>JAGEMR010000013.1:0-463860 GCA_021030915.1 Astrothelium macrocarpum | reverse complement strand
TTTTATAAAATTTAAAATTTTTATTATTCTGATCAGATTATTTGAATATATTTTATATAATAATATGAATTGAATATTAAAATTATTATATAATAAAATGAATTATCCGAAATTTCGTAATATTTCTGAAATTTATTTCAATTATATTTGATTTATATAATAAAATCTGAATTTATTTTTCTTTTTTTATTCTAATTTTATTAATTTTTGTATAAATAAAATTTTATAAATTTATATATATCAAAGATTTTTTAATATATATTAATAAAATATCTATTATTTATAATATCTGATTTAAATATATTTAATTATTTTCAAATATAAGAATTATTATATAAAATGATTTCAAAAATTTATAAATTATATAAAAAAATTTCCAATCATATATATTAAAAAAATCAGATAAAAAAATGAAAAAATAAAACTTTGTATATTAATCGATTTATAATTTATAATTTATTATAATATTAAAAAGATTATATTAAAAATTCCATTTTATATGATTATTTAATAAAAATAATTTTTTTATAAATTATCTGAAATTTTTTATATAAATTAATGAATTTTGATTATAAATAATAATATTATAAAATTTTTCAAATATTTTTTATTTAATTAAATTTCTTTTTTTTTTTTGATTATATAAATTTAAAAAAATAATATCAAAAATTTTTTTGAAAAGAAAATTTTACATAATAAAATTAATGATATAATCTGAATAATAAATTCTTTATATTTATAAATTCTAAAAGATTTTTTATATTTCAAAATTATTATTTATTATATGATAAAAAATATCATTTATATTGAAATTATTTTTAATTATGATTTTAATTTTATATATTATTTTATAATTTTAAAAAATTATATAAATAATAATTCATTGATTTTTTTTTAAATGACCGATTATTATATAAAAAATAAGAAGAATTTTTCGAAATTTCAGATTTTTATTCATATAATATATATAAATTATTAAAAAAAAATAATTATTAAATGAAATTCAGATATCAATTAAAAAATGAATATTCATTAATACGAATTAGAGATTTTTTTATATAAAATTTTATTAATATATAAATTGATTTTTTATATATAAAATAAAAATTTTGATGTTTGTTAGAATTTTTATTATTGAATTTAGAATAAAATAAAAAATATAAAATTTTAATTATTTGATTAAATAAAAAAAAATTTCGTATGATTATAAAATTGATTAAAATCTATTGAAAAATCTTTTATTTGAATATTTTTTTTAAAATCAGTTTTTTTAATTCATTTATTTTATATATATTTTTCATTATTTTTTGATAAAATATTAAAAATTGAATGATGAAAATTTGTTTTATATAAAATATATAAAAATTGTAATCAATTTTATATTAATTTTTCAGATAATTTTAGAAATTTGTTATTATATATAAATTATACGAATAATTTTCAATTTTATAATAAAAGATTTTTTTTTTTTTGATTTATAATCATACGATTCACGGATATATTGATGGATAATAAAAAATATTCTTTTAATATATTTTCATATATTGATAATTTCAGAAAGAATAATAACAAAAGAGATCTTAAAATTGATTGGCATTTTAATTAAAATATTTTATAAAAATAAAATAAAAGAATTTTTTAATATAGAAACTAATTTCAGCTATCAGATATCAAACAAAATTCTGAATAATTCTGAATAATTCTCTTATCCATTCTTATCCGAAAATTATGAATTATTGGATTATATTCGAATGTTGCATAATTTTTCCGATCCCTGGACAACATCCCTCAACCTTGGAGCAGGTATTACTGATGATCAGGATGATAGCAACTCTCGGCTTTTGACTGAACTGATCCTCCCACAATTTTCGGATGCGAATAAGGTGATCGCACTGCAACCAAAGCTACCGAGTATTGCAGAAGCATTAGCCGTAATGGCAGGCAGTTTGGCCTTATTGAGTCTTCAGGATACACCATTCATGTCGCTATCGGTAAACGACACCCTTCCGTCTCCTACTCTACATCAAGTCGACTAACTAAGGCTCGCATTCTTAGAACTTTGATACAGATTCCGTCCCTTTCAATGTTTACGAAACTTTCCCTGTCAGCATTTCCGCTCTACAATATGCCTCAGGCTCTTCCGCCGACTATCAACGTATCTTTTATCCTGTCCTCACTGTCGTCTTTCTCGTCAATGTCTTTACTCTAGTATACTTCTTTTGTCACCGTGGTCTTGTGACTGACTTTTCGGAGCCATTAAACATGTTTGCGCTTGCGTTAAATAGTCCCAGAAAAGAGGCACAAGAGGCACAAGGTATGGGGCAGGTTGGCCCAGAGGGAAAGCAGTATCAGACTCCATGGTATGTTCGGTTGCAAGGCGACGTGTACTTAGAACACGATAGGCATAATGTGCGGAAGAGAAGGAATTGGCTCTACTAAGGTGACAAACGGCACGTATTGCCAAAGTCTATTTCTTTAAAAGCAGGGCAGTAGATGGATCTGCTTCATGACCAGCTTAGTCGGAAGTCAATGAAGGTGTAAATAGATATCTCAAGCGAACGTACATAGCCATAAAAGGCGCACTTCGTGTCTGGCTATTTACACAACACTCAACGAGTCTATGTGCACACTTAAAGACAGCCCTCAAATTAAGCGAACAAAAATGAAAGACAGAAAGAAAAGGTAGCAGCTCTGTGCCAATCTACACCAAATAGCTCAACCTTTTTTTGTTAGTAGTTGATTGACGACATAGACGGGGTTTGGGTGGTAGAAAAGGCCTCTGTTTGAAGTCGACAACCGCATGTACTAATAACTAGCGGCACAAAAGACACAAGTGCCATAATCCAGCGTCTCATGGTATAGCCGAATATGTTCATTAAGGTACACACGAAATCCCACCAAATTGACCTGGCGATTTGGATTATTCGAGTAACATTTGTTCAGGCAAGTGTCTAAACGGCTATTTGACACCATGCTTGAACAGCTAGTTGAACATCCGTCTGAGCAATTAGTTGAGCAGCTACTCGGACAGCCGACCGAGTAATTAAATGAAGAGCTGTTGAGGCAGCCAGCAAAGCAGCAGTCGAAATGGTTGTCTGACCAGCTAATTGTGGAAACGGCTGTCTAAAGAAATCTTCTCACAGCTGATAAAGCATTTATGTAAACATCTGTATGAGCGGCTGTGGGAGGAATTAATAAAACAGCTATTTGAACAGCTGTACGGATGACTTAAACAATCAGTACAACCTCACTACGCTAAAATGATATCGTGTTTACTTTAAGTGGATAGAATTAATAACGAATCTTGTTACAGTGGACTCGAACTGGATCTTACACATATTTAGCAGTGGTTGTGCTTGAGAGGTGCTGTGGTCCAAGGGGGGGCCAATTCGTCCTGTACTTGCATGGATTGATGCGTGAAGAAGTCCTTGGAATGAAAGTGAAATCGACAGCTCCTGGCCTCCATTTGATACAAGCTTAAATTGTCAGATTAAAGTGTCATTCTGTAGGTAAGCGTTCCTTACTTTGCTTAGTAATTGGTTGATTGGAGACAACTCAGATGTGTGGGCATTCCAGGCGTTTCGTCAACCCCTGAGCGGATCGGACAGCCATTTTGACGCCCCAGGATCTAATCAACAGGGCAAGGGATATCGACCTCAATCACTGCGTCATCCTTGACGACGCCACTGAAATCCTAATTCAGCTAATTGGCAAAGATCATTTGAAAGCTCCGCGAAAACACGGCTTGGTCGGTGGGGCCAATTCCTAGCGCATTTATTGGTTTGGTATCGCTCAAGAAAAAGCAAGAAAACATTCAATGAGCGTGGGGCTGAAATCAGGCGCGTAGCTTTGTCTTAGGCTATGATCCCAGCACAAATCATGTTTTCGGGTTCAACTTGCCCTTTCTAACCATGTCTGAAGCAGCCGCCTGCACGTCAATGACCACACATTTCGCGTTCACCTGCTTAAGACATCGAGCTGAAGGTTTGCGCGCGCTAACCCCTGAAAGCAATCTCGGTATGATGTAACCTCATCAATCTTCGTTGATGCAGGATTGTCTTAGAATTGGCATTTCCTACCGTTGTGCATAACACTGCTATGGACTGCTCTCACTGCAAACTCGTCCCTACTGGACGACTGGTGACAAGGCTAGTGCCAACTTCAACGGCCGAGGTGCGTTTGTATTCCAATAATTTTGGCTCCATTTTGATACCGGCCCTTTTCTTGGGGCGCGGGGAGATATCCGAGAGGTTCAGCGTTTTGAGCATGCACTTGTTTCTGCCGTTTCTCGTACTACTCCTTCCTCGCACATCCTCTAGCCGCTACATCTTCAATAACAAAGATCGTTTAGTTCAGAATGTCATCCAAGATTGCTGTGTAAAGTTGCTAACTAAGAAGATCTAGTGCTTCTATTTTCTCTGCTGTACACAAGACAACTTCCCCGGCGAGTATACTGCCCGATGGTCAGCTGGAGCCTCAATCCGTTTAATAAATGACGGCCGAGGCTGGCTGTGATCTTTCAATATCAAACGCTTAACAAAAACTTCCAGTGCCAAATATCGTGTATAAATTAGAAGACTCCAAGCCGGATTCTCCGGATAACAACACAGAAAGGCTGAAATAGTTCAAATGCATTTCATGGCAACAACATACTTGAGGCAACTGTGTAAAATTGAGTATTCTATAAAAGTTCTTCTCACTTGTAAGCGTCTGGGACAACTGGATTTTGAAAAGAACTGGAAACTTGATTCCCAGGGCAGGCTCTACACACACCACTTCGGAACTCCAGGACAAAAAGATTCGGTCAGCCAGATTGCATCCGAATAGATCCAGCAAAAATCTTCCGGAATACCCGTAGCGCATGATGACTTGTGCTAAGACAGAGATACAGGCCGGAGTAGCGAGAGCCTAGATCTGAAGGAGAATTACTTAGCACACGTTAGACTTGCGGACAGCAGAGGATCCCAATGTCAGCTTGCGTTCAAGCCAGGTTTCCCAATTTAAAAAAAAAAGGAAAAGGGAGAAACATCAGCTTTCTCGTCTTTCAAATGAAGAGCACTGATCCGCTTCTAAATTTATCCTCGACATATGCCCAGTGATCGCTTCTAGAATTTATTGATGCGCTGAGGACAGCCCACTTACAACATCAATAGACAGCGCTCGCCAAAGTCACACCAGTGTCAGATCGAGTTAGCTGGAAAACTTGCAATCATTGCATAGTCCTATAGTAAACTAATTTAACTATCTCGCTGGCAACCGCATTTCGGAAGTGTGGTCTGAAGCATAGCAAATGCAAGAAACTTCTAACTTAAAGGTCCACTACTACCATTTGGTAAAAGTTTCAGAGAACACCACTGGCATACCGCGATACTTGATGAGCGTTCCTATAGCGCCGTGCAACATACATCTGTACGTAGAAAGTGGCTTCAGCACTGGTGGCTTCCTCGCCATGGTACTGGCGATGAACTTCGCTGGCTTCTTGTGCGCACTGTCTTTAAAGACCAGGCGTTCGAAACAAAAAGCAATTATGGTTTTAACAGCAAATGCTTCTGCCGACCTATCAAGAAAATGCCACAAGGTCCAATCTACTGACAAACGTAGGACGTCCACTGGTTCTGATCACCCCCTGCGAACTTTGCGGTCTGCGGCCAAGGGCAAAGTTTCCGAGTTGTATTTCTCCCATCAAGTGGATCTGTACTCAAAATGGACTTTGGTTTATTCCCGGTCTCAGTCCAATTCACAAGCGCTTCTAGCGTCCAGTATGTTCCCGGCACTATTGGGTACTTTGGTGCAGGGCCGCAATGACCACCTCCTATATTACGGTCAGCATTTTGAGAACATCTCGTTGATATGGATGGCTTTACCTGGGACCATGAAAAGATTGAACCACTCAGAGACATCGCCACCAAAAGAGGCCTGCATTTGGGCCATGTGTTCAATGGGCCACATAGCGGCATTGAGTTGATCTGCCCAGCCTATTGTTTCCCATCAGTTCCGCATTGTCAAGCATCGAAGAACAATGTGGTATACCTTGGGACACAAGCAATTTTCCTCCCCTATTATGGAACGCTGAGAGGTCTGGATCGATTTCGTTAATGTATACCCCTGCCTTAAGATCCACCTTCTCTACATCTGAACCCCAATTAAAGCTTTTCGCGTTCCATGAAAGATTATTGAAAACAAGATTTTGCAGAAGCGGGATCGAGAATGTATCAGCTATTGTGCCCTCTAAGTCTTGCCAGCTAGTCTCGGAGCCGGAAGAATATCCCGGATACACAGGAGAGTTTGTTATGGCATTCTTCGGCCCGGCGTAAATGGCTTGGACAGCCGCCAGCTCAGGACTTGTTAAGCAGTGGGCTTGGTCAACAGCCGAGGAATTGCAAGTCAGAGATTCGATATCGAATGAACACTGCAACGGATTCTCGATTACCCGATCTGCGACACCGTCGATTGTATCGCATTCATCCAGTACTTTAGAAGTGATGAAATCGAGTTTTTCTTGAAGAAGGTAGGAGTTGTTCTGGTAAATGTTACTCATACCATCAAAGGAGAAATTCAGAAGATCTCACATTCTTGCTGTAGTTCGTCACTTGGTAGGTCCACAAAAAGCTCAGAGCGAGATGAGCCCAATAGTTCCCTGGACTTCTGGCGAAGATTCCATCAAACAGGTCAGGATGATACTGAGCTAGGGCAAAGCCCTGAGCTCCTCCGGTCGAGCAACCCCAATAGTAGCTATGCTTAGGCTTTTCACCATAATATTCTGTCGTCAATTCTTTCCCCGGGGGCGTTAATAAAGCTATAGAGTCATGGATCCATGCTACGACCTGATCGTGGTGGTGGAGAAACGGGAGATAGACTCCAAGATCTCCAGATCCGCCGTAATTAAGTGTAGCAAGATGGCCGCTGTCTCCACCTGCAACTGCAAAGCCTTTGGAGACGTCCTCGACCATAGATGTATAGACAATACTCCCGGCGAAACCCTCATTGCCTACGACTGTTAATATCCGTAATAGTGAAAAGCATACAGTATGTAAGCTGCTTAGAGGACAGGCATACCAACGGCCAGGAATCTCCCATTGTACTTGTCTACGTCTGGAAGCCACAGCTCGAAGTTTAACGTGTCATTCGATCCGTACGGAACTGTGCCCGCCAACCGGCAAAATGGCACTTCGTTGGAGACATTCTGATTTGGAAATCCGCTGGGGGTAGTAAAGGTACCTTTCGGTATATACGTTGCATTACGCAGAGAATATCCAGGAGTCTCTGAGATATCTGGGATGAAGGAGGCGCAATGCTCAAATGCAGAAGAAGACGATGCAGGCGTCCCGAAACCAGAGGACAAAAGACCGAGAAAGTATATTTGAAAGAGCATCATTCTTTGCTTTACTACTTCCACTGCTTGAACACTTCCAGGCACCATTCCTTTTATATTGACAAGCTACCACATAAAATTGGATTGCCTGGCCAGACTCGTCCCGATGCTATTTCTAGACTTAGCAATAATTTAAATCCTCGACGCCTCACACATCATAGGAGGTAAGCCTTGTCTAGGAGATAACGAGCATGCGGTGAAAAGCAGAAAGTTGTGTTCACTCAACTTGGATCTTGAGTAAGCGCTGCTTCTTTAGTTACCCATTTGGGCGATCTCAACGCTCCCTGAATTCAGATATCGACTCGCTTCAAAAGTTCTCTTGTATGCACGAAAGTTGACACCTTCGAGGTTCTTCGGACAAGTTCTACAGATTTTTGGGTCGGTGACTTGTGGCCGCTTGCCGCTTCTTAATGCAAGGATGCTTATATCATAGTCTGTGCTCACTACCTGGTAGCTTAGAAATTGAATGGCTCAGTGCGTGCAACCCAGTTACAGTCTTACTCCAAAATTTCGATTACCCAGCAACCACGCTAGAATAAATTGATCAGTGGACCGGGCGGACTGTTCAGCATCCGTTCGGATGCGGATCACCCTAAGCCGATGCGACTCACCGGTATACACGAAACATTTCGAACTTTGCCGTGTTAAACGGAACGGAGAACTACAAACCTTTGATACGTCTTTTTTGATATCAAAACCTTGTAGTTTGTTAGTAGGAGAGAAATTGAATGTCGATTACTACCCATTACTAATCTAATTTGGCTGCTAGAGTCATGTTAATTGCACAGATCACATGAGTAAACCTCTCAGAGAATATAGCGACTTCATCAATGGAACCTGCCACTACGATACCATCACAAATTGACCGATAGCAGGAACCCCATCCACCACGACATAAACCACGTAAGGGCCTGGCGGCGCTATTGCAGCCAATGGCGGCATCGTCACAGTCAAGGTCTGCGAAGTCGCTCCAGCGACCCATCCCGCAATGTCCAAGTAAGCCATTCGTTGACCCATATGGAGACTGTGCGTCACGAAGCCATTGGTATAGAGCGCTACTTGAGCTGATTGAGCCGCAGGAGGAACATCGAAAACAACTCTGAACGTACTACCATCAGCATGAAGCGTCGTCGTCGAGAGATTGACATTTGTAGGTCGATTATTTGCGTTGTCTCCAGAAAGGTATGGCGGCGTATATATTTCGACTCGGAACTCGGTAACATATGGATTCTGTGGGGATGGCTGCAAGACGGGCATCTGAACAGGGTTCGAGCCAGCAACCATTATAGTTCCGTCGAGGAGTAAGAAAGCTACGCTATGATATAAGCGAGGAATTGTCGTGTTGGCTGCGTTGTTCCATCGGTGCCCGAGAGGCTGGGTTGGATCGTAGATCAGAGCCTCGAGTGTCGGGTCTTGACCAAGACCGAAGCCTTGGGCACCTTCGTTACAGCCGTTGAGAAAGATGACAGTCCCGTCTGGCAGTAGTGTGCCTTCAACCATGCCTCGACCTTCTGGCATGCTGTCCATCTCCCAATTCGCATTTGGAGATGAGGGCTGAATTCGGCCACACGATGCGTCGATAGGCGAAGTGATGTCTTGATACTGGCCTCCTCCCTGCTACGAGTTAGCGTTTCTTACTATTGCTCTGGGTGAAGTCCCATACGCAGATGATGACATCAGGATTCCATTGGTCTGCACTTGACAGAGGAAGCAAAACACTAGTACCCGTATTTGGATAGGTACGATACATTCCTGGCAGATCAGGAAACGAGGTGATGGTCGAATTGGTGGTTACGTTAAAGGTTTCGGCACTCTTTGACACAAACACGAAAAGGGACCCATCCCGTAGCAGATGCAGGAAAGGATACATATAGTACGGTTGGTGTCGAACCAAAATGTCCATTGGCACGGATGTCCCATGGGACACGCCGCTACTGTCCAGAATCTCGTAAGTCGGATTGTTATTAGCCGGCACAGTGGGATCGAGGCCATTTAGACTGCCAGAAGCTACAAATATCGTGCCGTCTTGCAGTATTTGAGCGGATGGGTACCAACGAGCAGAGGACAACTTGTTTCCTGGTTCCACCCAAGACTGGCCGTCCAAGCCTGCATCGTTGGGAGAGCGAGTGAGATATCTGATAGCTGTGAATCCATCACCTACAGTGGGATCGATCTCAGGCAGTGGAGCATTGCCACCGAGAGACACGAGAGTTCCGTTTGCAAGGAATTGTCCACCTGCACAGAAAGCATTCGTCTTGTAGGCTAGAGGAACGGCGGTGTTTGATGCTGGGTCATATTCCGCTGAATACGCGTATTGATCATCACTAAGCTTCAACTGCGTATAGTTCTCAACTTTGTCAAGAAAGACGACACGTCCGTTTGGAAGAAGAGCTGCATGCATAGCAGGAACGCCGGACAAACCAACAACATTGAAAGATCCAGGGACTGGGGCAAGAGGTGCTTGGCTGGGTCCTGGAGCTGGGACAACTGGAGCTGAGTCGCACGGTCCCGATTGGCACCCAGTACCACAATGTGCTGATGTATTTCCACAAAATCCATATTGCGAGCAGCAAGACCCTCGGTACCAATCACCGCAAATCGTACCGCCATGCGCAGCTCCACACGTTCCGTCTGTTGTCACTGGTCCTGTAGGCTGAGGGGCATCCGAGACTATGGACGCTAGAGGAGGACCAAGAATAGGCTCGGATGATGCGGCTGCAGAAGATAATGCCAATGCTTCTGACACAGGATTCGCAGTGGAGCTGGTGCCAGGTGCGACAGAAGCAATAGTGGAGGATTGTGAATCCGAGGAAAGAGAACTGTCAGTACATCCGCTCTGACAACCCTGCGAGACTTGACAATACGCCGGAGTGCTCCCACACCAGCCGTGCTGAGAACAACAAGGTCCGTAGGGACCCAAAGGGTCACAAAGCGCGTCTGCAGGATACGTGTCAGCACCTTCTGAGGATTTTGGACTGGTTGCGGGCTCACTATTGAAGTTCTTTCCGCACTGCCCAGGAGGTGAAAGAGCTGACGATGGTGATGCAGCTTGACAGATAGAGATTTTTGCTAAGCCAACAATAGCTGCTAAAATCACTATCTTCATCTTTAGACTCTGTAGTTGATATAAAGGAGATGCAATCATGGCTTTCTAGGGAGACTGCCGAATATGGGCCAGTCACTAGGAATTCAAGACAGGTAATTCACTTTAACAGAATTGACAGTCAAACAAATAGTGAATGTCTACGTTGCGCAGATCCGTGTCGCCGTTATGACAGCTCAACGTCCTGTGCAATGCAACATTTTTCCTCGGGCCTTGGTCTACTTCAGACACAAGCATAGCTACCAAATCAGTGGACATTCGAGAAGACGCGTGATGATCGCTTCAATACGCTAAACTAATTGGGAAAAAATTGGAATCGGTACAAACATTTGTTTATCTCCGCTGGCACACATGAAACACGCTCGATCAGGTGTGCTTGTTGATACAGGTGGCAACCGAAATTGTGAGACCGACAACCGATGGTGTGTAGCAGTATGCAGAGCGCATCTTCATACTTCTACCAACTAGTCGAATAATATTGCCTCACTCTGTGTCCCTTTCGTGCTTTGGACAGCGCTCTATTGGGGTCATATGGGCCGCTGGTGGAGGAATTCCTCAACTGGCCGATTGATTGGACTGAAAAGGCTAGGAATACCACCCTCCGAACCCTGATGTGAGATTAATGGAGAGTACTCTACAATCATCACTAGTATGACTTGCCAAGCATGTCCGAATTGAAGTAGGGGAAGTTTGTCACTGAAATTAAATGCTTTGTCTCAATCTCGTTCCCGTCGGAAAAGTCAATTCCTCGGGAACGTGTTGAATTTTTTTCGTTCCCTTTTACTTTGACTGCAAATTCCAAACGGCCTTAATACGGAGAGCAAAGCTTTCAAACGCGACTGCTGGTTCTGGTTTGCTCCTATGTGACCCCTTTGAAAACGCGAATTTTTACCATTCGTACTGACTTGGTTCTTCATATTGCCGTTACGATGAAATGGTACTCGAAATGCTCGTTTTCCAGAGGCATTGTTTTCATCATTTTCTTCAAATGGCGAAACCGTCAGCGAGTCGGTCTGCATCCAATTCGATAAACTTGTCGATCTTGGCGGAACAAAGGGCCTCGCAATGGGATTATTGTCGCAAGGTTCTTTCCAGCAACTTGGGCCAGGTGTTACCGGATATGAGCAAGAGTCTCCGGACCGCTGCGGTGGTAGCGACGCTGTATTTGCGGGGAGGGGCCAAGGCAGATTAGCAGTGTTCCGATCTTCAAAGGCACAAGCAACTGGCAGGAGCTCGCTAAAATGGGAGCAGTCTTTTTTTGGCGCATCATGTCCTGCAGAAATCATTGAAAGTGGCCTGTGCTCCCCCAGGTTATTGTCTTCCTGTAATGGCGATGCAGTATCTTCCAACTGTAAATCTAATTTAGAACTCCTTACTTCGACACTTTCAACACTCGTCTTCAAGTTTAACGAGGAACCAGGCTGTGGCAACGAGTGCGAAAGGTTAGCTTTTGGTGCGGAGCAGCCTTCCCATGGTCTCGTAGGTTCTGGCGTCGGAGGTTCGGCGTAAAATTCCAGAATACTGTTGATCGAAATTTCAGATTGAGAACGCACTCCTGGATATTGGATGCTCAAAAATTTCCCGAACCGCTTCTGTGAGCACAGCATTGATCCAGACATTTTTTGACCCGATGCAGTCAAGAGGGTGCTTTCACAATTCTGGTGAGAATGTGGGCTTTGGTGAAATAATAAGTGGTGACCGCAAGCTTAAGATAGGGGAGAACTCTATTGGCAACAGCATTTCGCCCAGTTGATATGAATAGGATTTTTCCGGTCTCCACCTTTCTAAGGGAAGTTCCTTCACCAAGGGGCAAGTAGGAAGAACTTAAAGTTGCTGCGTATCCCAGCACTTGGATTGATTCCATTCCTTCTTGTTTCACACTTCGGTTGGGAGCAAAGTAGTAAACATGAACTTTCCGGCGTTCGGGGACCAAGGGCGTTGGCATTTCGTCCAAACACATCGTGGAGGCTTGTCTCGAGAGAATGCAAGGGATGCAACCCTACGTCAAAGTAATTTTGTCGGCAGCATTCTCATGAAGAAGGCGCTTTGACCCTTCATTAAGCCTCGATCCTAATGCCGGCTTTATAGATGACGCTCTCCTCATGATGATACTCAGTGACCGTGCTGGCAGTTAAGCCCAGCGAAGCGATGTTTAAGCAGGACAAAACTTGATAATCTTGTTGAAGGAATGCACGTACGGAGTCCCGCAGACATCCGCGTTCGGCTCCGCTCTCCGTCTCAACGGCCGGCAAACACCGATGACATCGGGTCTGCTTCAGCGTGTCCCAACCGGCGGATTACTTCTCAAGTCCACCCCGATCAAATCATCGATAGTGATTGGTTAAATGCAGAGCCTATCGGACTTTGTAATCGTAGATTTGGCCGTAGGTACAAAGGTACTTAAAGCCGCCCGCGCAGAAGTAGCTGACGATGCGATCATCCAACAATCTCCAAACTCCTCCTCAAAAACTTTGATCAAAACGCCCCTTCGTGTTCAAGCCTATCGAAGCGATCATATTTGATTCCATGATGCAGAAAGCTCCTCCTGGTGGTAGCTCCGGAGGCTCGTCCTCGAGCCAAACCTGGTTCGACCATTGGGTATCAAACAGCTTGTGAGAGATGCTCAGGCGTGGCAGACCTTGAACCGCGGTTCTTCTGCTACGGAATTCAACATTCAGCAAAAGTTCTTGATCTTGAAGTTCGAACGATTCCATCCTCACTCCATGCTTTCTAGACCGCAGCAAACCAATCAGCATTGATGGCAACGTCGAACTCTGGAAATTAATAGCAGCAACTATTCCGGGAATGCAAATTCATGCAAATCAGCCCACAAGTACAGCATATCAGCTCGCATCATTTCTAGTCATCAGCATCGGCCTTGTCAC
This sequence comes from Astrothelium macrocarpum, assembly GCA_021030915.1. NCBI lineage: Eukaryota > Fungi > Ascomycota > Dothideomycetes > Trypetheliales > Trypetheliaceae > Astrothelium > Astrothelium macrocarpum. The sequence continues at coordinate 450,500 of JAGEMR010000013.1, read as the reverse complement.
GGATATGATTCCGGTTGTATCATTCCGAGGGCCACGGATCCCATACTGTTAGCAAGCTTTGGTTCAAGCCCACTATAACAATTGTCGCAGTTCTCGAAAATCGTTAATTAACTCGCAGAGCTGATCCACAGCTTGCTGGCAACAGAACCAATTGAACTCTCCAGGAGGTTGCTTGGATTCTGATTTGACATCCGAGCGTGTCGGAAAAGAGAGAAATGGATTGTTTTCCAAAAAAAATTGCGCACCCGCTCCACATCGACGAAACTCATTTCGCTTCATCCTTGCGATGAGTTATTATCGATGTGCCATGTTCGCACACGATATGAGATCACACGTTTCTCAACTATTTCCGCATGGCGGCGCTCAAATCTTGATTTATTGTTTTAGTGTTTTTCGTGCTGTCTTTCTGTCTTTACTATAAGATTATCATGCATCTCAGATAGGTCTGGAATAATCAATGACTCAATTTCGATAGGCGGCTCGCCTTCCATCGGTAGAGCAGTATCATCTTCGTCATCTGTAGCGGATGCATCCAAACCAGCAGCCAATCCAACTTGTTCGTGCAGCCCAGATATGCTTTTTGTGCGTCTACGCCTTGGCACACGGATCCACCTTGCACTGCCGTCGTCCGAGACAAGAACAACTTCCCACTTCCGCGTAGATAGCAAATTACCAATGACAAGATGGTGCGAATACTTTTCCAGTGCGTGCTTGGCCTTTTTGGTCAGAATCGAAGGATCGGTCTCGAGTTTGAAGCTGACAATCATGCTCTCTGGCGACCAGTCATCGACAAGCTGCTTGAGAAATTTCGGAACAGGATCCAAATCAATAATAAGACTTCTGCCTTCGGTATGAGCAGCGGGCTTCTTTGATCCAGCTCCGTTGATAGTACCAGACTGAGCAAATTCTTCGTTGGATTGGATTTTGTGTTCAACCATACGGTCCTGCGGAACGAAAAAGTCGGACACGGCGGCGGCAAGATAGAAAAGCGCCTTACTTCCAAGGGGTTGCATCAGCTTGGCAATTTCGCGAAGATGCCACAGATATTCGTTAATGGTTGTAAAAGAGAGAAGGAGCAATAGGTTATTCTGTTTTGCAAAAGTGTATTGTCTCAACACCTCTACCATCTCTCCTTGAAATTCTTCTTCCACAACAACACGGCCCTGGTCATCCTCTTTGAGATAGTCGAGAAAACAGTTCGTAGTGTGGGAATAGTGACGTGAGTATGGTAAGAGCGAAAATTTTCTGTGCAGGAATATTACTGCGTAGCCAGCTTGTAGCAGGTACTCAGCACTTGTTGCTCCTCGAGTACCGGCAGAGAAATTGTCAATGAATCGGACTGTTTGATTCTCGAGTGGGACCGTTGTTCCGCCAGATGTCACAAGAGCAACCTTTCGGCCTCGCCTTACGTGAATGTCAATGAAGGCATTAGCTTGTGCACCATGTGTGTCGAGGTCTTTTGGTGGCGGATTGATTGCAAAATAAGTGCTCTCTGGTGCAAGCCTCTCTTGTCCTCCGTTCTCCGTAGGCGGATGTAAAGACATTGATGATAATGTATCTGAATGTAGCCTCGGGCAATTTGCTAACTCGTCTACCTTTTATAAAGAGCTGGCTTTGCACACCGGAAGAGCAAGAAAGTGATTATGGTTCCATCGCAGCACGACGATTTTAGTTGGTAAAGCAGCAGGCAAGCTGCTTTCAAAGGTGTCAGCCTCAGCCGTAAGCATGAAAGGGAGAGCACCCGGTGCGGATCAGACATATTCGCTTGCTTGCCGAGGCTTTTCCTCGGCTGCGGTTAGACTGCTCGAGCAACAGACCTCATTTTTTGCTACAAATCTCTCAATCGTTCAATCCGAGTGTGGAATACGCTCCGGAGATACCTCGGCTATCATGAACGAAGTTGATCTGCGAGGCGATTCATAGTTCCGTCTCGGATCGATCCTTCCGCTTATGCGCGTTGGCATGCGTCAAAAGGATGAGTAAGTAGTGGATGTATTAGTGCAACCCGTTATTAGTGTTGAGATTCCTACTGCACTGTCAATAGAACAGATCTAGATCCAGTCAAAGGTCTGCTATTACGTATGTCTGGCCTCTTTCTGCCTCCAATTATCAAGTATAGATTTCTCAGATAGTTTTAATTCTATGGGGTGCGAGTATCGCAGAATGCAATTCTCTTAGCTCTAATAAGATTACTATCATGACTTGCCAGGGGCTGACGAGTACTTTGAAATTTCATCAACGTCCACATTACAGGATTCGGCACGCGTGTGTGTGTTAGAATTAACATTCTACCTTCTCCAAATTCATTCTACAGTGCAACAACGTTTTTAAACGTTCAACTTCAGATGCAGTAACACCTATTCTCCAAGGATATTTGTGATCAAATGTGCTGGACAAATCTGTCCGGAGTTTTTTTTGGGGGGGTTTCTTGTTGAAACTTTTCACCCTGCTTTGGCCCCTCCCATACCGTCTGTCAGCTTCCTTATAGTTGAATGATCTGGAATTTAAATCCCCTCCCCAGTATTGACCTCGGCATTCAATGGCAAGGCCAGGGCGTCAAATGTTCGGTTTAAATATGATGTATGCATTCTCCTTCACTGACTTATACCTTTCATAACAGCATTCTGTTCTTCAATGCAAGCGTTCAGAGCACGAGAGATCACAGATGAACATGGTTGATTCTTCAACAATGATCCAAGGGTAGATGAGGACGATGGCTGCATTTCTTTCTACGTCTTGTGTATCAGAACTATGCAAAGATTAGCTTCATTATTAAATCTCGTGTTTCCTCTGGTTACCAATCTCGAATCAAACCCCTTCTATCAATCGCCCTCTTTCATTCCCACAATCTCAATCATCACATCCGTTGCCTCCCCACCATTAAATCCCTCCTGATCGTATGGACAGCTACTCGCCACAACTAACACATCCATCAACGCCTCCAACTCAATGAAATCGCCCGGCCGCGACGTATTCAACGCCTTCAACGTATAGTTCGGGGTATTTTGAAACAAATTCCACGGATCCGGCAGATCCAATATCCCCTCCACGACGTCCCCTCCATTTCCAAATCCCGCTCTTTTTATCGCCTCGGCCAGATTCTCCGCACAGTTCCTATGCCCCTCTAGCCCCATCTCCGCATAGAACCCCGGATTGCACGCCATGTATGTCATATCATGCACTTTCACCGTGTCAGCGCGCACCCGCAGTATGGGGCGATGCGCGTTCGAGTACAGGAACTCGCCGACGCCTATAGCGCCGCCGCGGAGATGGTACCGTGTGTGTGACATGGAGAGTCTCTCGCGCAGGGAGAGCAGGGCGAGGGCGAGGAAGTCGACGATTTGTAGGCCGTGGAGGTCGGTGACGCGGAAGATGGAGCCAGAGGGGACGATGAGGGCGCCGCCATGGCCGCCGGGGATAACGATCGATTGTGGTGAGGAGTGATGGGCTGTGTCTTCAGTGCGAATTTTCATATTTAGGTTGAACACTGGATGTTTTCTATCACGATAGACAAGATATATTTGGGACAATCTTGTGCTTGATTGTGCTTGAGTCAGTAAGAAAGCGCTCTGATCAGCTGAAAATCGTTATTCAAGACACAAGGAGTAATCTTTGAGCGCGAAATTGCACGATTGAGTCTATCAAGTACACTTTGACTCCGCCATGAGCAGTAGCTCTGACGTTAGAGATTATCCGATTGATGGTGCAAGGTGCCGAGATAGTACTGCATTCTGTGGGGTCTTCTGCACACCACCAGAGCGATCTTGCATATCTGATGCATTCGCGTACGCAATGTGCGGTGTTTTCAGTGGCGCATGCGGGGAAAACCACGATGAACCTGGGGACCTGACGTCTTGGCATGCATTAGCCAGATCTTTGTACTAACCTCTTGATGCTGACCCCGTAACACACTGTATTTCTTTAATTCATTTACCCAGTTGAGCGCATGTGTTACTATTGTAAACTAACGTCTTGCGATTCATAGATATTCAAGCAATAGTTTATCTGTAAATTTTTTGATTACCCAGAAACTTTCTCTAACAATGTAAGGAGTGACTGATACAACCGGAACCAACAGAATTAAAAAGCAGCAAAATGTGCACACCTATTCCTTAATGCCAATTCCATTCAAGGGTCTGGTACAGTGTCTGCGCCCCACTGATAGTCCTTAACAAGCCTCAGCATAACGTATCTATGCGTAGGATACGGGTGCGGGGTAACTTGGTGGGGAAGGGTAACCTGGTTGCGAGGGCCAGGCTGGTTGTGAGGGCCAGGCTGGTTGTGAGGGCCAAGCTGGTTGCGAGGGCCAGACTGGCTGCGAGGGCCAGGCCGGTTGAGAGGGCCAGCTTGGTTGAGACGGGTAGCTGGGTGGAGTTGGGTAGCTTGGTTGAGTGGGATAGCTCTGAGATGGGGTAGAGTAGGTCTGAGGAGACGAGTACGTCTGGCTTTCAGAGCTTTTGCTTTTGCTGTAGCTTTGAGATGGTGTCGAGTAGGTTTGAGGAGATGAGTACGTCTGGCTTTCGGAGCTTTTGCTATAGCTTTGAGACGGGGTAGAATAAGTTTGAGGAGATGAGTACGTCTGGCTTTCAGAGCTTTTGCTTTTGCTTTTGCTGTAGCTTTGAGATGGGGTCGAGTAGGTTTGAGGGGTCGAGTAGGTCTGCGTCTCGGAGCTTTTGCTGTAGCTCTGTGGAGTAGAGTACGTTTGAGGAGACGTGTACGTCTGGCTTGCAGAGCTTTTGCTGTAGCTTTGTGGAGTAGAATAGGTTTGAGGAGACGTGTACGTCTGGCTTTCAGAGCTTTTGCTGTAGCTCTGTGGAGTAGAGTACGTTTGAGTTTCGGAGCTCTTACTGTAGCTCTGTGGAGTAGAATAGGTTTGAGGGGACGAGTACGTCTGTGTTTCAGACGGGGTGCTATATGGCGGCGGTGTTGGATAAGACGACTTGGATTGGGTTGACTTGGTATAGGTAGGGCTCCCGTAGCTAGAAGGGAAACTGAGGGTATACCCAGGAGGACCAAATCCTGGGAGAGCGGAAGAAATGCTTCTAGAAAGGAATCAGCCTTAGATTCAAGAGAGGTTCTGGTTTAATAGCAATCTTGGTGACAAAGTGATCAAGCTTACCCAGAGGCCAAAACGGCAAGGAAGGTTGCCTTGTGATTGAAAAACATGTTGATAGAAGCGCTACGAAGAGCCAAGCGAAAGATACAAGAATGAACTTGTTGTAAATGAAGCGAGTGTCGAACGAAGCTCGATGAGGACGAATTTAGTTGGGAGAGTCGTCTTATTATATAGATATTCAATCCTTACACAACCTTCCTTCGGTTTTCTCAACGATTGTAATCAAACAGGGAGGTACACCAAGATCGGCTCTGTCGAATTGCACCATTGTTGACGCTACATCTGCATATTGCGAGATGTGTCTCCACTATGGCTCAACTACGCAACGCATGCTCGTGATTTGTGGCGCGGAAGAATTCAAAATATCGAGCCTAGATAATATGTTGACGCACATGGTTTGAATGTCTTGGACGACCAAGATTATTTCGATCGAGATCGACTATTGGTCTCGTTCTGTTACACAGGAAAACTATCGAAAGCTATACGAAAAATCAATGAGTAAGCCTTTACAGAGGGATACAAGGTCTGGGATAGCCCTGGGACTGTTGATCGAGTACTGGGAACGGCTCGTGCAGGTTACCTACGTGTGCATAAAGTTGCATAATAAGTAGGAATTAAGCGAAGGAAAGTTTAGCGGATGTTCAGGCGAAGCAATGGTTTGCAGGGTAACAAATTAAAAAGAACCATCTTTCAGTAAGGACGGGCTGAGATGTTACTGAAAATAGACTGCTGTAGATCTTATGCAATCTTCAGGGCGAAAGTGTAGCGCTAACGCGACTCGTAATTGGAGAGGCTCAAAGACTAAGAATATGGCAAAATGACGAGCTAAACGTTGTGCGGGGTAAGGTAAGCTCCAAAAACAAGCCAATGTTGCTTAGAGCAAGCCGTGCGTGATATCTGCTTCTGATTTTCTAGAATGCATTGCGAGAATTCCTGCAGGTTGGGCTGAATCTGCAGAGCGGCTCTGCGTGCATATTGCCAATATTTGTTACGAGAGAAAAAACGGTTTGAAACGAGTTGATGGTGCGCAAGGAAAAATACATCACTTAGTCTCAGATTCCAGGATCCTCGTGAAGAGAATGATTTCTTTAGTTGGCAAATAGACTGGAAACGCAAATCGTGTGGGATACGAGCGTCCCCAGGTCTACAAGCTCGTTGATCCCCATTCTAGACAGAAACAGAGGCAGGATCGGCCGAGCTGTGAACAGCTTGGCACACTACGCTCGTAGTCATGGCACACATGGTGGCGTCTGCGTGGAGAGCAAAATGAGAGGACGAAGTCAAGGCGATTTAGAAGGTAAAGTGGTACGATGGATTGGCGCGGGTCGATCCGCGAAGGAATGGGAGGCCGGGCTCGCCGGGCTTGGAGGTTGGATATTTTCAACCTCATCCGTCATGTTGCACTACTCGGAGCCTTTCTCCCACGTCCCCTCACCTCCTTTTTGATCCAATTGAGATTGTCCACGCCTGGATCCTTCCACCGCATGCATTGACATACGCCGAGCCGTCGATTGGGAACTACCTTACCTTATTTACCAGGCTTCCCGTTGCGCCATCGCCCCTCGTGGGCGCCTGGTCGGTTATTTGTTCCGTCGCTATTACAGGAACTCTCATGGCTTTCTCCCAGCATAATCCACGCCATGAATCTATCATGAACGAATCGAATCGATCACGAGCAACAAACATGCCCGAACAAACCACCGACCCTAGCACAGATCGGTCTATTTTTTCTGCACGATCACGCAGTCAGCTGGGCTTATTCCTTGCTGGCGCAGGCTTCTTCTTCATGTCGGCCTTGGTAACTCGACGCGCCCTTTTACGACGCTACAAAGCTACTGTACCCCCCTTCTACCATCCAAATTCCCAGCCCCGTCCTGTCAACGGTGCCGCGGATGCAGCCCAAGCTCTTGGCCTTGCATCACTCAATGTCTCCAGTTTCGCTATCATGGGGGCTGGAGGAGCACTGTGGGCTTTTGATATTTCTAGTATGGAAGAGCTGCGGAGAAAAGTACGAGGAGGTCTAGGCATTGATGGAACTGGTAAATCGGAAGAACAGGCTGAGGAAGACATTGAAGAGTGGCTGGCTACTGTCTTGTCTCGGAAAGACGACAAAGGAAAAAAGAAAGCTACCACTGAGATGCAGCAGAGTAAAAATGGTAACTCGGGTATATCTCAATGAGTCAACTTATTACCAAAGTCCAGCACCATGTGTCGATGATGCTCTTCCCGTCCTTGCACCTGTAAATGCATGCAGGGCCAGCATGTTGCATCGCATGGCGAATGGCAATTTCCGAGGAAAAGTGAGGGCCAGAAGTAATGTAGATCTGGGGTCAATGCGGGGATAAATTGCGCATTCGGTAATACTCTGCCGTTCCAACCTTTGCTATATTGCTCCTGCATTAGAACAGGTACTGGATCTTACTGTCAATCTTTGCTTCACTTAGTCTCGACCCTGCAACACGGCTCGCAAGTCCTCGCCAAGGCTTAGCGAACATTTCTTGTATCCAGCAATCACGAGCGATAGATACAGCACATATGTCGAGCATCTCACCATTCAGCTGTGAACTGGATGTCAGACTCGGAGCCTGGGACGCCATTTGGCTTAGGAATCAGCTCATCTGTATTGCTTACTCTGAAGTTTTCTAGTCAAACTAGTCTAGCAGGGGATGCACATATTCAAACTCGGTCGACGAGAACGGATGGTATGATTCAGGCATGAATGACACCATCCAAAACCTGATCTCTGGAGTCTGACAAAGATTTGGCCATCATCGTGACACTGGTACTCCGGCAGTCCCGTCTCTGTTTGCTCGCCAGACACCACCTCCCTCGCCACCAAACTGTTCCAGCTTCCAAATCTCTGCCTTCTGTTTGGTCTCCTCCAACGCTTCTTCCCCAGCCTTCCATGCGGCTTGACGATGCGGCGCCGATACAGCAATCAAGATGCTTTCCTCGCCTATTGGTACGAGCCCCAGTCTATGTGTAATGGAAATACCGATGAGTCCGTGGTTGGAAGAGACAGAGCGAGCAATACGGGAGAGAGTAGACATGGCCATTGGAACGTAAGAGCTATACTCCAGATGCTCTACAGTCTTGCCGTTGAAGTTGTCACGGGTTGTTCCTGATTGCCATTGTCCGTCAGAATGTAATAGATCTCAACTCTAAATTAAAGCTGAAAGAGCAATTCCTACCAGCAAAAATTACTATCGCGCCTGCCTTTGGACTTCTAACTTTGTCCATGCTGACATTAATTTTAAGATGATCATATGTAAGTTCTACATGTAAGTTATTCTCCTGCCACACCATATCCGCATCTCCTGAGGATTTGTTCATGTCATTTTCCCCCATCCCACATAACGAAGTAGTTTCTTAGACTTTGTACCCGGATGCTGAGACTCGGAGGTAAAGCGTTGGAGTGCTTCACACGGGGGATGAGATGTGTGAGACATGCGGGTATACCCGGCCGAAGGTCTTGAGTTTATGACGACGTCGGAACTCAATCGCAACCCCGACGAGAGCTTGGCCGGAATTTTTCCAACATCAATTTCATCTTCTGGACATGTCGCTTCTGAGAAATAATGTTCCTCAACTGAGTCGTCCCGCTTCATTCTTCATCACACGACCTTCCATTAAATCGCGCCCCCAAACACCGTGGACATGCTCTCGCTGTCTCAAACAACAACGCCGCTATGCGTACAATGCCGCCGATAGCCCTGGCTTCACCTCTATCGTTGACCATCCACCCCAGCTTGTGCGCGTTGGTCGAAAACACAACCATGGTCTCATAATACTAGGTACACATTGCCTTTCCTCCTTCGCCCAATCCCCTTCCTCCCTTACAAATCCAATTTCTCTCTCCCTCCCACTCCCCCCTTCTCACCAACCCCAACTAACCCCCCCACTCCAGCGCTCATCCCCCTCACGGCCTTCGCCCTCGGGACCTGGCAAATCCAGCGGCTCTCCTGGAAAACCGCACTGATCGCACGCCTCGAAGACCAACTCGTGCGCGACCCGCTCCCGCTCCCACCACGCATCGACGCGGCCGCCATCCCCTCGTTCGACCACCGCCGCGTGCGCGCCACCGGCCGCTTCCGGCACGACCGCGAGATGCTGCTCGGCCCACGGCTGCACGACGGCCACGACGGGTTCTTTGTGATCACGCCGCTGGAGCGGTCGTCTAACAACACCTCCAGCAGCAGCAGTGGTGGTCGGGAGGGCAGCGAGGGGGATGGTGGCGAGGGCGACACGATATTGGTGAATCGTGGGTGGATACCGAAGGGCAAGAAGGCGCAGAGGGAGAGGCAGGGCGGGGATGCGCTGCCCCGGGGTGTGGTCACGGTGGAGGGGTTGCTGAGGGAGCCGTGGCGGCCGAATGTGTTTACGCCCGCGAATAAGCCCGAGAGGGGGGAGTTTTACTTTCCGGATGTGAAGGGGATGGCGGAGTGGGTGGGGGCTGCGCCCGTGTGGGTGGAGGAGACGATGGAGATGGATTTGTTGAAGGCGATGGATCGGGAGGCGAGGGGGGTGCCGATTGGGAGGGCGGCGGAGGTGAATTTGAGGAATAATCATTTGCAGTACATTTTTACTTGGTGAGTTGGATTACTTTTTTTTCCTGGGTCTGATTGATGGGGGTTGGGGAGTGCGGATTGATGAAGGGGATTGCTAATATGCGTGTTTGAGCAGGTACTCGTTATCCTTGGCTACTTCAGTAATGTTGTGGATGCTGCTTCGCAAAAAGCCTTCGTCTATAGCAAACCGTGTGCGTATGAACAAGGAATGGTGATCAAGACGTGGTCATGTTAAAACAGCACTGCCAATCATTCTCACGCTGTCATCATTTCAACCTACATTCGATTTTGCCTTCCACCGTAACATCTATCTGTATGGGCAAAATCACATCAAATTGCAGAGTCTCCGTGGCCGGGATACGGGATGATTTGCGGGAGAAGAGCAAATCAGAATGATCTCATAGACATTCTACTCAACCTCATTCTCCTCGCGAATCGTATGCAACCGCGTCCTCGTCCTCCGTCTAGATTTTGGCGGGGCACCAAATCGGACCGATTGCAGAAGCTCCCTCGGTAGATGTTTCTGCGCCAAGGAGAATGGAGTCGTATTTGCATTCAGCAGCCGCTGTCTGTGGGAGAGGAAGCCAAGTTAGTCAACATGCAATCAAATTCAGATTGACATGACAATCAACATACCGCCTCATTAATGTAATGACATCTGCCTCGTCAATAATCCTGCGACCTGCGTGTTCCGAATACGAGGCCAAGTCTTCCGAAACCTGCTCAAAGAACCAGTCTGTGGCTTGAGACAATGCAGCTACAGTTTCTCGGCTAATTTTCGCACTGCCGCCACCATTCATTTGAGCGAAGCTGGACGCCACTCTTTTAATGACAGTGGTTGGTAAGGAAGGGTACTCAATGCCGCGCCGAGAGACCTTGAATTCTCGCTGTTTTCGCTTCTGAGCCGGCTTCAGGGCCTGCTCATTGAGCGACGTCGCTACTAGAGTAGCGCGAACGTTGTGTGACTCGTCTACTGTACCTAATACCTCTTCATCAGAATAATCATTAGGTGATTGAGCATCTTCTGGTTCAGAATGGCCATAACGTGTTTGGTCTTCCTCTGGTTCAGAGTGACCTTGAGGCGCCTGATCTTCTTCTGGTTGAGAATAATCGTGAAGGAGCTGGTCTTCTTTCAGTTTAGAATTACTGTGAAGTGGCTGATCTCCTTCTGCTTCAGAAATAGAAGTAGGCGGACGCTCGTCATCAATATTGTCATTGACGATTGGCGAACTCTTAACACGTTCTTTTTGTGGCTCAGGAAGCGCAAAGAGAAACGTAGGTTCAGCTTCCTCTTCCATAGGCTCCGGCTCAACATTGCTTATGCGAGACTGCCGTCGCGAAGCAGCATTCAACAATGCTCGCATTTCTTGTGTATTTTCCCTATTGTCCATTAGTTTCACAATATACACAATTGGCAGCAGAGTCAGCTACCCAGCATTCAGAGTCAAGTTTTCGTCAAGTCCAAATTTTAACGCGGTAGCAGTTTGATCATTCTCTCCTTCCAAATTGTCATCCAATTCCGTAACGTCCGCCATGCTCTTCAGATCTCCAAATTGATCACTGACCCGAAGACTACCAAGGCTACCCCTGGATAGCCTCGAATTTCCCATTTCAGCAAGCGCCCGTCGCGGTCCTTCAAAAGAACGTGCAGTCATGTTTTCGTCATCTTCAAATTGTGCAGACATTCGTGGAGGATCTGCATGGAAGCTGTCATCATCTTCAAGCTCACCCAGTGGCATTGACAGTCGTGGGGCGGGTGCATCTGGTTCATCGACCCAGTCATCGTCAATGCGAGTGGGTTTTGTTGGTTCAACTTGTGGAGACGGGTCGATTGGTTGGGTGTTTCGTGACAGCACTAGATCTAGTCAATGATATTACCGTCACCGATAGAAGAGACCAAACGCATACACTTGCTAAGTGGCCGCAATACATCCCTCGGTGTTTCCCGCTGTAGCTTTACACTCCGTCGTCTGTTGCCCGGCGTTGCAATTGCATGACGATGACGCTCAAATGCACGAATGGCATGTGGTGTGGTCGGAATATCTCTGTGAGGTTTGTCCCGACGTTGACTTGCTGGGGTACGCGAGACAGTTCCAGGAGTCTTTTTCAAAACTTTGGCAGCTGGTGGTGTAGAATGTTGGGCACGGGTTAGAGGTGTTGAAGGATTGCGTCGGATCAAACCTGCGAGTTGTCGTAACTATAATCCGAGTTAGCTCCAGCAACTATAACCAAAGTCTAAAAGAGATTAATACATTGGTGTAAGGCGTTTCATGATCAGAGAGGTTCTCGTTCGTCGCAGAGTTCCTAGGTGTAATTCGAGGACGCTTCGACCGTGGCTCTGACATGATCGCTAGGTATTTTCTTTTGTGTTATGACCTCGTAAGCTGCTGGGCGCAAATGCGGGATTGATGAAGCGTTTGGAGTTGTTAAAGTCGCGTTGTGTATGTTATGTGACGCGTTATGCAAGGAGTATCCCTGGCTCGCTTATCGATAAGATTAAACTTTGTCAAGTTTGTTGCACGTTCGCAACATCTTTTTTTAGAGCCCCAGAAAAGAAAAGCCACAACCCGGTACCTGGGCTTCACTTATCAGATCCACCGTATTGACCTCGACCAAAGTCGGAAACTTCAACCGTTTGGTGATTCGCTATGGACCCATTTTCCGATACAGCTGGCAAGCGCAAGCGTGAAACAGAGCAAGCAGTCTCAAACAAGCGGGCTTCAAAACGCAACAGAAAAGCAAAATCCGTGGCAACCAAAGAGCAGCATGTGGACGCACAAAACGATATCAATGAAGATATAGGTCGCATGGATAGCAGCCTACTCGCAGACTACATGATACGGAGTATTAGACGATTTGAGCCTGACCTTACTACCCTTGAGCTCGAAGACCGATATCATGTTCCAGGTAATTTGCTTTTCCGTTTCTTGCTTGCAATTCCGTCTGAGATGGAGACGACTGATTCAAAATCCTGTCAGAACGCGCAATACGCGACACGTCGGATTGGAATCTGCGGCGCACCTCAGACAACCTTGCCCAGTATCTTGAACATCATGTAGAGGATGGAGCTACAGCTAAGCTTGCGAATGCTGCTGAATCGTGCGGATGTCCACATACCGTTGTCGTGACTGCTGCGGGCCTACGGGCCGCGGATTTGACAAGGTTGGTTGTTTATGTGGTGTTTCGGAGCTAGTATTCAATCGTTCGCAGATCTCTGCGGAAATTCCAGAGTAAGAATGCCATGGTAGCAAAGCTTTTTGCGAAGCATATCAAATTCAAAGAAGCCAAAGATATGGTCCAAAAGACCAGGTAAGTCTATTAAATCGCCCAAAGATATCCACTCTTGCTGACAGAGTGGAAGAATTGGGATTGGAGTCGGAACGCCACAGCGTCTCATCGATCTACTTGATGATGGTGAGGCGTGGAACAGTACAATGTACATCTACTTGTGCCACTAACCGGACGTTTAGGTGCCTTATCGACAGAACATCTAGAGAGAATCGTAATTGATGCTTCGGACATCAACCAAAAGAAAAGAGGTATTCTTGATATGAAAGAAACCGCAATACCCCTCGGCCGATTGCTTGCACGAGAAGAACTTAGGTCTCAATATGGTCCTGAGCAAAGGAAGATCGACCTCCTCTTCTTTTGAGCTTATTGCACACCATGACAACGATCAACAATGTATGTAGGCTTGCCAATCGCTCATTGGGCTGCTACAAAAATCGCGTCAGTTTTCACATGTCCTCTGCGCGAAAATTTCGGCACGAAGCGGCTGGCTAGTGCAAGCCGTTCGTGGCGTACCTCCGTCAGCGACTGACAAAATTCACGCTTGATAGTGGCGATAGGTCCATGTCTTTTTTAGGACCAGTACAGAGATAGATGGTTCACGAATAGCTTCTTTAGATTAGCAGGGAAGGTGGTGATGATAGGTGTGATACGTGTGATAACGGGCATGAGAGCAAGAGGCATTCTCGGCATAACGACTACATAGGCAATGGTCAAAGGGAGAACGGAAGATTGATTGGGAAATGTAAGAGTGGATCATGTAACGAGCGCGCGTATATTCTCAGACACAGAGTGGAGAAAGGGACGAGTGGTGGAGAGTCGAGATCGGTGGTATGTCTGCCCGAGGCGATGGAGGCGCCAGCAGCAAGGGTTCAGTTCACTGTTGGTTTGAGAAGCTGTCGCACTCCCCACTAGCCAACGTCAAACCTTGCTACAGCTTCCACTTCTATCACCATACCAATCTTCGTCTCTACTGCTCAAGCTGGCTTGAACCTTTTTTTGCGCTGTCAAACCTCTACCCCAATCGCTGGTGCAAGAGTGATTCGCTAGTACCGGCCGAAGGGGCAACAACGACTCGGCCACCCGCAGACAAGTCCCAAACGTAATCTACTTCCCCAGCCGAACAAGCAGTCTTAAGCTTTCTGCTGGTCGGATAAAGCAGAAAGCGACGCCAACGACTGAGCGCACCTCTCGCACGGCTTTGGGTAGCACAAGCACGTTGGTAATCGCGGGCAACAATCAGGATGGCTGCGGCACCTGCAACGCAGTCATTGAAGGTACCTATACCACCCTCAAACGCTCTTCCGAAGCAGACATCACAGCAAGCAAGAAGCTAACCAAACGAATTTAGTGTGTCGTGACGGGGGATGGTGCTGTTGGCAAGGTTCGCAGCCGTACTGGATAAATTGAGAAACTTTTCTAACTTTTAGTGTAGACGTGTCTTCTCATCTCATATACCACCAATGCCTTTCCTGGAGAATATATACCCACAGTGTAAGATTTGATGAGCTCTGGCATCTGTCTCAGTAGCTAAGTTGGGGCAGTTTCGATAACTACTCGGCGTCAGTGATGGTAGATGGCAAACCGATAAGCCTGGGATTATGGGACACTGCAGGTCAGGAGGATTACGACAGACTCCGACCCCTTTCCTATCCCCAGACAGACGTCTTCTTAATATGTTTTTCTATTGTCAGCCCACCATCCTTCGATAACGTGAAGGCCAAGGTACGTCACAATTCCAGAAAGGCAACGCACGAGCCGTGTGGAGACATGTTGGACCACAGACTAAATCGCGGCGGCAGTGGTACCCTGAAATTGAACATCATGCACCCAATGTGCCAATCATTCTTGTCGGCACCAAGCTTGACTTGCGAGACGACGAAAACACAAAAGAGAGCCTTAGACAAAAGAAGATGGCCCCCATCACATATGAGACAGCTTTGCAATGCGCAAAGGAAATCAAGGCAACAAAATACCTAGAATGCTCCGCTTTGACCCAACGTAACCTCAAAAATGTGTTTGATGAGGCGATCAGGTCAGTTCCCCGTTACAGAGTCTCTTGCAACCCAAGCGCTTACGTCTATTATAGAGCTGTTCTTAGCCCTCGACCACCACCAAAGGCAAAGAAGTCGAAATGCCGAATTCTATAAAATGAAGTCTGGCATTTTTTGGCTTTTTGGCGTTTTGACTTTTTGACGGTCATATGTGCTGCCCAAGAATCGGCATCTACATGGAAACGGAAGAGGTTGCAGCTGTAGTACTCTGTTACCCATCTACTCGAAGCGATATCATCTAGTTCCTTTGCTTGATTGCTACTTAATAAGATCGGTTTGGCGTTGGATGACTCGAGTGAGGCGACCGATGACAATTCATTTTGGATGTTCCTCACAACCCCTTCTCCCAAGCCGAGATGTGCTGAGCCATTCGCACCTCCGCAACCGGAGAAGGCGATCTTTTCTTCGAGAGTCTATCACAGAGGTAGTGAATGCAGTTGTGGTTTTCTTGCTCTCCTCTTCATTCGTGGTCCTATTGCTGTCCCCTGTTGCTTGCTTTTGTAGATACAGTAACGCTGTCAGCCTTTTAGAAGAGATTTTACCAAATGCAATCTCAATCTTGTTAGCTTCTCCGATGTTTGCGCAAGTAGTCTTTTTCTCCATGCAATAGCTGACGCAAAATATCTGCATGTCCCAGGACAGGCCTGCATATCAGCTTATTCTTGGGACTGGCTTACAAAATAGAATTAACGCTCTCAGCTCCACTTTAGCGTTGATTGGTACGTACACATTTTCAAGGGCCCGAATTAAGTTTTCACATGCAGTGAAGCACTGGCATAGGAAGCTTTCCCTATCGATAAGAAACCTCTCCATCTAGTGCGACCACACCACCAGGTATTCTTCATCATCATAACTAAGAAAACTGAAACACGATATGTCGAAGAGCGAGAAAAGGCCATCGAAGAAAAGAAAGCGCGAAGAGCCATCTGTATTGCCTGGACAGCTTGAGGATTCTAATTTGTCTCTGAATACCGAAAAAATCGAAAACCCGTCGACTAAATCAAAGAAGAAACAACGAACGGATAAAGGCGCCGGCCCCGAGAATGATACGCTCAGAGAAGACTCCACAATCGACGGCAAAGAGAGGCTGGTCACTGAGATAGAGGAGAGCGCGCCACCCAAAAGAAAACCAAGGAAGCCAGAAAGTCCGACAGAGAAAAAGGATGATGCAGGAAAACTTGGATTCACGAAAGAATTGAAGCAACATTCATTGCTAGGTCAGCAAAACACAAATCCACATGAGACTATACCAGAAATGGAGACAGAAAAGTCCAAAAAAAAGAAGCGGAGAAAACCCAATGGTTTAAACAGAGATGAAGCTCATGTCATTGAAGATGAAGGACCTGAAGATCGTACAGAAACGCAAGGCGATCTAGAAATGGACAATAATGAAGATTATGGTGATGCAAGTACGAGAAAGAAACACCGCTTCATCGTTTTTGTTGGTATGTCCCATCCCTTGTCACACAAATGCAACTCAAAAGATCTAATTCTCATCTTCAGGCAATCTGCCCTTCTCAACCACCACTGAAACCCTGACTTCACATTTTGCAAAAATCACGCCTAATGCTACCCGCCACATTACAGACAAGCAGACCGGTCGTTCCAAGGGCTTCGCTTTCCTCGAATTCGATGCCTACGATCGCATGAAGACATGTCTGAAGCTGTACCATCATTCATGGTTTCCTGCCGACGCGGTCGGGAAGAAGGAAGACAGGGAGGGAGAGAAACAGAAGAAGAAAGGAAACAAAGGGAAAAAAGAAAAAGAGGATGAGGCGCCGCGAAGGATCAACGTGGAGCTGACGTACGTATCTTCTGTTCTATCTACGCCCTCTTCCCACTGACATGAGTAACGGCTGAGAAATGTAAACAAAGAAACTAATGGTTGTCTCGTACTATAGGACTGGTGGTGGTGGCAACAGTACATTCCGCAAGGAACGCCTGCACGAGAAGAACTCGAAGTTGGCGTCGCAGCGGAAGCGGACAGCAGAGAGCGAATACAAAAAGCGTGCCGAGGAGAATACGGGCAAGACAAAATCTGGGGCCAGCGGAAGAAGAGATGGAAAGTCGACGAAAGGAGCGATGGGGAAGGGAAAGAAGCGGAAATGGGGTGCGGAAAATGGAGATGGAGAGTCGAAGGGAGAGAAACCTTTGGCAGAGGATAGCCACGGGATCCATCCGAGTCGATTGGCGAGAATGACAACGTAATGGCATCGATTCTTCTGTGATATCAAGTAGACTCACAGCTACTACCATCGGGATCGTAAGATGTTTACCTGTGGATCACTCTGGAGGCAGTGCCCCTAGAGACAATATCCATTCAGTGGTAATGTATACATTTGCTCAGCAATGCCCTACAAATCAACTTGAGAATACTTATGTGCAAGCTGGATCAATGTCTTAAGGACTATTTACATCTAGACATACTAAGATTGCCGATAGACTAAGCGCGGAAGAGCAAGCGTTTCAAAGCATACACAGTCTATTTCATCTTGTCATCAAGCTCATCAATCTGTCATACTCTTCTACTCTGCCTCCCAATTCCCAGCACTTCTGCCCATTGACAAGCAAATTTCCAGAGCCACATTTATCTTGTCAGTCAAAAGCAATCCCTTCAGCTATCTCCCCGAAAGACCGACTCATCCCATACCATCTACTCTCAAGCAACCAATCCACCTCTACAACTCATCACCAGCTCCTCGACACTCAGATCCAACTAAAACGGATTCGGGCCAACCTTCAGCGCCTTCCCACCCGGCGGGAAATGGCCCACTCCCAGCCCAACTCCAGTCTCACCCGCGCCCTCCGCTGAGCTCGTCATCCCATCACGCAGCTCATACGGCAGGACGTCTCCAGCCAGCGGCAACGCAGTGGGCGTCGCATCCGCGGACATCGGTCCACGCGCGCGCTTCGTCGCTGCGCTGCTGCTGCTCAAGTTGCTCAAGCTGCTCGTATCGGTATTGGTAGTGTCGAGGCTGTATGGTCCCGAGAACACTGACGCCTCGGACGCGGGGATCGTGGCGACTTCGGTGAGTGGCGGCGCGCAGGTGCGGCAGCCCGGGTGCCAGCCGATGGGGTAGATGGTTGTTGTGATGGTGGTGAGTGGGGGGAAGTCCTTGCTGCAAGGGGCGGTGAGGGTGCGGAGGGGCACGCAGAGGGTGGTGCAGTTTGCGGAGTACCCCGGGGGCGTGATGATGAGGGTGACGTCGTTGTCGTCGTCGTTGCTGCGGCGGATGGCGGCGGACGTGACGTTCGGGAGGAAAGGGCTGGTGACGAAGGTGTCTTGGGAGGTGAGGATCGAGGCGCGGGAGGTGTACTGTGAGGCCCAGGTGGAGAGCGTGGAGGTCTTCAGGGTCCAGCTTCCGCCGTTGGGGTTGGGAACGTCGGTGACGGTGATTTGAGTGCCTGGCTGATTGGTGTAAGGGGGGATGTTGGTGGTATGGTAATCTGTGGTGGTGCCACCGATGGTCTGCCAGGGCTCAGTATCGGTTTGGATGAGGAGAGTTGGATTTATGGGGTTGGCGAGGGAGGTTGTAGCTACGAAGAGGGAAAGAAGATGGGTTGACAACATGGTGAAATTTTTGGTGTTGGTTTGGAAAAAAAATGACCACCGATTCTGATTGTTTCGTCCCGTCGATGATTCTTGTTCAACAGACTGATCAAGAGGAAAAGAAAGTGAAGTGGAAGAGAAGTGGAAGAGAAGTGGTGACTGGGTGATGGTTGCTGTTTTATACGTGAATGAATTTTTAGGCAGGCTCAAATTTGCTCACGACCAGACTCTGAAGCAGGTGTCGAGACAAAGAAGGAAGCCAGGACCTGGTAAATTGTGCTTGAACACCACGGAAAATGTAGATAATTTATTTTTCTTTCAATTTGTTTCGCTATCTGTACCCTTCGTGGAAGGAACCCTAGACCGCATTTGGTAAAAAACAAGCCACCTGTGACACATATTCATGACCCGCCCGCGAATAGCTTCTGTGCAACCTTATAACGGTATGAAAAGATACAATGAAATTGAAAGACTTGGTCTGCTCGATATTGGTCCCTTCCGGAATACGGGGAAGCATCGAGACACATGTGCAACGTTGCCATGCACGTGCTTCTCTTCGAACCAAAGAAATTCACGATGCAGTGGAGATTCTCGTCATTGTCACGATTGACATTCCAGAGGTAATCGTATGTGTAAGGGAATTAGTTAAAGTACTTGTGAGATCCGGACTTGATAGTTTGTCAAAAGTTCGGCTCAGTCAGAACAGGATTGGGAATGGAACCCCTTACGTCAGCTGATTATTAGCCACAGGAAGTACTGTGATTGTAGAAGTTTCCGTCGACTGTGGAATTGGTGTCTGAGATGACAATCGACTTGTGCTTAGAGTCTCTGTAACGAGATTACCATTCAAAACCATGTTCGTTTCCATGGTCAAAGTAGTCAACGTCTCCGTAATATTTGCCACATATGTCTCTATGACCAGCTGAGCAGGACCTGGTATCGTCGCAATGAAGCTGATTCTTGAGGTTGTTGCAGTAGTGATTGTGGCTAGCTGAGTAACCCAGGTCTCACTTTCAAGCAGACATTGATCAGAATCGTCTCCT
Organism: Astrothelium macrocarpum; assembly: GCA_021030915.1. Classification (NCBI taxonomy): domain Eukaryota; kingdom Fungi; phylum Ascomycota; class Dothideomycetes; order Trypetheliales; family Trypetheliaceae; genus Astrothelium; species Astrothelium macrocarpum. The sequence goes on along the minus strand of JAGEMR010000013.1, from coordinate 430,881 downwards.
GCAGCAGAATATATCTTGACCTCAACATCAGCAGGCGGAATCCCAGCACTGACCAAGTTTTGCCACGGTGCCAAGTAGTATGTGGTGAGCGTTTGAATCAACGGAGCCGGAGTAATAAGGCTGCTGTTTGGAAAGATCCCCGTATCATTAATTCCAGTGGTTGGCGTCGCCGTTGCTGTTGCGATCGTGTAACCTAGCTGGGTCGAGAAGGTTATCAATTGATCACAAGCCGTCACTGGATATGTTGTGTAAAGGCCAATCAACGTGGTTGCACAAATTTTCGTCGTAGAAGGAGTGAAGAACGTTGAGCATGTTCCATTGTCCGGACCGAATGTCAATGAGGAGTTTATGGAGCTATTGAGGGACTGGGGACCTAGAGATCTTGTGTTGGCTGGAGATACTGGGACGAAGGCAATGTATAGTAACTCACACAATGTATATTGTGGCACATAAGTTATGACGACTTGACTTTGCTGAGTAATTTGTACTGGAGCTGCAGAAGGATAGGGTGTGATTGTAGCTAAAGGAGCAGAGGTAGATACAATCTCAGGCCCATGACCCATTGTAGGAGCATACGGTGCCGATGGTAACGCACCAACAGCCTGGCGCGCGTTGATGAATCTTTTTGGTGCAAGTCGACGATGGAGAACCGGCTTATGTCCGACGGCCATAACGCCATGGCTTATATCAAGGACCAACAGAATTATTAAGGACAGAGAGAACAGATGAGCCATTGCACCTTCCAAAGTGTACCGTACCAGAGACAAGGAGAAAGAAGATTTTTAATGACATATTAGACAATTAAGAGTACACGTTAACCGTGACCCATGACCCCAATTATGTAAAGGCACATTCCAATACACATCAATAAAATCGTGAAGAACGTAGGGGGAAAACATTCCTCAAACACACTCGGACCTTCGACCTCGTCCACCTCAGACACTGCGATCTTGACAAACACTTCTTCCAATCCGTCGGCGCGTCCTGCATGGCGCAGAGATTCGCTTTCTAAACATGGGTTGAATCCGACAAGAAAGCCGTGGTATAATTATGCATTAGATGCTTTGCAGCTCCTTGCTCTATCCATGCTCTGTAAGGGTGAACTGCTTTCAAATTTGCAATCATAGACTCTGTCGAATAACTGGGAAAGATTCAGAGATCCTTCACTGGAATCCGTCGCATGTCCTTCCAGAAGCAATGTCGTGTGCAGTGAGAATATAGATCATCTCTTCGGATAAAGTCATCAATTCTTCGGATCGCTCAAGTCTCTTCCAGGATTGGCATCATGGTCTTCACACGGGGTGATGGCTTTTCCACTACGCGTTCATAGCGAACACGCGGTCGCAATAGACTTCTCATCCTAAGTATTGTTAACATCCATGATAGTTCCGATTGTTATATTCAATGGTTTGCTTACCGTCTGAGGCAGACATTCATCACTTTGCAAGTGAGGTACATGGAGATCAGAGCAGTGCTGGACAGTACAATCACAATAAATACATCCTTCGCGTTGCTTGCAAAAGAGCCGTTGCCATCGATGCCACAATGGCCGTGCGGGTGATGTCTTGAGCCAGGATATCCGAGATGCGGACGATGCGGATGCTGGGAACCGCTTTTAACTTTCCGAAGTGGACAGGGGCTTGTTGGATGAGTCGCGAGGCTCATCCAGAACTGCGATGACCACATCGACAGTGGTTCTCCGTTGCTTGCATGCCATGAACCGTCATGATCGCGATGGTGGTGATGGCGTTTTGTGAATTCGTGAATGAGTTCTCGAAGCGTTTCGGTGCTCTCCAAGGAGTAAGAGTCTTGGCGCTCCGGCCATCCACGAATGGGAGCTCCGTCGATGGCTATAATCCAAACGGCAATTGCAAGAACAAAGATTTGCAAGCGTGCCATGATTGATCAAGGGAAACAACAATCAAGTCGTTGGCCTCAAAGAATATTAACCATGAAGAGTCCGGAAGAGCGCGTAGAAGAGGATGGTGGTGTTGCCTGATTAAAGAGGGCGTGCATTATATGGCAACATGGGCTTAGGCAAGCACGCAATGCTGGAGAGCACGCTCTTTTGGCATTGCGGGATCTGCTCAATATTGATTGCATGGGATAGGCGAGATAAGCCAAAGTGAAATGCAACAGCGACGCAAAATACGAATCGGGCGCAGTCTGGGGCGGTATAGGCAGGCTCTCATGCTTTGGTCAGTGTGGTATTCCTTGCAGCCGCGAGCGCAGAAACTTGTCCTATCCTATATCCGTCAGGTTGGGCCCGTGATGGCACCAAGGATGGCTCCGTTTGCATCCAACCCTATGATCGTTGGCGCCACAGGAGGTGCTTGACTGGCTGCTACGGCCGGTGCTCGACTTCTCACTTGAGCTGAACGTGCAGCACGCCCCGTCATCGCAGATCAAGAACACTCCCAATTGACCGTTCGCGTCTTTATTGTGGCAATATTTGAATGCGATGCCAAATATCTCCACGATCGATGTGCTGTTCAGACAGCCCCATCACGCCCTCTCGCAAAATTCCGTGGTTCCGCCAATACTTGCTACTCTTTGGCGCAACGAACGAACGAATCGGATGCGTCAGGGTCTACCCACGTCGTGCACGTTCGCCTTAGGCCCTTTTGGCCCGTGACAGGGTCTGGATCTGCATCAGTAGACGAAGAATCTAGGGTGGAAGATGGAAAGGCGCTAGTCTTTCTAGCCCATTGGTCAAAGCTAAACAATGTTTCGATAAGCATGAACGGAGTGTCTTAATTTGTAATACCACCAATAGCAAATCCGTATAGGTATCGAGAAGTCAATCATTTGGGACTCATCAACCGCTATAATGAAATAATGCCCATGTAGAAGCACCGATTGCATGCCTCTATAAATGCGCAGATTCTACTCGATTGCAACATTGCAAGGATCAGCAAGGCATGAATGGTGCAATGCTTGGCATTGTAAGCTACAATAGTTTCATCTGAGTCGCCACTTTTAGCTCCTCCGTACTCAGCACAAATCTTTGTCAGCTTACAACAAACCGGTCAGGGCCTCATTTCAGAGGACGGGAAATGACTGTGCGACCAAAATTGAGACAACGTCCGGTTTCAGGATTTTCCATGTGAAGTCATACAGGAAGATGTAGAGTATCACCAGAATTATTCTACGGGTCTTGTCAATCCCAAGCCGTTGAATCTTGTACCTTGCCCAGAACCGAGTGAATATCCTTGGGGGTTCTGAAATTCTTTCTCGTACCACTTTTAGACACAGACCATACTGAAATTAGCCATGTCGAGCCAGAAAGACCCTCAACGCGGTCTATTCTTCCATTGTAACCCTCGTACTCGTGTAGTGGAGAAATTCAAGGAAATCGCCATGTCTCATTGACCTCAATGCTCCAAAACTTTTCGTGTACTGTACACAGACCTTCTTGAGAGAATGCCGAAACGCAAACATCGTCTATACGACCAACCTCTATTCCCAAAATTCATCTCGCGCGCCCAAAGCTAATGCATCCGGTCAAATCTCCTGAATGCGTGTACGAAACCAGCAAGAACAACATCCCTTTTGAATCAAGCCCATAACGATGGCCAAAAAAATTCCGAGATTTGATCATAGCACAAACTCACGCGCTTCCATTCTCCACAGTTGCAGCCTTTTCGATATTCCCACGCACTCCTCCCTTTCCTCCAACCTCTCGCACCACCAACTGCACCGCCAAATCCGCGCCCACATTAACCTGCACTTCCACCTTTCCACCCTTCTTCACCCCTTTCACCGCCGCCTCCGCGAGCACCGTCCCGGGCCTCCACACCTTCTCCCTAATCTCGTCCTCCTCCTCTTCATCCTCCGTATCCTCATCCTCCTCCTCACTCCCCTCCCCATCCACCTTCCCATTAACCTCCTTCCCCTTCCGCTCGGGCCTCGTCACCTTAATCTCCCGCACCCCCTCACACAGCTTCACTAACACATCCCCCCCCTCCCTCGGCACCGCAAAATGCGCCGTCCGCCGTGCTGGAACGGCCGTCTCTGCTTCCACCAGCGCACGAAACACCCCGCGCTCCGCTGCCTCCGAAATACACAGCACGCCCAGCGCGCGCGCCACGTGCGCCGTCACCGTCACCATGGGATGCGTGCTCTGCGCGACATCCTCGGGCTCATAGGCCGCGATCAGGCTGGCCTGGATGGCGGCGCCGCGCGCGCTCAGCTCCGACGGGTTGAGCGCGGTCGGCGAGGTCGCGGGCGCCAGGATCGCCGTGCTTGCCGGGAACCGCGTGGCGGCCGCGAGGTTGCTCGCGATCTTTGGCGTGTGCGAGGTGCCGCCGGCGAGAATGATCTCGTCGATGTCGAGGACGTCGAGGTCGGCTTTTTGCACGGCGCCTTCGATCAGCCGGGTGAAGCTCGCGAAGACTTTGTTGGCGAGCAGCTCGTAGCGCGTGCGGTTGATGGTCGCGGTGAAGTCGAGGCCGTCGGCGAGGCTCTCGACGCTGAAGCTGGCGGTGGCGCCGAGGCTGAGCGCTTTGCGCGTTGCTTCGGATTCGAGTTTGAGTTTGGCGAGGGAGCGGTCGTTTTTGCGCGGGTCGGTCTTGTGCTTTTTGATGAATTCTTTGGCAAAGTGGTCCATGAGGACTTCGTCGAGTTTGGCGCCGCCTAGGTCGTAGTCGTGTGCTGTTGCGAGGATGCTGTACATTCCGCCTCTTGAGGCGATGACTGCAACATCAGATCGCGTGCCGCCTAGGTCAGCGACCAGAACGATTTTGTCTGAGAGCCTGGCGTCTGGTCGTGCATCGTAAGCGAGCACTGCAGAGACAGGCTCTTTGATGAATTGTAGTACCTCAATCCCTGCTGCTTTTGCCGATGCCTTCAGAGCTTCTTCTTCGGCATCACTGTAGTCGGTGGGCACCGTAATGACTGCCGCGTTGACTTGCTTCCCCAGAAAGTCTGATGCCGAATTTTTTAGCCGTTTTAGATGCCTTGTTGCGATTTCTGAAACCGATACAATGCTTTCATTCTCCTCTTCTGTGTCCTGTATCGAAAAGGCTATATTCGAATCGTGTTCTATGGGATGGGCTGATGCATGGCATGGAGATGGATCGATTGATTTGAAGCTAAAGCTTGGTCAATTCTTAGATCTTGTAGCGAAGTTGACGCATGTTTACTCTTTTCCGAGAAAGTCTCTGAAATAAGCGACGGTATTCTTTGGATTGCGAACGAGCTGTGCTTTGGCTTGTGTCCCTTGAAATTCTTCTCCTGAAATGTAGGATAATATGGAGGGTATTTGTCGATCTGCGCCTTATGTGAGTTCAAAAGTAGACTACTCCATATCTTGGAATCTTACCGCCTTCCTCATTTGCTATTACCTCCGCTTTGCCGTCCTGTCATTCATGATCAATATATATAGTTGCGCTTCGCAGACGAGGCCTTACGCTGGTGGTGTAAGCAATGGAACTGTAGCTATTGCCAAAGGCTATGCCTATAGCCGTTCGCGCTGGAACGTCCTCCTCTACATTCATTTTGAAATTAACGCGAACTCTCGGCTAAGAGGACTTGAATGTGGGGGACGCTCAAAAGGCAGTCTTTGGTGTGGTGCCTGGCGCGGATAGACAAAATCACAAAGTTTTTGGCAATCCGGCCGAGAGACCGGAGTGAGAAACGCCGCCCCACCGTTCATCGACTTTCACATCGAATCTTCCTCTCTCGAAATTATTTTTTCCTCAACATGACAAGAAAGAGTTTTAATTGTCTCTTTTTGCGATGACGACAGCAGCTGTTGTGCTTCCCGGCGATGTAATCTCCACCGAAATCCTTCCTGTTTCCAGGAACTCTTCGAAACCATTAACTCTTGGACCGGGCCTTCAGCATGAACCACCAAATACGATAACCGCGGTATTGGGCGGCGAGCTTTGTATTGACGAGCGCAAGAATGCAGTCTGGATCGAGCACAATGGTGGCAGGGTAACGAACTGAGACAGCATTTAATATAAATCGTATTTAATTTACTCTCCTAGTACATCCCTACAGTCGGCGACCTGATTATCGCTACGGTTCACCATTCCTCGGCCGATTTTTACCATTGCGCAATCACGCCGTATACTGCTTTCGCGCTGCTTCCCCAACTTGCATTTGAAGGCGCGACTCGAAAGACGAGGCCCATACTCGCAAGTGGCAGTCTGATCTATGCTCGCGTCTCTATGGCCAACAAATTCATGGAGCCAGAGCTTGAATGTGTCCAACCAGCTACTGGCAAAGCCGATGGACTAGGTCCACTAAAGGGAGGCATGTTATTCGACATTAGCCTTGGAATGGCAAGAAGGCTTATGCTTCCAAAACTCAAGGAGCAAGGTCGATTTGTTATATTGGAAGAGCTAGCGGAGCGTGTGCCGTACGAGATAGCTGTGGGCCGTAATGGGAAACTTTGGGTAAACAGCAATTCGGTGAAGATTACGATTGCAGTCGGCAAGGTAGTCGTGGAAACCGACGAGAAAGGACTAGGAATAGAAGAGCAAAAGAAGGCAGTGAAGAGCATACTGAAAACGATATGATGGTACAGGCCCACCATCATCTCACCAATGCACCTTGCACATACAACGATTACGAGCCCGCTTCCTTCGACCGAGGCTGATCTGTCGCGACCAGGTCACCAAGGAGATCGAAGTGTCCAGACCGTTGTGGACATTGGCACAAGTTCATTCAGAAGCTTCCGCTACGTGATGTTGTCTAGATAGAGCACCGCAATGTACGGCGGCGTGTTCATGAGAGGAGATGGAGAGACATTAATTTTGGAGAATTAAGACAAGTCCTGCCGGACAGGATGATGGGTTTCTGCCTCCTGTCGGTTCCCGTTTCTGTTTCAGTATACCGAGGCAGTTTGCCCAGTCCTTCCCGCCGCCAGGTCGATTCATGCATGATATTTAAACTCTTCGCAGCTAGCTGTTCCTATCCGGATCCACGGCCTGACGGCTTGCCGTCCCCCAAATGCATGGGTGACGGGGATCTGCCCCGCAGTTTCAACGTCATTTTACCTTCTTGATCTCACGAACCGTTTCAATATTACGACCATTACCTGGGAATCGAGGAACTGCCAAAAGCCACTGGAGGGAGATACTTCACTGTGCTTCCTTTTTCACGAGCTTCGTCTTCTTGATTTTCCAATCTCTAGTACTGAGAACACAGGACTTGACTGTTTCTACTCGAAATGGTGTAAAGGGACCAACTCTTAACATGCATAAAGAATGCGCTAGGATCCTACCAGCAAATCGCATAGCCGAGAGTCTAATTTGGTAGCTAGATCCTACTTCGACCAAATTAGGTAAAAAGTAATTCATTCCAATGCGTCATTGCTGGTGCTATAATTTACACCTCGGTTTCTTTTCGAGGAATCTATGGCAAAGCCCATTATTTGCTACTCCGCACAATCTTAATATCCCTGTTGCTCATCAATCCATTAGTCTCCTGGAACCAAATTGATAAATATCGAGTCATGGCCTCTGAATTTCTTCGGTCGATCCCCTTGCCCTCCTCCAAGAATCCACGCCAATATGCATTTCCAGCGCGTTGCAGCGATATGGAGTTTTGTAACTCTAGCTACAGTTACATGTCTTCCTTCGCGAGCACCTACTGCTGTGATTGATTCTGGTCCGATCTATGGCACAACGACAAGTTTGCCAGGCGCTACAGCAACTGTCAACAAGTTTCTGGGCATTGAGTTTGCGCAATCCCCTCCGGAGCGCTTCAGTCCTCCAATATTGCCTAAGAGATCTTCCACTCCTCGAAATGCGACGCAATTCACTGCCGCCTGTACCCAGCAGTTCGTCTGTAAGCATCAAAGTAGTAACAAGACTCTAGACGTAGGGATTGACATTAGCGACTAGACCCTCAAGCCGTGCAAAACTTTACAGAGTCTGTCTTCAACTTGGCTAATCCACCGGAATCCGAAGATTGCCTTTACCTGAATGTTTACGCTCCATCTACCCCTGCCCCTTCAGGAGGACGTACTGTCATGTTTTGGATATACGGAGGGTCACTTGAATTCGGGACGGCAATGCAGCCCGCGTACGATGGATCAAGGTTTGCTGCATACCAAGACGTGATTCTTGTAGCGCCAAACTACCGTACCAACGTATTCGGCTTTCCTAATTCCCCAGAACTTCCCGTAACTGGCCAAAACCTTGGGTTCCTTGATCAGCGCTTCGCTTTGGATTGGGTCCAACGAAACATCCATGCTTTCGGTGGAGATCCCGAAAAGGTCACCATATTTGGCGAGTCCGCTGGTGCTTTCTCTGTCGATGCTCTCTTGACCTCGTATCCAAAGAACAGCAAACCGCCCTTCCGAGGAGCCATCCTGGAAAGTGGACAGATTAGTTACAGAGCCGCTCCTTCGCCGCCAAGCACACCAAGTTGGGATGCACTAGCAGCGGCATTGAATTGCACGGGAATGAGCAATCTGACATGTATCAGGGCTGCGCCAGCCACAACCATCAAGAACATAATTGAAGTGCAGGAGCTTGTTTTCAATCCAATCGCGGACAATAAGACGCTGGTACAGAACCCAGCAGCGATGAGGCTATCAGGAAATATTGCGAACATTCCTGTTCTCAGTGGAACCAATGCCCAAGAAGGACGTGTGTTCGAGGTTGGACAAGACAATGTGACTCAATACGTGGAACTGACATTCGGTTCCGTTCCCGGTCTTCCTGAGCAGATTGAAGCTGCGTATCCGTTGGGCGTGAATGGATTAGATTCGGCATACGACGTCATTTCTCAAATCTTTACTGAAGTTGAATTCCAATGTGTAAGTTTTCCGGACGTTGAGCTCGATATAATTGCCAAACGACTAACTCATGCGAAAGGCTGATGCGCTGTTCGCAAATGCCACAGCATCTGTCGGAATCCCGTCATGGAGATACTACTACAATGTGAGACTACATTCTGTCCCTGAACCATGTTTAGAAAGGCAGAGTTTACTTACTATCTACTAGGCTTCTTTCCCTGATGCCCAACCATACTCCTTCCTCGGCGTCTACCATTCCTCTGAAATTCCCCAAGTTTTCGGCACCTACCTCCTCACGAATCCCATTATTGGTCCTACCGTTCAAGAGTATGCTCTTTCGTCTTTCATGAATGGCGCTTGGGCCAAGTTTGCGAAAGATCCAGTTGGTGGGCCTGGTTGGAATGCCATCGGTACGGGGGCCAGCTACTGGCTTGGAGGAAGCGATCAGGATCTGGGCGTGTTGGGGAATTCTGGAAATCAAACAGGTGGCAGCGGAGTGACGGTCATTTCCGAGTATAACGTGGATTATCGGTGTAATATTTACAAGCCGTTGTATGAGGCTGTGAGCGGAGTGCAGATATCTTGAGTAAAGATGCTCGGAAGGGCGGTCGTAGCAGTCGTGTAATATAGTCTCAGACTCACAATGCCAGATTCCAATGAATTCCAGTATATCGTAATTCCACGCAATAAGACTTTGTCCATCACCGGAGCGAGATTCCAATCTCGACCATACTCGTAAACCGTATCCTGCTCTCAGGCACCTCCTCCCCTCCGTCCTGCTCAGCTTCCCCAGCCTCTTCCACCTCTTCCGCTCCCTCATCCTCCCCATTATCTCCGTCACTCTCCTTTTCTCTTCTCTTCCCCTCTTTCCCCTCCATGACTTCGATATCATCCACCGCCCCCACAGTCCCCGTCCTCACCACCACCCTCACATCTCCCTGTCCCAAAAACCACAGACTAACCTGCAATGCCTTTTCCACCGCTCTCCCCGTCCCCTTCACCACCACCTCCTCCCCCCTTATCTCCCGACTCTCCGCTCTATCAACTGCCATCTCTTCCCCTCGATTTCGCCTCTGCACATTCCTTCCCTTGCCCTGCTGACCGCGCTCGCTCTGCTCCGCGCGTTTCTCGATCTGTGCAAGCAAGCCGCGCACGCGCTTCACGGCTGCGATAACGGGGGTGCGCGCTGTAACGTATACGGTTTTGGGAGCGGCGCGGGAGGCGTAGGGGGAGGGGATTGGAGGGCGGAGGAGGGGTCGCTTGTGGACTTTGGCGTCTGCGGATGGAGTTAGGGCGATTGGGTTTTGTTCTGGGGAGTAAAGACCTTACTTTTTGGGAGGCGGGGGAGCTTGGTGGGTTGTTTTGTCTGAGAAGACATTTTGGGATTGGATCTTGTGGTCGGATGGATGGGCTATAAAGCCAACACGTGAATGATATAAATATATGACTAATTTCAAGTCGATTTCTGCAACTTTTGGTAGGTGCTTCGCTGCTCGTTTCTGGAATTGCAAATGATTACGCATCTTAGTCATTTTTAATCCATTCCCCAAATGAATAATGCCCTTACATATATATATCACATGGAGATACTGTCACGGATGTGGGCTGGGGTCAAGACAATAATTTGAGACCAAGACAGGATTCTGCTATATCTCTGGCAGAACAAGACATTACCTTGACGCGCAGCTATTAGCTGTGCGCATATCATTTATACCTATCTAGCCTGACACACTTGATATTTGACTTGCAATTATTCTTGAATGGAAACCATCATCTAACCAACAAGCATTACTTAACAGTTAGGTTCTCCGCCTAAACTACCAAGAACATTGCTGATACAGTTTTTTTGGTCTATTCCCAAATGTCCTAAGGCCTCCCACTGGTATCCATTGGGATCGTCTGTCAACGTATTAAAGCTCCAGTCGGAAACAATACCGCAATCTACACACATAAGACGTTAGCTTCTACACTAATTCAATAAAGAAATCAAGCAGCTTACGTTTTTCAAGGCCCCCCTTAAGCTGACTTCCTATGTAGTCGGTCGACAACCCAAAGTTCACGCCTTTGATGTCGAAGGAATCCCAGAGGGGGTGCGATGTCACTGAGCAGACGTTTGCCGAGGACAGTGAAGGTGCTTGTAAAGGCTGGGGTGAGGGGCTGGCCGAGGCCTGCGAAGATTGTACTGGTGGAGACGACGTGCTTGTGCTAGCGATTGTAATCGTGCTTACTGTTGTTGGTATTGTTAAAGGAGCCAAGGTGTCAGTCTCCGATACCGTTGCCCATCTAGTAGTCGGCGGGGTATGTAAAGTCCTGGTCAGAGTTTCGGTGCCAGAAGTGTAACTGAAAGTAGACAAATAAGATGAAGAGCCCGTTGAGGACGAAGAAGTCGTCAACGAAGAATCTATGGCTGAGGAATCTGAGGTCGAAGAGGCTATGGACGAGAAATTGGAAGTCGAAGTAACAGGGGAGTTGAAAGTCGAAGTTGAATTTGTAGTGGCATTGACTTCCACTAATCCGGAGGTAGTTACTGTGGAATTAGATCGCGGTAAGACAGATGTCCAATTGCTAGTGGTAGTATAAATGCTTGTATACGATATGGAGTTCATTATAGATGAAGAAGTTGCTGATAGATTGGCAGCTGAAGAGGCTGTGGCTATGGAATTGAAAGTTGAAGTTAAATTCATGGTGACATTAACACCAGGGGACGTTTCGGTAGTATTGAAATTGCTTGTGTCCGCTGAAGGACTCATTGAGGATGAAGAAGTCGTTGCTAATGAATCTGCTAGCGAAGAATTGAGAGCTAATGCCGAGTATGCAGCACTGGGAATGGATTGTACGATTCCAGAGGAATTAAATGATGACGAATTTACAGATTGAGGAGCAGTGGTACCAAAAGCGCACAACTGCAGAAAAGCAAGAAGAGTGCGTTGCATGGCTGGTGGCCTTTCTCACAGCTAGGATAATGGCGTAGAAAGTAGAAAGGCAAAGGGGTGCAGTGTATTTGTACAGTCCATTAACAAACAATGTTTCTAGGTTTTAAGGCACGGTGAATTGAGATTGCAGAACATTAGTGTACATCTCGTAGCTCACTTCAGAAACAATATCTCAGAACCGTGTGACAGGAAGGAACATGGGCAGAGGATTTTAATTTCGATAGGTAATACACACATGTTGTGTATATTCTTTCAAAGTGTTGGTGTGAGAGTCGTTCGTGAGGGACACGTTAATAACTGGAGTTAGAAGAATAACGGTATGTCAACTACAAGAAAGGACAGCTCACTCCTCGCACACAGAGGCGATTCATCAGAACCGAGCCCTAAAGTTGTTGTTCTTAAGGGCCTAAGGCTGTACTATTAGGTATAAGATAGTGGCTGAAAGGAGAGGTGAGACTGTGAAGAGAATCGAGATCCAATACTAGATAAGCCTTGATCAACGCCTCATTCGATAATGTAACAATCTGGCAGATTGAATAACTATATGCAGTTAGTGCATGCAACAAGCATGTGTTGACAGGAGGTGATGCACTTTGTAGAAAATGAATCTCATTACCTGGCGTTGGTGTTTGGTAATTCATTTCGAACTATCACAACCCTCACTTCTTACCGTATCAAGTAAGCAGTAGATCGGCTTTAGAGATATAACCAAAAGGTTTGCCAGTCAACTCTCAAGCACATAAACTCTTTCGTCGAATTGCTCGATCTAATGCCTAGATTGTACTGCTATCTCTTCTTATCGTTGTTTCTTAACTTGACAGTTTTTCCTGCTGCTCAACCACTAACGCCACAACATCCATGTTCTGCTAGTTGTTAAAAAGGCCAATCAAAATCAAATGAATGAAATTATGGCAAACCTTGATAAGACGCGGAATCAGCATGAGTCTGTAATCTAGGGTACCTCGTAAACCCAGCTGTGGTTTTAGACACACCAAGTACGCACCGTACCTTAGATGTTCTCGTGGGATGACGTCACTTTGTTCATGTTGCCATGCCATGGAACTGCACCTGGATTCCGATCAGCCCACCTCATTTCATCTCCATGGATGTCATCTAGAAATCTAGTCGCTACAACAATGACGGATCGCGAAAACCGGGCTCCCAACTCCTAGGGTGCTAGCGAAGCTCTGGCCATTGAGACAGCAGGAGCGCAGTTAGGTACCCATAAACGGAAACTATATCAACAACGATCAATGCCATTTGCATCGTGCTTTACCTATGTCAAGCTTTCGTGATGTATATCGTTTACTTTAGTTATGGACAGCTGCCATCCCAGAAAGAGGCGGTCATTACAGCAAGAGCTAGAGTTAGAACTTACTCCCAACATTCAGCTCCTCGTTCACCCAAGAACCCTTACTTGCTGGAACGACAATATACGTTATTATTGATGCTATTCATACTGGACGTCCCCTCTTGATATAGCAACTCACCATTTTAACGGGCAACTATGTTTTTCGAAATACATCTTAAAAACAATCGGAGAGAAATGTAGGTAAGAGAGCTCAATTCTGCATTATGAGACTTCCTTGACAGCCTCCTGCTGACATGAACTGATTTGTTGGGGTCCAACCCAAAGCCGTCGCGCTGTTAATACTCAAATCATAGATAAAGCCATCAGAAAATGCAATTCCCCCATGCTTTCCGTCGGTAGTTTCGGTATCGCAGCTATACAATGAGAGGTAAAATTGGTTGATGCAGGCAGACTCATTGACTTTTAGAGGGCCTTTGAATTTATAGGCAGGATCATAACTAACACTTAGACCGACCTCGGCGCGATTGTTGCCCACCTGTCCAACGACAGTCCAGTTGAATTGTTGATAATCGTCGGTGGTATCGCAAGCCATTGTAACGTCTGTCAGCGCCTGGCAGTACGAAGGAACTATAAAACTAATCGGTCCCGCTTGTGCAGTAGGTCCGTGGGCGCCAGCAGAAGAGTTTCCATAGCAAAAATTCAGGAAACTACTGATTGGACTGTTTGTTTGAGCAGCGGCCACAGCTGACGAGGCCAGAGAGGCTGCCTTGGGTCCGTCGGTGTAGAGGTCCGACCATAGATCTGTTATGTCGGTGAATGGGGGTTGGGTCGTAGTAACCACTGTCTTGAGCACGTTCATGTCAAGGCCAATGTCATCACTCGTGGCTTTTCCATTGTTTGCATACTCGTCGGCATAGAATTGCGCAATGGCAAGAGCAATGACACCTACGGCGACGCCGTACTTGATTTGGAGGGGAGTGAGCTTGGACGCCCACAGTGCCCCTTCGATCATGTCTTGGATGGCCGAAGCCAGACTGGGAAGATCGAGCGAACAGCTCACGTCTCGTTTTACAGAGACGCCACAAAGATCGGTGATCTCGCTGTTCAAGTCATCCAAGAAGCCAGGCGGGACAGATACGGCCAGCGCTGGGTCTTGTGAGTTGGGTTTCGTAGTCTCGGTAACGTCGATTTGAACGGTTTGCGTGGCGGTAACCGTCGCGTCACTGAGTGTTGTCGTCTCCGTCACGACAGTGATAGCATTGGTGTTTGAAGCGATCCACGAGGTGGAGTCGCCTCCCGTCGTAATAAACTGGGTGTTGGGAGGCATAGAAGAAATTTCCACGGAAACCGGATTGATACCGATTACGTGACAAACCTCGTTAGGGGCACATGACGGATTGATAGCGCGTTTGTCGATGTCTTGACAATGAGTGAAAAGAAGCAAAGAGCTAAAAAGCACACAAACTCGCAGAATGATCTTGGCCATGTATGCCTGAGAAAGACACCGAAGAAAATTACTTAAAGATGTTTTAATAAGTCAATAGGAGAAGCTGCTCTGAGCCAGGAACAAGACAGTTATATTTTACATGCAGACGAACTACCCTGATCGATAGTGTCCTATATACACAGTGAACTAGGACTTGAGCGGGCGAACGAATGAAGGTGGCTCGCAGAAATATCCTAGCTAGAGGACAGCACTCGTTGGGATGTAAGATACCGGTGAGGTGTACGCCTGGTATCACCAGCGGCTTTGAAGTGCCCATGTTCTCAGGGAACTAAGACAAAATGCGCTGTGAGCTGCCAGTACCAGTGAAATCAGTATTGTTGTTCAATACCTATCCAAGCCAAAAGCGAGACTAAAGTAGCACTTGTTGTCAAGTTCAAAGTGAAGGCAGTCTCCTGAAAACCACTCAGGAAGTTAATTTGGCCTCTGGAGCCAAAATGCACATCATTTTTCGAATGTGCTAAAATGATTATGAGAATATTTTTGCAACGTATGTAGTTTTCAGGGTCAAACTAGGGTTAAAGTAGAATTAACCTAGGACTGAAATGGTTTAGCATATTCCCCGTAGGTACCTCTCCACAACCGACTACGACAATTATCAACTGTCGAGCCTATACATTGACTAAGATCAGGATGCTCCAGTCATCTCATACGCCAAAAGTACTGTCGATGGTCCAAAGGTTCAGCTCAACATGACAGATCAGCTCAATATTGTGTGGGTTAGGTCACCTATCGTCCCGCCCCCAAGCCAAATCTTGCTTGTTTGTCCACTCGCTGGTTGGCATACACTCTTCGCCTAACAAGTCCCATTGCAATTTCCATATCGGCATTCGTCCCTTGCACTGACGGTCGGGGCTGGGCTTGTTTCAGCTGCTCAATGTCTACTTCCAACTCGATGCCGCATCGGAGTCAGACCGGAAATATCAACTTAGAATGAATACACCTAACTTGAATACTAAACAGCGAAATTGCGTCAGTCTATACCGGCGGATATTATTGTTCCAAGTATAGTTAGAAGAAGACAATCGGTAATGTAACCATCTCGTTTACTTCAAGATGTCATATTGCGTATGTATATCAAGAATGAGTGGGCCATGTCTGTTTCTCAAGATTTCACTCCGATTGTTTGGTTTCTTTTCGGTTCTTGGTTCGAGTTCCAATATCAATGGCGACTTTTTGCATTCACTTGTCATATTTCCTGTCAGTTCTTGTGATCTTTCTAAGCCTCGCGTCACCGGCTCAACAGACATTGTCTTCTGCCATTCCATCACATGGCCTGGTCAAACGAGCCATCACATATGGTGACACTGGCGACCCCAGAGCACAATCAGCCATATGCTCTCAGGCATACCGAGATATTCTTGAAAAATCCATGGGCGAAGCAGCCGCCCTAGCTAAAGCAGGCTCTGATGCATTCGCCGTTTTGCGAGGTGCTTATGAAAGCCCGGAAGGCCAGCCCTGGATCGATCAAACGACCGAGGCTAAACGCAGATACGGGCAAACATTCGAAGCATTATTTGGCAAATCCAGGAAAAAATCGCAATTCGCTACCTACGAGGGAAGGATAAACAATATGAAAGGTAGTCACGACTCAGGGGCAAAGGGAATCTAGAAACTAATTCTAAAAGCAAAGCTTGAGAGAATCCAGAATCTTAACAGAGACTCCTGGCCGGCAACAATTCGGGTCTTTTGTGATGACAGCTACTACCAGCCCACTGATTCGGATGGCAATCCTCCACCAGAAGCGTGCGCGCAGGCTGCGAGCGGTGCGTAGAAACATATGAAGTTCTTCCCGGCTGCAAGATGTTGGATCTTGTTATAACGAGGACCTAGCTTGTGATTGCTTAGTGTTTGCATGGTTGTGAGAGAGCTAACATCTTCATAGCCAAAGGCAAAACGTGTGAATGGGATTGCGATATTTCAGAATGGGTCTCTCGAAATCCCGACGCCAAATGTCCCGCCATTGGATCTGCGGATGCAAACACCCCGCCACCGGACAGCTCTCGAGCCGCTTGGACTGGCTTCACTTTTCAGACTCTCGACCGTCAGACCTTCTGTCCTGAGTGGTTTCGAATGACCCAACTAGCGGAAAACCTACCAGCTATTTCTGACTTGCAGGGTGCCTCTATTCCAGAGGGTTACGAGATCAAAAAGTTTGCGAGGAAAGCCGCAAGGATGTAAGCAGGTGCTTTTCTTCTTTGTTGGTGCAACATGTGGATGAGGCTAATCGTTTTGCTTTACTTCAGATTTTTGCACGAATCTCTTGTAAGCTGGACCTGGAGTGCACAAAGTCTCCCCGTCAAACACGAGCATGCTACTAATGCGCGATGACAAGCATACATTTGCATTCCAACAGGTCCCGCACGCGAGAAAGCCAAATAAAGCCGGTGGCGAACGTAAGTATTGCAGCACATGGCTTCATTTCATTCTTTTTGCTCACACTGGGTCCTAGTGGACGATCAGATACTCCAGGGCTACACAGACCCTGATACGAACAAAGTCGGAAACGTACCAGCTTACGGTTTTGTCAAGGCTTCTGCATTAGGAGCCAAAGATCAAGATCTCGCGGCCCTCAATATCGAGAGCTTAGTGTATTGGTGCATTGGTACTGTGCTCTCTGAATTCGAGTAGTTACAAAGCTAATGAGTTGCAGCAATGTATTACTCAAACTTCAATTGGAGCACTGGAACGGCGCAAGGATTTCACGTCATCGCTCAAAATCCTGATCCTACGATAGACTAAACGAATCCGGAAGCGGCAAATAGTGGTAAGTCGTTTTTGAAGGCGTGTGTCGACGAAAGATGGGTTTTCGGGACTGTAAAATATAAATTCTGCATTTAAATTTTGCTATAAGAGCTATAAAAATTCAAAAGCCCATGTCTTCGTCAGGCTCATCGCTATCAACCTCAGTTTTCGCTGATTTTCTATTCTTCACCAGTAAGATGACACCACGTGTACCATTTGAGGCCAGAAGACCCACCGCATGCGCGTAGTGACCCAGCATGTCGTAGTTGCCTTGCGTGAATTGCTGAACCCACTGTCTCTCCAATTCGGGATCAGTCTCTGACCAGAGGAAGGTCGCCCGATAGATGGTCGCGGGCGAATTGTCAATAGTGGAGGAGTCAAGCCCGAAATCACCGACTGATGCTTCTCTACTGAGCCATCGGCAGCCTCCCTGCAATGGGGCTAGCGGTTGACCATTTTCTTCTGTAGAATCAGACCGGAGGCAGCTAAGTGTCGAAGTTTAGCAATATAATCTATGAAAAATCCAATAAAACTCACCCAAGCATCTCATTAAAGCTTCGGACAAATGCCATCCTATCTGCGTTGCTTGCTTGTGCTGGCAGCTGGAAGTCAAGAATACTTATCCGATAATCCTGACAGCTTACAGGGAGCGACGTCGGCCAGTTGTTGTATTGCTCCACCCGTTGCGAAGCTGCACCCGGCACAGCTTTGAGGTATTGGCAATGGACATCAGCAGAAGCGGCATCCGATGACTCTATGAGCACCAAAGAGTTTTGTTGGAATCCCTCGATCTGAGCCTCAAGGATGCTTTTACAGCTTGGGTCGGCGAGAAGACGCTCGAGTGATGGCATGACAGGCTGAGCAGACCCTTTGGTAGAAGATCGTAGCGTCCTTTGAACGTAAGGCGTGTCGCGTACCTGCTTCGACAGCCATCCAAGGTCTACGTCCCCGTACTTGAACCAGGGATACGCAGGTGCATATGCCATCGGGCGAAAGCTTCCGTTCGGTCCGCTGTATTTGAATGTCGAAGCAGATGGTTGATAGGTCGTTGGAACCCGAGGTTGGACTCTTTGTGGGTCGAACAGGTCAACAAGGCTCTGGATAATCGGGGAGGCTGCAAGCTCTGTCCCTTCCAAAGAGACATTCTACGCAGATCGATCAACGATGACGGTCCTCTATTAGAACGAGGAAGGGAGGGCACACAAATCGAGTACCTTGGCATTCTGCGGCATCTGAACAAGCTCCGCGTTTTGCGAGCTTGCTATAGTAGGTGGCACTGAGAGGTAGACATTGAACATGTTTACCCCTAGTGATCTATAGAGAAAATCGTGCTGAGCTTTTTCGGTGGCGAATTCTATTACAATATTAGACTGAAAACATCAACTAAGAGTTCTACGTACCAATCTCCACAAGGATTATCTGAGCCTCATCCGTCTGAGCCCAGCTAATGGCATTGACGCCTGGTCGCTGGCTCACATACAGAAGTGTGCCGTGCCATAGTCGGCCAGATGGTAAAGATCTATCTTCAATTGGCAGACTGGCATCCGCAAGAGTGAGTGTGATCTGGTCCTTAACTAGCATCTTTGCTTATTTTGAGAGCAGAAGGGGCGAAACATGAGCAACTTCTCTATGAGAGTGAAGGACGTCGCATGTACGAAGACCGGGGAGATATTCTTTAAGCTTGTTCCTCACTAAATGAGCTTGGGCTTGTCTGACGACGCCATGATATCTTCATGGTAAAGTCGATACCTATAATTGAAACCAGAACATAGATTTTGCGGTATGTAAGCCGTCCTTGCCCCCATTTTCCATGCGAACACGTAGACTATCAATGACACGCTCAGCTTGCTATTACGGTACACCGGTTCTATAGGGTGGTGTTGCCTGATATCGCCGATCGATCACGGGGATTGATCTTTCTTCCAGGCTGCAGCAATACAACGTACAGCCTTGGCTGCTAATGCGAAGTATTGTGGAAGTAATGTTGTGACGCTAGTTAGTCCATGCTACCTTAGATTATTTCCGGCGGTTTCATGACGCGCAGAGAACTAGCTAAGTATCATGTGACCATGCTGCACGTGTGCGGGAAGCATGATAGCCAATCGTTCTTAGCCGCGCCTACATATGTCCTGCCGCCGCGTCGTATCATTGATAACAAATTTCTGCCACTTCTTTGCAACGAAATGATCAACCTTGTGACTCTCAGCAAACCTTCCTGTCGCCTAGTATGTGCGCCAATCGATAACCCGACCCGTTATATACCAACACATCCGCCGCCGCCATGAACGGCAGAGTTTCCAAGCCGCGATCGCGCCCTTCTCCCGTGAAGCTATCAAAGGCCTTGCAAGAAAAGCTGTTGGAGGCTGTCGCAAATACGGGTACAGAGAGAAATTTGTCTCGAAACGAGTCGCACGTCCAATCCACGAAAAGGAAACTGGAGTACGAGATCGATCCGTTGCCATCGAAGAGAGTGTGTTCGAAACAGACGAAAACCCCCCAGTCAGGAACTTATTGTAGAGAAACGGAGCAGGTCCGTCAAGTACAACGATATTAGCTCATATGTATCAATCGCTGATAGCTGAATGTAAACAGAACAATCTACTACAGCCGAAGCCTAGGTGTCTCCAGCATCCATACGCCTCGTTTCTGAAAAATTTTGTCGATCCGGTCTCTCCTGATCACAGTCCTGAGTCTGTCCATAGCTTTGTTTCCGAGTGGCTTGAGTCTGTCGGATCAGATCGAAAGGACCGTTGCAGGTCGGATAGCTATCTCCACTATACTGAGAACAGTCCTATCTCGAGACAGCTCACGAGATCAATACCAGAAATGAGCTATATAAAGGATGCAGAGGGATTCCAAGTACCACCAACTCCTGCTTCTGCCGCATCTCGTTCGAACCGAGCTGGTACCGAATCGGTTGCCCCTTCTGACGCCAGTCGCCGGTCGTCTACGAAAAGTTTTATCGAAGATCCCTTGTATCGGGAGAGGAACTTGGCCCAGAACAACATCTACATGCGCTATCCATATGAGCCGTTCCCAGATGATATTTCTTCTCTTATAGGTCGCGTTCAGCAGGACCGCGATTCACCAGGTCCATCGTCAGATCAAGTCTTCCGCGATAAACGTCTACACGACCTTTCGAGAGGCGCCGCAGAGTCTCAAGTAGAGAAATATTTTGGTTCTCAAATTTTTACGGAAGGCGATTTACCGGATAGCATGAGACGCGACGATAGGCTCCCAATGGCCAGTCACACTGTTCCTAACACAGGGTCTCCGCTAAAAGTTGTCAATCCGACACCTGATATGCTTTATGGATATCAATTTAGTGCAATAAATCACCTTCTATCCATAGGGGATGAAATGGTAGCCAATAAGCAGAACCTTGTGTATCCATTCTTTGTCATCGAGTTCAAAGGCGATGGCCCAAGCAGTCCTGGAAGCCTATGGGTGGCTGATAACCAGTGTCTCGGCGGCTCAGCGTCTTGTGTCAACATTGCCGAAAAGCTTAACCGTCAACTGAAGCAATGCAAGAGCGACAAGGTCCGACAGATCGACAGTGCCGCGTTTAGCATCGCCATGAATGGCAGAGAGGCAAGCCTTTATATCTCTTGGAAGCAGGACGACCTCGACTACTACATGCAGATGGTCAAAGCTTTCGCGCTCCGTGACCCTGAACCCTATCTGCTATTTCGCAAGTACGTCCGGAATATCATCGATTGGGGCGCCAACGAACGGCTTAAAGCAATTCAAAAATCTGTGGACAGCCTTCTGGAAGAAAGGAGGCTGAGGGCCTCCCAAACAGCGAAGACCCGTCCATCTCCTGGCGCTTCCGCATCTGCAACCTCCAGTGGTAAAAGGTCTAAATCTTCCAAAAGCACGCAATCTCAGGGCAACCGTGCAGGTGACCTGGATTGGGAGTGGGATGAGACGATAGGACGTTACTTTCATCGAAATGCCGACGGAACTCTCACTTGGGCGGCAAGATCATAAGCTCCGCTATGAAAAGGATTGTCAGATAGTGCAGTCTAGAGAGAGATATTGGTACGATCTTGTAGGCCATGATCAAGCTGCTGACCAATGCTACGAGTGAAGTTGTCCTAAAGTCTATTCATGCCGTGGATACATTCGGGAGACCCTCAGCACAATTTGGCGATCAAACTCTGCGAAACATTAGCAAAAATGGCCAGTAAAACCTATGTGACCTATTTCTCTGTTTTTTTTGTTGAGGGTCTCCCCAACCTTTATACGGCAAATTAGGCTTTTAACTGCCCATGGCATCTTTTGTTGCATTAGGTGAGACCACTGTCAATTCAGGCGCTACCTGTCAGAGCACTGCAATCGTCTCATGTAGACAGCATGGATACTCAGTCGCTGTCTGAAGCTACTCCAGACCGTTAGAAATAGAGACTGCCAAGGAGTCTCCATCTTTGTATGATAGACGTCACATTATGGCCGTTCGCCTTATTTGGGTGAGCAGAAACAACTACACTAGGCTGCCCGGTGTAATCACATAGTTATAATGTAGTCGTTGAAGACAGGCGACGGTGCGTTCTTGCGCACCTAGTCATCTTATCCCATCCAAATGACACTGGGCTGAATGGTTACGAGGAGCCCTCCCCACCAAGACAGATGGAATTTCTGTCTGAAAGCCCATTGTTTCCGTAAGTTTCTTGACTCCTTCGTAATAGATCCAGTCCTCTTCTGCGCGCGCAGACAATCGATTCACGTGACAAGGCTGAGTTTTAGGCATCTCTCGGCAGGCTGAGTGTCTTTCCCTACACTCACTTCTGCTTCAACATTATTCTTGAGTCCTTCCAGTTTATCGGGAATTTCCGAAGTCGAAGCCATGCCAATCGAAAATCAGACTCCTACATTGACCATCTTTTTCATACCTGATTTACAAGCGCTTTTGCTACCAATGTGTTAAGGGGCTGATGACCAAACTGCTCGCATCATGGGAGACGTGCTCCAAAGAGAGCCTGAGCAACATCACATGCCTCTGAAATTCGGCGAAGATGATCTGACCTGGGGAACCCATTTGGGACAAATACGACAGGCGGACGAAGAGAAGTTATCGGTAGTCCGAGAGAGACACGAGCTGTCTAAAAATCGTCGTAACAATGTTTGGACTACGACCACCAAACGCATTTTCAGAGAAATTTTAGACGAAGATGAACAGCCTTGGACCGCGGCATTTGTGGAGAACCGCTTAGATCTTGCTCGAGCCACTTTTGAGGGACCCTCCGGCAGTCCATTTGAAAAGGGTTTCTTTCACTTACTATTTCTATTCTCAAGTGACTATCCTATAAGCCCGCCAATCATCCGAATGCTTACCAAGACTTACCATCCAAACATTGACTCCAGGGGCAAGTTCTGTGCAGATATGTTGGGAGACGGCTGGAGCACAATTCAGTGCTTAAGGAGCATTGTACTACAAATCTGTGCGTTGCTGAATGACCCGTCTTTAGAAGAGCCTCTAGTTCCCGAAATTGCTATGCTGCATGTCCAAAACCCAGATCAGTATACAGAAAACGTGAGAACATACACGGAGAGATATGCTACATTGGATCAAGATATTTCGGATGAAAGACTGTTGAAAGAGGCAATCGAACGTGGGATGTTTCAAGAAGCGGGGAAAGAGGTGCCTAGAGCTCATTCAATTACAAGACACAACGCATCATAAACACATGAGGGGCGCCTCTCCGATGTTGACATGTACTGGTTACACGTTTAATGTGGGTGCTATTTTAATATCAGATATCAAATTAAAATGCTCCACAACTGTGAGCAGGTTCTAACAATCAACACTACTTCAAAGTTGTGTTCACCAAGGATAGACACCATCCTTGTGAACATTTTTGCCCACATCCGCGTCCCGCTCGCCCTGAAGGATGCTCAACATGAGCTTTCCAGAGACCGCCGGATCTCCAGCACCTCCCCAACCCGTCCTCTGTTCCTCGCTTGTGCCACGAAGATTGGACACAACAAAGCCCGGACATGTGATGAAGACTTTCAAGCCCTGCGGGCCAAAATTCATGGCTT
This sequence comes from Astrothelium macrocarpum, assembly GCA_021030915.1. Taxonomy (NCBI): domain Eukaryota; kingdom Fungi; phylum Ascomycota; class Dothideomycetes; order Trypetheliales; family Trypetheliaceae; genus Astrothelium; species Astrothelium macrocarpum. The sequence continues at coordinate 407,590 of JAGEMR010000013.1, read as the reverse complement.
CTTTGACCGCAATCATGTTGATGGCAGCCTTGCTCGCTGGGTATGACTCATTACTTATGAGGCGCTGAGCGGGCGATGGACCTGGCTTGGCTTCGGAAGCTCTGGTGATGGAGCCAGAACCACTGCTGACGTAGATGGAGTACGGGTTTTGAGAATTCAGTAACAGCGGTCGAAAGGCCTGAGCTACCAAGGCGGCTCCAATGACATTGACCTCAAAAGTCTTTTGCAAGCGAGTCCTAAGATCCGGTCCTATATCGGCGACACCTGCATTGTTGATCAAGGCATCGAGTCGTCCGTATTTTTCCTGGACCGTAGTGACGGCTTCTTGAATGGACGTGTCGTCCGTGACATCTAGTTGAACGGTCGATAGGGAGCCTTTGATTCCAGTTGCTTGGATTTCTGACATTGCGTTGTTTACTTTGTCCAGAGAACGACCAGCCATAATGACGTGGAAATCCTCCGATGCGCCCGCTATCACCTGTGCCGATGCATATCCTATTCCAGAATTGGCTCCTACGCGATCTGTTAGAAGTATGACCAATCGATGAAAAGTTTCGGTAATATTGTTACCAGTAATAAGTACGATTGTTGAGGACATTTTGTCAATATTCTAGAAAATCGCGGTCATGAAACCTTCAGTAGTCTTTCTGAGAATGTTTAGAGGGTTTGCGATCCACATGTTCATAGGACGAGTTTCTCGCATTTATAGACAGCCTGAGATCCGCCTTTGGCGAGGAGCGGGTGAACTTATTAGAGTCACATCAGTTCTCTTGGAGGAAGGCTGGAATTTGTCTTTACGTCAAGGCTGTGCCACTCGTATATACGAAATTTTCGGCTTTAAGCCTTTCGCCGGCTGAACGCTACGTTGGAATGATGAGCAGACAGGTGGTTTTCGCATCGTCAAGTCATTTTGGTGGTTCAAAAAGAGAAGGAGCTAGTCCATTTCTGGAGAAACTCTGCGAAACTATCGGGATGCAAATCACCGACCGTGCCGATCCACTTTTTAATATCTCGCGCCGAGAGAAACGCTAACAGTCCAATCACGACGAAGAGGCTGCAGGTGCAGGATGCCGACTAATCCATGGATTGGGATGTCGTTGTCGATTAATTCGACCGGCTACGCAATTTTCCCTGGTTGCTATTTTCAGGTCTGTTTAAAAGCCTCGCGAGATTTCATAAGCTGCTGGATACGTCATCCGAATGATAACGCCGTGACCTTTGCTCAAAGAGTGATCCATTGATTGGTCTCAGCACTTTCAAGAATACCGTCGCCTACTATTCTTCCAATCCTGCTAAGCTCGGATTTGAACCATTGTTGTTGACTGGGTTCCATCCCGTCCAGGCTTGCAGCAACGGTGAGTGGCCATATCGCCAAGCTGGCTAAACTCGGCCGGACCTTCTCATCTTTATTGAGAGTGATTGAAACTTGGCGGTCGGATTGGCCAGTGCTGTCCACCTTGAACCTTTCAAGGCAAAAGGGCACTGTTGCCGCCAGATTTCTCGCTGTTAGACTTATTTGAGCGAAGCAGTCTAACCGCTGTGGTTTGTAACTTGATTCGATTAAAGGATTCTGGCAAACGACATTCAGGATCCTTAGCCGTGAGCTATTAATAAGCATATCCGTAGAAAACCGTTGTGCCCAGGCGCCAGCAAATTGAGACCTTGGATAACTGTAGACCATTGGAGAGTAAAAATGGATCTTAGGCCAGGCACTAGATTCAGTAATATGTAGCTTGGGAGAGCATATCCTGGGAATGTGAGTTGACCAGCTTTGTAGGGCCTGGTCAATATCCAGTGCCTCATTATTCAGCGCTTCCATGTTTGCGATCTGCACATCATCTTTCGCATGAAGATTCATCGACGCATGATGTAGATCGACTACACGGACGACAATGCGGTCGTAATCAAGCTCTAGATCTCGCTCGTTGAAACGAGCACCATCGCGCATCCATGCCGGCAATCGAAGACTTCGGAGAATAGAGGATTTGATCAATCCTCTTCTAGTATGCTTGACGATGAATGATGCAGGGTTATTGCTGCTCACGTAATCGTGCCAAATCTTCAGGATGGCTATGGCACCATCATGATGAGACCAGCTCTTCAGCGTCGCAAATGATTCCTTCGACTTGAGATCACCAGGATGCTGAACTGCGCCCTCATAACGACCCATCAAAAAGACAGTCAGCAAGCAGGCGTCAATTTCTTTTTCATCTGGTGTGTGAGCTCCGAGTCGGATGATTTGCTCCTGGGCAACCCTCAAAAGGTTACAATATCTTGATGAAGCTTCTTGGATCGCTGGTGGATTGTTTTGGACCCGTCCAAAGATTGCAAGAGCCATAGCAGATATGGCAAGATCAACCATAGGACAGGTGTGCCCAGAAAGTTTCCACTGAGATACGCACTCGGGGAGGCCATTTGCAAGGTTCGGCACGTTTGATAATGTTTGTAAATGATAATTGAGATAGTATCCAAGAGCTCGTGTTTGCAGATCAAAATCAAGACGCAGCACGGCCAGATTTGAGCGAGGCCCTCTTGGCCGCTTAGTCTTCCCGCTGGCATATGAATTCTCGATGTGAATAGAGAAGTTAGCATCTCCGACGGCGCTCGCCTCGAGGCAGATGCGCCGCGACTTTTGGCATCGAAGGCACGTTGGTTTGGTCTCGTCACACTAAGTTACCGGTTCAGCTATGGGCTATTCCAAAGTAAACGGCGATTGAGTTCGGCGATTGAGTTACTTACCTTGATCCGCCGAATTTTACATGTCTGGCATGCTGCGCTCGGGAACGGCATAACTTTTGCCGTGGTTTGTTTAGGATAAGATTTTCAGGGAATGTGAAGTGATATCATCCGGCTTTGGTCCGAATCATGCATGCTGGCACTTGAGGCACAGTATCAAACTTCAATATCTTAGAGGGAATTTTCCCAATACAGCCTTAGTCGCGAAATGATTCGGAGAGCATGCAGAGATCACGGCGCCGTCTGAAGTCCGAGGTTTGTCAGCGGCATTCGGCAGTCAACAAGCCTAGCCTTTTTGGGAGAAACCCTGCGAGAGAATGTTTCGATCTATGATCTGAACCTACTTCGCATAAACAACGGGAGCGACTAATCTCTTGTAGGCGAAACCGTACGAGAATGGATTTGCTATGCATGATTACTGATCGCAAATGGCCAATTCCTTTGCCGTAAACCTTCGGCGACGATTTGTTTCGTAAATGCCAAGCCAAGTCATAATTAGAAGGATGATATACAATATTGCAGAGATATTTAAAGACCAACGGAATCAATTCATTCGCCTTGTTAGTTGTCAGTCTCCTCACCTAAGTTCCCATCTCTTTTAGCATCATCATCGAGCATTCTGTACAAGTTCATTGAATTTTCCCACGCCCCACACTCACTCGGAGCGCACAAGTAAAAAGCATGTCAACACAGATCAAACCAATCAAAATTTGGGGCCAAGGCGGTCCAAACCCACCCAAGGTTGCCATCATTGCACAAGAACTCGGACTTCCGCACGAGATCGTCGCCTATCCCATTTCCGACGTGAAGAAGCCTGAATATCTCGCCATCAACCCCAATGGTCGTCTCCCCTCCATCCAAGACCCCAACACAGGCCTCACTCTGTGGGAGTCTGGCGCTATCGTCGAGTATCTGATCGAGCGGTACGACACAGACCATAAATTGAGTTTTGCACCAGGGACAAACGAATCGTATCTTGCGAAACAATGGCTTTTTCTTCAGACGACAGGACAGGGTCCGTATTTCGGCCAGGCGGCTTGGTTCAAAAAGTACCATCCAGAAAAGGTGCCCAGCGCGCTTGAGCGATACATTGGCGAGATTCATCGGCTGTGCGGTGTGTTGGATGAACATCTGGCTGAGCAGAAACAGAAATATGGTAGCAGTGGGAACGGCGACGGACCATGGCTTGTAGCTAACAAGTTGTCCTATGCTGATCTTTCCTTCGTCCCGTGGCAACAAGCTATCAGTGCGCTACTTGGGAAAGATGAGTTCGACCAAGATAAGTTTACGCATGTGAAGGACTGGATGGATCGCTTGACTTCGCGAGATATAGTGAAGACTGTGATGGAGCGTGCTTTCAAGGGTCACTAACCGGCAAGATGGGTTAGCTACTGCGTAGATAGACATGCTTGAAACAGTCCTTCATTGATAGTGGACAATACTTCCTAGATTGATCACCAATTCCCAGCGTGTCGGGATGGCAGCGAGCCGTGTCATGTACGGAACTAGGGATGTGCGCAATACGCTTTGTCCCAAAAATTTGGTACAACTGATAGAGATATGCTTAATGTTAGAAGAAATGGATAAGTGCTATTAATAGATGCTGTCTATTGCTTCGTAAAATGACAGACGGCCGTTATATAGAAGACGAAGACCCTCTCATTACCAATCATAACTTTTCCACTTTACCAGTGTGCAGGGCCAAAAATCTCACCAGGCGCAACAGTCTTTTGAACCGCAGTGTCCTGGTTATCCTGTTTGTCGAGTCGGGTTAGCATCATTCTCCAAGAAAATTGCGACAGCTGGTTTACTCAGATGACTCACCATGGTTGTTGAAACAACATTGTTTCCCCACCAGCTCGGAGGATTAACTTGAGGCAATAGAAGCGCAAAGAAAATGATGATCGTGCTGAGAGCCAACCCTGAGTCAAGCGCTGCACTTGTAATGTAGTTGTACTTGAGCCACCATCCAAGTCTGCGGGTTCTAAGCACCTTGTTGAAAATGAACCCAACGATACCCCAGGAGAGATAGATAAGCGGCGTAGCTGGTGGGATATTATTTAAGGAACCCAGCATGACCGGAGCGGAGAGGTAGCGAGCGGGAGACCCGGGGAACTTCTTGGCAAGGAGGTAGAAAACGACTGGAAGCACTGCGCCAATAAGCCAGTACCTAATTATGAGACAAATTAGCAACTTGACAACTGAGGCCAAGCTATTTGGAGCACTCACCACTGCAGGTTAGCATAGATGGATCCGGGGGAAAAGATACGTTGAGGACCAATTAAACCCCAAATGATACTGGCGTTAAAAAACACGCGACCATTAGGGCAACTGAAGCGGCCAGATTGGTCCTGAGCACAAATGTCCTTGATCGAACCAAAAGCCCATTGAAGGGTGGAGATCTGTACAATTGAGCCCCAGATTGATGCAATTGCCTGCGCCCAGAATAACGTCCGTGGTGGAACCTTCATGTAATGACCCAGTTTAAGATCTTGACTGTACGCTAGGCCTTGGTACATCGTAATATATCCAAAAGTCTTGAAGCACATCATAGCAATTGGACGGCCCGGAAGCATGTAACCAATGACGAACTCTGTAAAAACGTTCAAGCCGATCTGAATGTTTGTGATGGCTTGTACCATGCCAATGGGAATGAACCAAGCAGCAGAAATGATTAACGCAATGATAAATGCCCACCACGTTAGTGCGGTTTCGTAGCCTTGAGTAACGCCCATGCCCAATGCAAACATGGCGAGAAACCACACGTAAAACCACCAATCTGGAGCTTCTTTGTATTTCTTCATAAGCTTCATATGGATGTCATCCTCTTGATTACGGGCAGCTTTGGCACGATACCAAATCTCATAACGGTGAAACAGGAAAGTGTGGATGAGCAAAGCAACAATTGTTGCAAAGCTAATACCATAGCAAAGTGCAAACGTCGTCGACAGGAACAATGGCGAGTAGCTTTGGTACTTTGCAAGATCCAATTTGTAATCAGGGGTCAAGATCCTATGCACATCATAAGTAGCTCCAGTATTGTCGTAACTGTTCGAATCACTCATGGGAAGGTAGGCAGAGTAGAAGGCACCGGTGTAGTGTATACCAAGGGCGGAAATAACTATAAAAACAACTGTGCCAATGAGCGTGTTTGCAATGGCATGCCAAGGTGGAATGAGAGGGCTATAGATATAAGCACTTATGTAGGTCCAGTCAAACGTGATAGGAATCAAAGAGAGCCCAGTTGTGCCTCCAAAAATTTGGTTGATGACTGGACTATTTGGCCTTATCCAAGTGACAAATGCAAAAACGCTCAAGCCCTGCCAGATGAAGCCTGGAAACCAGTACCAAACGAAGGCTCCGGTCAAGACATAAAGGAACCATCGGTAACGGGAGATGTTCCAAACTCCTGTCTCTGCGATATCTGTCCTTTTTCCGTGCAATGTGTAGAAGAGAACACAATTTGGGAGAACAAAGGGCCAGATCATTGCAGCAGGATAGACGAGGAAGCGGCGGAATATCCCGGCGAGACCAAATCCAATCATCTGGATTTCAAATCAGTATTTGCTGGAGAAAAGAAAGCTTGATAACGCTTTCGAAGAGATGTACAGACCTGAGTAGACAGGGTATAGAGCAAGTTAAATCCCCAGCCGAAGTCGATCTTGTAGAACCCCATGAGCGCCTGTATAGTATCGGTGCTGTAAGCTGGACCTGTGCCAAATGTCACATTCGCCATGATTGTGATTAGCGTGTGCTCTTTCATGTTGAAAGGCCCCGGGTTCAGCGACCACGTGATTCCAAAGGTCTTGAATTGCCTGGTTGGCATCACTTTCGCCCAAGCAACGCCGACGGGATATGAGACCAATTGCGCGACTCTGATATATCATTAATTCAAGAAGAAGCAATAGAATGCAACAGTATACTCACATAGAGGTGATCGTAATTTGGGGGTTTCTCAGGGAGAACAGCATGTTCAATGCACTTCCAATCATTGTAAACAGCAGGCCAATGACCCAGGCTCGGATGGTATTCGCCGGAACATCCTCATCCACATTGCGAACGGCAGATGCGACTTCAGGATAAGGTGAATTTTCCTCGAGTTCCTGATCAATTTGAATTTCGGCTTCGACGTCATGTGACTTGACTGCATTCTCAATGGCTTCACGCTTCGAGCTATCCAGATTGAAATCCCATTGGTGGAGCTTCTTGAAGGCCTTGAGGTCCTTGTCTGCTTCAACTGCATTGGTAGTTGCAGTCGCCTCGTGTTTGACATCGCCTGTCATCTCAATGGTTTCTGCAGCAGAGGAGCTGTTTGCCTGCACTTTGTCTGTGTCGCGGCGCGACGTCGGCCATGGACGTCGAATACTGGGCATCTTGGCGAGAGGCTTGATACCCAGAATGGCCTATGCTGTGGTGCAACGAGACCTTTGACCAAAGTGGGGTTGGCGGACGTGGAAGATATATAAGTGAATGGGCCCCCAGAGATGTGGTAGCCGCGGTTCTGAGATCCTGCTTTCGTAACCGACATGCTGATATGCTCGGCAGATATCCGCATTGATGAGTTCATGCTGCATGCATTGTGTGCAAGAACGGCCAGAAGCCTTATCTTGGATTGATTGCAGGGATCCGGTGAATGCCGGTTCTCCAATTTCGTGCCATTGAGGCACAGTCCTCATAGGGTAGGTCGTACTTCTTCTGAGGGGTGTCCTCCTGTTGTTGTGGTGATATGTGCGGAGAGTCCCATTGGACCTTGGGGGAGGATTTAGGCTAGTTTCTTTTCCATGCCCTGCAAGGCTATCGGCGTCTCCAGACACAGAGGAACATGCATCGAACAAGGATTTGCCAGAGACCGAAATGAAACTAACATCCGTCTCTCCACAGATAATGACCTAATGAGGAAAGTCAGAATCTAGTTATGGAAAAACACACGCGAATATCTTGAAAACTCACCGGTATTCGATTGCCTGTTGATTGAAATATGCAATGCATTTGTAACGTTTTTGCAGAAAGGGGACTTCCAAACAATCAAGCAAACGGCTCTAATTGGTCGCGTGCCGTTCAAAGTAAACATGAAGTCAGTCGGTTGTCAGATATATGAAGTAAGCAGATCGAAATTCGGACTAATTGACGGCCACTATTATCTGACTACCTGGTTCTTGCATGAATGCCTTATGGCCTCGCGCTGACATTTCTGGCAGGGCTGGCCAGTCGCGTCATGGGTTGGCTGGGCGCACGCCTGATAAGGCTCAACCCCATCTCATCAACTACGTACTTGGCTTGACCTATCTATGAACCTCGTGCACCTCAGAGTTCCAGGAATTTCGAAATATCAGCACATTGCATCTATTCAAGATACCTTGGTGTCTCGCCTACTTGCCTTCAAGGGCAATCCCAATGCACGATGCGCTGACCCTCCTGAGCCCACTGTCGTGACTGCGCAATTTCATCCTGTATACACGTGCGGTCGTCGCGAGGTCGGCTCTGTATCCAAGGAACAGCAAAATCTTCTACGTGATGGAGGAAGGGCAGATTTTGTCGAAGCTTTGCGTGGAGGGCAGACTACTTTCCACGGACCTGGCCAACTCATTGCGTATCCCATCATCGATCTGAAACGCCACGAGATATCTCCTAGAGATTATATTTGTCTACTAGAGCGCAGCATCATTGCCACTTGCGCAAGATATGGGATCAAGGGCATGACAACTGAGAATCCGGGAGTCTGGACTACGCCAGAGAAGAAAATTGCGGCACTAGGTGTACATCTTAGGAGAAACGTCACGAGTCACGGTATAGGCTTGAATGTGCATACGGATTTACGATGGTTCGATCGTATTGTGGCATGTGGATTAGAGGGAAAAAAGACTACCAGCTTCGTGGCCGAGGGAGTGGAGGGGAAGCTGGTCGATGAAGTTGGTCGAGCTTTCGTGGAGGAATTGGCAGCGAGATTAGGATGTAACACCACGATCTTGACGACTGAAACAGGCCCTCAATGAGAAGCTTCGGGCTCAAATCGCTAGTTGTATATTTACAAAACAGTTGGTCTTGGTTGCGCCATGAAATCATCCAAGCTTGATATCCGAGATGCGGACCTGCTCGGATCCAGGCATTCTTCTAATTGTGACTCCTCTCTTGCAACGCATAACGCACATGCCATCAGTAATCGTCCTTGCCGTACTTGTTGTATTTGTCGTGTAGATACTAAATCTCAATCAGTCCAGTCAAGGTCGTGTATGGAAAAGAATAGTGTTTACTTTTGGTAGCGTGACATTCGGAACAATCACAACATTAAGGGCACTTGGTGCTTCTTTCTTTCCTGCACTTGAGTCTCCGCCTGGGTGATATTGGTATTTGCCCTCCCCGCCGGTGTTCCATGGCTCGCTCCCGGGGACCTTGGCGACTTTATTTTCAGAAATTGTGGAGGTGGGTTTTGTAGAAAAGTAGTAGCCAACGCCCACAAAGGCACAGGTCATGATAAAACCAAGAGTCTATAAGAGATGAGAGTTAGTCATTGTGCATTGGTCTCATAATTTAAAAAGCGTACATAAAGCTCAGGATCCCGCCTCGCGCCTTTGGACAATGTAGTAGCACCTTCTTTTGCACCAGCAGCTGCACCGACACCAGCGGTTGGGCCAGCCGCACGAAGAGAGCGAGTCGCTCTGAAAGCGGCTCGGCCGATGATGGAGGACATGGTTGTGGCGGTGGGAAACGATGAGCAACAGCGGCAAATGACGAAGCAGATACGGAGGTCGAAAGGTAAGGTACTGAGGTTCAGTGGTTTCCGGCCCGCAACGATGAGATCAGCACTGTGCCGGCCATGAAGGGAATGGTGCGGGCATGCATCAGGGAAACAGTCGGATCCCCGACCACATCATCTCTTTGGTACCTTGCCGCAGCTGCCCCCTTATGACAATTATTGTCTTCGTGTGTCGCTCTCCTATTGCGAGATCTGTACCATAACTGCATCGCCCTTGTCATGTGCTCGCTTGCGTCTTGCTCATATGCGACTAGAACGCTCAAAAATTTCTGACTCCAATTCTAGAACCTGCATATACTTTTTTCGTCTAAGCCAAGAAACCTGCACTCCAGGGCCAGTCGTTTCAGGCCATGCGTCCGTCACGGTACAACCTTGGAAGTACATCATCACACATCCGACCCAATGGCAACCCCTCTCTCATCCAGTCCTCATACGCACCCTTCGAATTCATTTCCAAATCCGCATATTGCTTCTGATACGGCCTCTGACGTGGGGGTGGCGCCCAGTGTTATTTCTTCTCAGATGACCGATATTGGACCCATCGATGAAGATAATGCTGACCAAAATCCGCGTACCTCTGCGGCTGGAGAGAACACCAGCGTCGTTCCTGGCCTGACTGGTCCTGCTGGCGAACCTGGCCTTCCACCTTCACGTCCGTCATCCATCACAACAGGAGCCTCAGCACAGCGGAGGTCACACATGGCTCTGCCATCATCAAGAAGGGGCATGCAGCCCTCGCAAGGTGCTTCGCGGCCCTTGAGCACGAGTGGCACTGCTTCGAGACCCATCAGTTCCGCCAGTCGAACTCATGTGCCATCTCTTACTTCACATGCATTCTACAGACCCATGAGTTCGCAGAGACTTCAAGCACAGAGAGGTCAACGTCCAACGTCATTACTTGGCGAGGGCGCTCTTTCAGAAGATGAACAACGCGACACGAGGCCAGATGCCAGCAAACGGCAAAGCTTTGCTTCCTTCACCACTGATGGTGCACGACTGGAAAAGGAGGAACCACAACCGCCATCCAGAGGGACCGAATTCAATGACCCCGAACCTCCTGACTTGTCGACAGTGCCTAGTATACCTACGGCTGGTACCACAGTCAGAAGCAGAGGGGAGAGCGATGCGCCGCTGCAAAGCCCTACCAAAAAGACTCCAAACCCGCTCAATTTCCAGAGCAGCTCCAGAGACTACGCAAATTTATATCCTCCCGCTCAAAAGTCACCTCGATCTTTCAGCTCCAGTTTCATTCTACAAAATATGAATGGTGCTTCAGGAGCCAGAAGAACACATGGCCACGAAAAGCTTGATTCGACCAGTTCGTCGCCTCAGATGACGCCACAGAAACAACAGCATCCAGAGACAAAAAAGGATCTGGGCAAAAATTGGGAATACTTTACAGGCAATACAATCTTCTGCTGGGGCGGAAGAATGCAAAATAGTAGAGACAGACCTGTCAACATTATCACGGCCATTTTGGCCATTCTCCCAGTTGGTTTATTTTTCGGTTACTCGTGAGTATCACTCTGTCGGCAAACAACTTTGTAAAACAATCCAGGTCACTAACAGCTTTAGTGCACCTTGGATTTGGCATAATATTTCACCAGCCATTCCCATTGTCTTTGCTTATATCTTTTTAATATGTATATCATCGTACCTGCATGCCTCGGTTACTAATCCTGGGGTAAGTCCTTGGCAAACTTTGGACATCCTATTCCCATACTGACAATTCAGATTCTTCCCCGTAATCTTCATCCCTTCCCTCCCACACCCGAAAACTCGGATCCACTTGCCATCGGTCCTCCCACGAGTGAATGGATTCTGGTCTCATCCGCATACCAAAAGGATGCAGCCATGGAGGTCCCGACGAAATATTGCAAGACGTGTAATATTTGGCGACCTCCGCGTTGCCACCACTGTCGTATCTGTGATAATTGCATCGAAACTCAGGATCATCATTGTCTTTGGCTCAACAACTGTGTTGGTCGCCGTAATTACCGTTACTTTTTCGGCTTCATCACTGCAGGCACACTTGTCGGTCTCTTTCTTTTCGGCTCAACACTTGCACAGCTTCTCGTCTACATGAACCAAGAACAGATTTCCTTTGCAGCCTCGATTAATCATTGGCGAGTACCTTTCGCAATGTTCATATACTCGATTCTTGTCACACCCTACCCTGCTGCGCTCTTCGGCTATCACATGTTCCTTATGGCACAGGGATTGACCACACATGAATATTTAAATTCTCTCAAATTCCTAAAGAAAGACCGACATCGGCCATTCGACCAAGGAAACTTTTTGAAAAATATGTTGGTCGTGCTGCTGAGGCAACGACCACCTGCCTATCTGCATTTTAAGCGGCAGTATGAGGAGGGAGATCAGAGATTTGGAGAAAGGAAAGGGAAGAGAACAGCCCCGCTGACAGAGGAGCAGAAAGGCGGAGGATTGGAGATGCAAAATGTTGGACCAAAGGTGAAGAAAGAGAGGGGCTTTCAAGGACCGAGTGCAAGAGGTCCTATCAATAGAACACCACGGTGATAGCTGAGCTCAAGAGCTTTGGTTTGTAAGATGGTGTACGATTTAGCTGGTGGATCCAAGACTGACTGCCTTGGTTTGGGCAGCTGGTCATTATTGTAATTGCATATGTATTGTAGCGTGTAGATCGTTGATACCCCCATACCTGTAGTTCTGGAAATTAATGGAATCACGTTACTGTAAATTGTGGTAGAAGTGGGCGACTACGAACAAAGTCTGGCAGTGCTTTCAAATTGATCGAGAGGCATCTCAACATAGCTCTAGAGATCAATGGTCTCTGATGCTTCCAAAAAAATAAGTGGATCCGTCCATTTGGCAAGCGCAATTACTCATTGCCAAGACTGATTTAGTATGATTTCTGATTTGTTCTTCTTTGTTGTCTTTCTCGTATATTCGAATGTCTTAATTCGAAGAGTTCGGGCGCTTCTTCAAGCATTTCCAAGATTGGAATGCGTTGTTGTTGCAACACCGGAATTTAATTGGTTAGCTTCATGCGTGTTGTTTATACCTGCCACCATCTTACTCTCCTCACCTCCACCCCCATTCGCACTGACCACAGCTTTTCTTTTAGTACTGTTCTCTTGGTTGTGGATAGTCGACCAAGCTGTCTTCAATTGGCTTTCCGTAGCAAATCATTTCTTGTTTTTAACCATCTCCCCAGGCGCGTAAAGTACTACGCGAAATCAGAGGGGTAGCTACTCGAACAAAGTTTACCTTTACCATGGCGTCGATAGACATGGCACGCGTCCCTTCGGACGCGTCAGACTCGGACGAGTCAAATTGCATTACAGTCTTGCCGCTACAGGAAGACAATGAAAGCTTGACCACCCTCACAGACCGCATCCCTAAGCAACGCTCCGACCAAAAGCGCCAAGCAACCACGCCAAAGCGGTCGACCTCTACCAGACGTACATCACGCTTCATAGAAGAGGATGTTAATACTACAGTACGGCGAAGCGGAGCTACAAAAGGAGCCCGGAATATCTCAGGACAGACACTTGTCAATAATCGCGAGCACTCAAACCAAGACATTGTTCAGAAGAGTATTGATAAGCTCAACCTTGATTGGACGGTTGATGTAATGCCTGGAGATGCGCTGAGGAAGCTGGCTGTCAAACAGCCCAGTAAGAAAGCACGAACTGCTCGACTGAATCTTGCTGCAAAAGCAGCCGCCAAAGCCGTCACTTCGGTAGCTTCAGTCCTAGGCAAGCGAGGTCGAGAGGCTCTGGAATCCAGCAAAGAAAGGATTGAAACGCTAAAAAGCACACATGGGGCTAGTCTAAGGCCAAGACTCAACTCTACACCAAGCAACGAGGGTCTCGAACCGACTACCAAAAAGGTGAAAACGGACAGCCCAAACAAGTACCGTGATCCAGCGCCATGGGAACTAAACGATAGAAAGAAACAACGAAAACTCGTCAATCGGTACGTCACGCAAGGCTTGTATGCTGGTCAAGACCGCCACTTTAACCCTCGTTTCAATGAGAAGAAGAACAAGAAAAGGAGTGCTTCCAATGCTGTAAATACTCCAATTCCCGAGAACAAGACGCTTCCACAACCAATGTTTGCTGGAGAACGACTTTTGGAAAATGGTCGAGACTTTAAATTACCTTTCTTCGTCTGCAATCCACTAATGACCGGACCGCCAAAGGCTGATGAGTGGAAGAAGGTCAAGAGGAGTAGGCCAATTTCCTTCAACTACATATGCTACTGGCTGATTAATGCTTTCCAGATCGCTTTGTAGGCGCTGCTGCTGATCACTGGCGAAAGCACAAGCCGTTGGCTCCTTCACTCTGTATGTGTACTCCCGAAGAAGGTTGTGGAGAAAATTGCCACAACGTGATGATGTATTACGAGTGTGACGAGACCAATTGCAACGTCGGTCCTGAACACTGCCGGAACCGCAACTTCGCAGACTTGAAGGATCGTGTCAGAAAAGGCGGAAAATTCAACGTTGGTGTTGATGTGATGATGACGGCTGATAGAGGTTGGGGTGTTAGAGCGAACAGGACTTTTCGTCCGAATCAGATTATTATGGAATATGCCGGAGAGATTATTACACAGGAAGAGTGTGAGAACAGGATGAGAAATGAATACAAGGACAACAGGGTTTGCATGCTCAATGACATTGCTTTATGGATTCTAGCTGAGTTGATTACAGTGCTACTACCTCATGGAATTTGAACAAGGTATGATTATCGACGCTACCCGTGGCTCCATGGCCCGTTTTGTCAATCATTCCTGCGAACCAAACTGCCGCATGGAACAATGGAAAGTCAACGGAGAGCCACGTATGGCGCTATTCGCCGGCGACGATGGCATTCTCGTTGGCGAGGAATTAACCTACGACTACAACTTCGACCCTTTCTCTTCCCAGAACGTCCAGGAGTGCCGCTGTGGCGCTCCATCTTGCCGTGGTGTCCTTGGCCCTCGAACTCGCGACGCTCCCAAGCCGAAGAAAGAAGCTCCCGGCAGCGGTAGTAGCTCCTCTACCAATGGGACCAAACGCAAACTGTCTACGGTTCTCAAGCGCGCGGACTCTGTCGCTAGCGAAGCCGAGCGTCCTGTCAAGAAAGCAAAAACACTCAAATCAGCCGCCCAAAGCGCTTACGCCACCACCAAAGCTCGCCTCGCCAGCGCTCTCCACGCCGCCGAGCTCTCCCGCATCCAAACCGAGAACCAAAAGCAAGAGAAAGCCAACAAGGAAAACGACGCGCGTGCAGCTCGTCTGGCCCGCCGCGGCACGGGACCTGCAGCGCTGTCCTCCACGCCCTCCACGGAACCTAGCTTCTCCTCTTCTTCTCCATCTGCTCCGGAGAAGAAACCCATTCTCACAAACACAAGCAGTTCCGCTAATGCTGCCACCGCGCGTCGTCGACGCCGCCACACGCTCGCCACGACGACGACGGTGCGCGTGAGTAAGACCGTCACGCGGACCGTGAAGAGGCGTGGGACGGTGGCGACGCGGAAGCTTACGAAATTGGCGGGGAGGGGGGCGCAGCGGAAGGATGATGTGGGAGGGGTGAAAGAGACGTTGGCGGTGGATCAGGAGGAGGCGGTTTCTCCTGCGCGATCGTCCGAGGGAAACGGCGAGGATGGGAAGGGAGAGATGTTGGATGTGGGGTTTCAACTGATGCTGCCGGAGGAGGAGGAGGAAGAGAAGAGCGCGTTGTTGGGGAGTGATAGAGGGGAGAAGGCTGAGGTGGAGGGGATGGATTCGTTTGCGGATGAGATTGCGGGATCTGCGAGCGGGATCGAGAGTGCGTTTGATCGGCTGATTGCGGGATCGAAGCGTGCGAGGGCGGATGAGATGCAGCGTGCGGTGATGAGGAAGAAGAGGACGGTGAAGAAGACGATCAAGGCTATTGAGGCTGAGGCTTGAGTGTGCTGGGCATGCTTGAGGGAGGTGGAAGTAATGATTGGATTTTGGGAGATGGTCTGGAGCTTGAATGGAGTGTATAGCAAGTGACGAGGTTCAACTGGTCCGAATGGTGATATCGGATTTTGATCCCATTCTCAATATATTGATTGAGTCTTTGATGATCTCAGGAGACTCCCAGACATGTATCGGATGTTGATTGCAAGTTCATAAAATGAGTGTCGTTGTTGTTGTTGTCGTCTCTACCACAGGCTTTTCTAGGAAACTCGCCACAGGATTCTTTTCAGAAGCACTCTGATCATTCTAAAACATACAGCTTCCCAACTCCGATCAATGGCTCAACCTGTTTCATCTCGGAAGAATATTGAATCAATCTCCACACAACTTCGGGTTCACCACACTCCAGATCCCTTCGACGGTTTCGCTGGAGTCTCATCATCACACTAACCCCACATCCTATGGCCCACCATGTTTCTTTGCATCAGTCATCCCGAACAAGTTGCACAATTCCATCCCCTTCTCCCGGGGGCATCCAAAGCCTTTCTACTCTCAATTCCACCCGCTCGGCCAGATCCTTCCATTGTTTCTTGCTGCGCTCCATGCCCGAATGCAACGTCAGCATGCCCCAATCCAGCACCGCCTCTCGCTGAGTGACCCCCACATCTGGCAGAATGAGATCACAGATGAGCATTTTGGAGTAACCTGGGGTCATTGCATCGCGAATGTTCTTCAAAATTTGGACACACTCATCTGTCGGCCAGTTGTGCATAACGTGTGCCAGGAAGTACGCGCGAGCTCCTAGCATAGGTATTAGTATGATAGAAGTCACTATCAAGATCGGTAGGAACCTGAATACCTTTGACGCTGTTTTCCTCAAAGAAATTCTGTTTCACCTTCACGATATCGGGATGAATTTCTGCTCCACTATCGATAACTTGCGGCAAGTCTTCCAACACCACCGTTCCTGGGGCCCTAGGAAACTTGGTCTTCACACTATGAGCTTGATGACCCCTCCCACCGCCTACATCAACAAGCAAATATGGCCCTTGCTCCGCTAAATAGCCAGAAAGGATGGCAGATTGCAGAGGAAACCACTCAAGCCAGTCAAGGCGTTTACCTGTAAAATGGCCCTGCATGAAGGTATGGAAATTATCCAGAACTTCTGGCTGTGTCTGCCAGTATTGGTAGCTCTCGAGCGGGGTATTGAAGGCATATTGAATAGGGCCTTTGGTGCTATGAGGCGGCGACTTGTACCCGTTTGACTTAAAGTATGCTGGCGAGGCTGCGAGAGCGGGCAAGCCTTGATCATACCTATAGGATGGTTAGTGGGACGAAAAGAATCATCGAGCACAATATGCGGAAGAAAAATCCAAGAGACCTGTTTAAGAGAATAAGGAGATTGTTTGGAGCAGGAAATTCAAGTATCTCAACCAGGACATCTGAGCATATGAAAGTCTAAAGAAAGCCTTCTTTTCTTCGAACAATTCCTGTCCTATTCCTTTCATCTACTCTCTTTGGTCCGAATCGAGACGGGTGTGTCTTTGTCCCGCCAAAAAAGAGATTGCTACAAATGTACGCAGGCATAGAAGCGTTGGTTGAGAGATGGGTGGAAATCCTAAGAATACGCAGATCTCTTACCAATGCTTACATCCAGCGCGTACATTTGGCTTCAGCATAAGATAACTTATATATGACGGCGCATACGTATCATCCTTAAGTTCTCTAACGAATCCTATAGCAGCCAGAGAGCGCAAAAGTCTCGAGAGGAGTAAGACTTCTGCATCGGTCACTTTTGCGATCTCAGTTACTGTACAAGGATCTCTTTTCACAAGATGTTCAAAGATGTCCAAGTCAAGGGCTATCCTGACACACATCATTTGTTCGCCCTACACGATCGCGGTCAGCTGCATTTTCTGTGTTACGCGGATACGTCAATACCGAGCTGACGACGAGATTGAATACGGCCTCGTCCGGGGTCTCCAGACTGGCGGCCAATGATCGCAAGAGGCTGATTGCATAACGGCGTGCGTTGTCATACAGAGGAACAAGATGCAAAGAAAGGACCATATTGGCCGATGAAAATATGCGATGATGGAAGGGACGAGTTGAGAAAAGTTGAATCCAATGATCGCAGCGGCTTGCGATGTAAACTGATATCGATCCACTTACGCATAGTTTTCCTCATTTGGATTCGGATCCCCAAAGACAAGCTATTAAAGTTATCTGTTGCCAGCTTGTACACCAATGGCATGGACTTCCCGCGGAAATTTGATGCTTCCGGATACCCGCTGCTTTACCCTAAGTGCGCCCCCCACGCTTGCCAAACTCGGTCGGCGTAACAATACCACGAGCCAGGTCTTGAATTCTTAAACTCGCAACACACATGACAGGTAAAACCTCACGAAAAATAAGCGACACAGGTCTCACTAGGACTCCCGATGTACGCCTCCGTGTTTTCGGCCCCTCGTCATCATGTCAAAAGTCTTTCCGGATCACGTATAGCTAATCACACTCCTTCAGGCCCGCGATGTGTTTACAGCAACCCCCGGTGCTACCTAATTTCAAAATTCTTGGACTTTCAGGCTTGCTCCAGAGCTGGAATTTTCTCAACACTTAGTACGTACATAAATGTGAAGAGACGAGATGCAGCCAAATGGACAGACAACGCCCAAGCGTTGATCCTTCAGCGTATTCGACGTTTTGTCTGACACTAAATTGAGATTAAATAAGAACATTCGGGGTGGAGCGCTCGGCAGCCTTCAAAGTTCGCTTGTACACGGTGGATTGGTGTTTTCTTCCGCAACCTTTTGGGTTTCTCAGCAAGCCTGAAGCCGTAGATCCGGGCGTATCGGTCCTCTTGGTCCTCTCTTATACCATCAATGGACAGCGTACTGGAAAATGGGTGGACGTCACGTGGCGTCTTCAAGATTTGTACCAAATCTTCAGTATACATGGTCTTGAAATCTTCAAACAAACCGGTCAAACTTTCTTCAGGCGGCTGTAAGATCCACTTTGAAGCCGAACACACGCCCAACTTGCACAAGCAATCCCAGACAACACCAAGCCGATTGCAAAAGACGACTTGTGTGTTCTCAGCTTCTGCGATTGGCTTCCAACGTTTGATCCCGTCGTTTACTGGAAGCCCCCGGAGTATGACTTGCTTGCCGTACATAGGTTCCTGGAGATTGTATCCCAATGGACGTCCTTCCTGCTGAAGTCGTCTACCATCTCCTAGGCACAAGTCCGATCCATCACACATTCCCTCCCAAATGTCACGCACCAAATCGTCGAATGACTTCGTATAACTCCAGCGCTGGCCATTGGCACCACATACCCTCGATGCATAATTACGTCTCAAAGTCGCTGCGGCTGCACGTCCCAATTCAGGCTGTCGATGTTCGGCACTGGAATGATCCATATAGGAAAGCTCCTTTTCCTGCCAATCCTCCTCATCCATTTCTCCATTGCACTTGAACTCAAATTTGTACCTCATATCCTCGACTTTGCGCAAAAAGGCAAAAAGTAGAACTGACACAAGCCGGACTAGCCAACCTTTCCTAGCGCTTTGATCCCAGATTATACACGGCATGTGTTCCGCAGCTACGAGAATCCTTTCGAAGTCGTCGGCTCGTGTGTGCTTCTGCACCACCGGAACCCTTCTGAATTTTTTTTCTTTTCTATATCCCCGCTGGAATTTCAGAGAGGCAAAATGCTCTGCGCCGGACTGAAAATTCCAGTCTGTTCCTACATTTCTTTCGGACAATTGCTCGACTTCACCTGCTGCCTCGACTCCCGACGGATTTGCAAGATCATTGGCAAGGGCCAGGTCTGGTGCATTACAATCGAGCGACACATGTATTGTTCGGCAAGCTCCAGCAACGAGTTGATCGATTCCATGTTGCCCTTCTTGCTCCGTGCGTGATTGAAGCCCTACCTGTCCAGTCTGTACGGGGGGAACTTGCTCGGTTTGAACTGGATTCGCTTGCACAGTCCGTATTTGAAGCTGAATGGCAACTTGAGCACGTGGATTTGCCTCAAAGGCTGACCTGACTCGCCTGTTTCCTCCTGAATTATCATTTACTAATGTTCCAACATAGACCATGCCAGACCAATATTCTTCTGCAAGCTCAGTTTCGACCTGAAGCCCCAGAGCATCGAGCCTTTTCTCAATTCGCCGTTGTGTTATCTGCTTATTTTTGGTTTCTACCAAATGCCAGCGCCTCCGTGCAGCCGGAACTAATGGGACCAGAGCCTGGTCAAATCCATACAGAACTATACCACTGTTCGTCCTCATTGCTTTACGAAGAGAGGCGATTTCGCAAAGCAGCATGAAGCCTATCTCCAGGCCGTCCTCTTTGCATATCTCTTTTGGTGGAGCCAGTGGCATCGGTATTACAGCAGCATCACAAAACAACTTTGTCCAGCAGTGCGACCCGTCCTCGTCAGATTTAAATTCGAAATATGTTCCCAAATCGAATAGGAATGGTTCATGTTCGAGGTTTTGCCAAACACTATACTGTGAAGTCCGCGGAACACATATGCGAACGCCGCATCCGATCTCCGGAGCCTTCAAAACATTAAATCCACGTCAAGATGTCCCGTACTTCGCGGGCGAGCTCGTCGAAATTGGCGCATATGTTTACCGTCAAAGTAGCCCCGTTGTAACCTCCTGTCAAAATAGCAAACATCGATGTATTACCTCGAGATGACGAAATATAGTGAATGGGCAGTCTTCGGTACTTCCATTCTGAACGCCTTCGGTCCTTCCGTTCTGTACGCCTTTGGTCCTTCGATTTTGCACGCCTTCGGTCCTTCTGTTCTGCGTGCAAATATCCGCGTTCACTCAATATCTCGTTAAGAGTCCGTGTCCATTGGCATAACTCATGTCCATAGTCAGGGTAAAACTCCTGCAAGAAGTCTTGAAAAAGTCTTGCGACATAACAGTGCCTTTTCTCTACATGTTTTGAAATGGTCAAGAAGTCTGCAGTCAGCCTTTCTTCGTTAGACTGTCGATCACGAGAGGGCGGAAACCCTTCTGTAAGAGTATCTACAAGTACAGTCGCAGGCATTTCATCTTCTATTTGACTTCTGTCATCTTCCGTTCGGTTCGTCGCCGACCTAACGAAGCGTGTGATTGTGTCCATGTAAGGTTGCAATTCGGATCCCAACTTAAAGTTCTGTCTGGCATATGTTCTGATCATCACTTCTAAGGATTGCGCAATGAACTGATCAATGGAGCTACTCTCAGAGCCTTCAGTCGATTTTTTCTTCAGAATATTCACATAGCCTTGAAGAAGACACTGTTGCACAGCTGAATGGCTTGGGTTGGCGCCAATATCAAGTGGAACGAGCCCGGTCACAGATCCTAGATTGGGATTTGCCCCTGCAGAAAGAAGATTCTCACATAGTTTGACATGCCCTGCGTTGGCAGCCCAAAAAAGCACACTGGAGCCATCTGCAAAGATCTGATTGGGATTTGCGCGATGAGTGACAAGACAATCGCACATTTCAGCGTGACCGGCTCTGAATGCAACTTCCAGTGCGGTAAGACCCCAAATGTCCGGAATGTTAGGATTTGCATCATTGGAAAGAAGTTCAAGGCAGATTTCGAGGTCTCCTTCTCTGACAGCAACATGGAGAGGGGTAATGCCCTGCCCGTGGACAGTATTGGGGTTTGCTCCACGTCGAAGCAGTTTCCGTAGAATCTCGATGTGTCGTCCTCTAATAGCTTCATGCAAACTAGTGATACGAAAAGTAGCATATTCTTTTGATAGGATGTGTTCATGGGGGAGCACGCGTGGACTGGCTAGTGCATTCGCTTCATGGAGAGTAGCACGTTCAGAATTGTCCTTAGCAGTGCTGCTGATACGTTCCTTCCTGAGATCTCGTGGAAGTTTTAACCACTTCTCTGCCTTCACGATCGATCTATCCGAAGTTTCCCGAATCTGTTTTCATAAAGTTCAGAATACAAAACTACAGCACTCAGGATGAACCAGCTGTAATTACATACATTCCGTTTTGGATTTGGTGAAGCGCTTCGGAACATATTGCGGTTCGTGACAAATGCCTGGTGCAGTCAAGTTCGTCTCGTAGCTTGAAACGCAGCTATAGAGTGTTCTATACGACGTCTCACTGACAGTGAAGCAATTCTTGGATAGAGACAATATAGAGAGGACCGTCAAAGGAGATGGATTGGAGAAGGCTGGCTGATTAAAATAAGAGGAGGGGCTTCAGCCTTGGCTATCAGGAATGGCCGAGCTGCATATCCGAAAATTCGCTACAGAAGTACCAAAGTAGACGCAAGGCTGCACAGAGCTTAAATGGCTCATTTTGAGGCTAAGACTGAATCGCGAATGACATTGCTTACTTAGAATCATCACCAGTAGATGCTCAGATACTCGCGGCAGCGATTTCAGGATCTATTTGCCAACAAAAATTTTTTGATCCAGAAATCTTGGTGCAAGATCGATAAGGATAAGTAGCGCACTGTTCGGAACAGAGGAGCTTGGAAGACACAATCCACACAGAAACATGGTCCAATGAATGAGATGCTTGTTTCGTTTGACATCTCGTTGGTTGCGATTCTACGCTCCACTGAAACATTTTTCCAACCTTCGACATATTTGATGTGAGCATTTTAAGCGATCCGTCAGCATTGATGAACAGATCTTACCAAAGTACTCCTCTTCAAGCAAGCGAACAATAGCAGTTATAGACCTAATACTCGAGGCGTTCTCCCTATCTCTAATAACAGCTGGCTTTCCAACTGCGTCGAGAAATTCGTGGATTGAAAGAGATTCAAATCGTCCGTGACCTGCTAGAGACATCCACTATAGTAGCGAGTGATTAAGTTATTATGAATACTTCCCAATACATCTTTCAATATTTCAGAATGCTTGATACTGCATTGAGATCTGCTTAAGCCTGTGTACGGCTGGTTCTATTTACAATCGATCTACGAGTTTCCCTGTTGTAAATCGGAGATTGCGCTGTTGTATTGAAATGTATCCGACATGTATTGACCACTTCAGTTGCACTTTGGATGTGGGATGCTGGGCTGTCACTGTTATAAAGTATTCCACGTCTAGTCATGCTGCGGCAGTGACCGCGGCTCTTATATGCATTGCTTCAGAAATTCGCGACGAAAACAGCATGACACACAATAAACCCGCCAGGGCCTGATGGAAAGAGGAAATAACGAGGTGTCTCAAGAGAAAGCGCAAGTTCATCAAGCCAGTTGTGATCAGTGTTTGGATCGCAAGCTCGCCGGTGGCATGAATCGGATGATTGCATGAACCTCTGAGGAGCCCCTGGGCTTGCCTTTGTCGATCGACGTTTCAACGATGAGATGAGATTGAGAGCACTAACATTTGTAAAGAAGTCATAAGCGATGTCACCGGGAATATTTGGATTAGTGTTGAGGAGCTGCCTCATGTACAATGATGAATTAATGCAACAGTCACTGTGTTTTTGCAACGAACTGGCCGAAATCGGCACTCTGTGTGGAGCAGTCTGAAGTGGCTGAACGATTTGAGCTGGAAGTAGTCATGGCTTGCGGTCTATGCACACCGAGGCACTTGGTCTAACGACAGAGTTTCGTGACAATTGAGCATGGGAGCATATTATGTTGATGGGCTTTTCTGGACTCTCTAAAAGAATCTTTCTTTGCCTGAAATTGAGGTAGGCGTCTCCCAGCGAGGGTCGAGACTAAAGGAAAAGCAATATATTCGAGGAATGAAATCTCAGGGACTGCGCAATAAATTTTCCTTCAGCGGAGAACCAAATGATAAGTGGATCTCGAAAAGTTCAAGCTATTGCATTGACTCCGGACGGGGTACGTACCTTGTCCTGGTGATCCGATCTCGGCTAGTATAAGATTTTAGATGCATCAGCCAGTGCAGGCGATCGCTAGATTTAGATGTGAGCTATCAACTTTATGTGACTGACTTATCCAATTGGTTTATTCACGATACATCCCTTGCTAGCTTGGATAAACCCAGAGGGCCCCTGCATGATGGGGCCGGAATCGCCGTCGTTGATGAGTGGACGGTGCAACTTTCAAAAGCTGGTCACGGAACGGGGTAAGCTGATTGCCACGGGTCGATCGTGAAGATCATCACATCATCCAGGATGCAAATCCTGTGAAGCCCTACAGACATTGACTTTTGTCAAGACCCCAGTTTACATGGTAGTCTGGAATATCTGTCATGATGTGACCAAACGGAATTCAATCTGATTAAAAGTTAAGTTTAATTCTGAGCCTGTATCGATAGATGCAAACGGGGTTATTCGTGTTTGCAAGAATATTAGGATAAAGTGCCGTTTGACGGAAAGCACATCTCCGTCAGGAGATAGGATCACACAGCGCTATACCTGAAGGATAAAATTTCAGAGGTCAGAGTGGTTGGACCAAACGCAAAGAGTTCATGTCCTTTGCCGGGATTAGAGATAACCGAAGGAGGCCGGGGCTTTACTAAGCTCCCCGTTGTTCTCTTTGTCGTCCAGCATCCTGGTCTGTACGACTCATGCATTCCGTTTTGCCCTGGACAACAGCATTCCTGTTACTAGGAACCAGATCTCATATGTCGCCTAAAGCAACCAATCGTCACATTTGCCAACCAGTATTTCTGGTGGTGAAAACGGACGACTCTCACGAAGTCGTACGGTGTCTTTACTCAGGGAGCACGAATTCTCTACTTGCATGAATTTTTCAAGACGAAAATCTGCTTTCGAAAATGAAGAAAATCTCTATCGATATCTAGTCTAGTTGTGAGCGCCCACTCAAGCCACACTGCAAGCCTGTCGAGGCTTACAGTGGGCTCCCAACCAGAGCGGGGCAAGTTCGGGGCGAGCCTCTCGGTCCCACCATTGAACTTTCCACCTGGCTGGGGCCAGGGCCAAGACGGGGGCGTTGCCAAACGATACACCGGCCGCCGGGCGGGTCCACAATCTGCCTTGGCTTTGCTGGCGCCCTGAAAGTGATGCGTTCGTTGTGGCATGGCTCGCGCGTCTCGCGTTCAATCTCCCCGTCACTGCATCGGCCCGGCCATTCCTGATGAACGAAAGACGTGTATTGCGTGCAACGACGCTCGGCGGGCCTTGTGGGAGGAGGAGGGACGTGGGGTAACGGGCGTCCAAGGAATGTCTCCAATATAAACCAAATGAGTTTTGACTGTGACGGGAAGGACGGGATGTACATCTCATACGAGCAAAATTCCCCCAGTTCGCGTTTGCTCAAGCCTCTGGTGCCCTTCTCCTTGGTGTTCCTGCGAGAAATCACGCTCCTATTTCCCTGAGATCGTCTCCCGTTCTTCCAAGTTCAACAGGTCGATGCTTTTGCGGCTTGTTGACCGCCTCGTGTCTTTTTTTCATTATTCCACAATCTTTATCTACCCGGAGCCTGGACTCTTTGCCTGGTCTTTAAGTATCAAGGGTCACTACTATACCCTGCATGCGCTCATGGACGTTTATTCTCACCTGTCTTGAGAAGGTGGCCTGAGAAAGCAAGTTCAAGTTTCAAGTTCTGATTTTTCAAAATGGGTACATCCAACTCCGAGAACAAGGCTCCAGAGGTTCTGGCGATAGTATGGTTTTTGCTTGCTCTCTCGGCCTTGGCTATCCTGGCGCGACTTTACACGAGGATTGTGATAGTAAAGAAGGTAGCTTTGGATGATCATCTCATGATCCTTGCATGGGTTTGTCGATACGAATATACCGATACCGACATACTTCTCTGACATTGACTAGATATTTGGACTGATGTTCAACGCATTCATTACATTATCATGTCATTGGGGTCTCGGAAGACATTTCTGGACTCTTGATCCGGTTCATAAAGTCAATGCCATGCATTGGAATTTTTTGTCCCAGCCGTTTGGTATCCTTGCCGGAACGTTCGGTCGACTCTCGTTCAGTGTCAGTCTCCTACGTATCATTGGTCCAGTGGATACAATGAAGAAATGGACCCTTCGCTTCATCATCACTTTCCAACTCCTGGTCAATGTCTCAACCATTATCTTGATTTTCGTACAATGTGGGAAAACTGTTGATGCCATCTGGGATCCATCATTGATCAAGGATGGGGTTAAATGTTGGAGCCCTGATATTCAGACCTATTACGGGTTTTTTCAGAGTTGTAAGGACTAGTAATTCGTTTCGATTCTTGCCATTAGCTAACATGAGACTTAGCCGTCAACGCTGCGACCGATTTGATCCTGACGGTTCTTCCGTTATGGGTACTATGGAATACGCAGTTGAAGCCTGCTATCAAGGCCACCCTCGCTTGTTTGCTTGGTCTCTCGGTGTTGTAAGTGTCACCTACATAACACCTGGAAGAGCAAAGATTGATTGTACGAATAGGGCAATGGCTGCTACAGTTGTGAAGACGTATGAACTGAAAAACATTAGCGCTCGGAATGATTTTACTAGTACGTTCATTCTTCCTCTTTGGCGAAAGAGTATCCTAACAATCATAGTGAATATTGTGGGCCTCTACATCTGGACGTCTGTTGAGTACAACATCATCTTCATCGATTCATCGGTTCCGACATTGAAACCCTTGTTCCGTGGCGTCAAGATGATTGACAAGAGCTCTTCGAAGGGCGGTGCCTATAGGTTTTCTCATCAGATTGCCAAGTCTTCATCGCACGCGCAACCTTCGTATAAGCCTGAGAGCTGGGAATTCTCTCAGTTTACTACTGGAAAACGGGATAAAGGGGACTCGTCGAGTGAAGAGAATATCCTACCACCTGGTCACTATCGTGGATTAAGCTCAAACCAAGACATCAAGAAAACGACGGTGATTACGATTGACCGAGAGGACGGGAGCGTTAGCTCGCATGGTGAACCAGTGGCATTCGAACCACAAGAGCGCGGCAGAGCACCAAGTACAGAACCAACACCTTCCTGGGTGGGAGGTCATGCTGTTTAATCACATGCAGACTTCTTGTTGGCCATATCGCTCTGAGAAAAGTACCATCTACCCCAGGCAAACGGAGTCTCAATCTGAATTATCAGTCAAGCCAGGAGTTCTGGGGAAAAACATGTTTGTCTTCGAAAGTTGGGTACCACGTATCCTACATGTATGTATATTATGACACTCTATGGATATGGATGCGGCTTGGGAAGGCGGCTATCAACTGCATGCTTCTCTTTAACGGGAATCTGTACGGATCACAGCACAAGAACGATTTCGGGGTTTACAATGTCCTACCATCTTATGGTACTGGAATAACGGCCGATTGCAAGGTCTGAGAAGCAAATGAAACTATAGACATTTTGTAACAAAATTCGATACTTCGGCCCAGCTGCCGGTTGTAAATTTGCATTCATGTCCTCCTTGATCTCCGGATAATGTCGTCGATGCAGTTAATTAAATTTGCTACTACACCCATTATTACTTAGAGACAATTGGTGCAACATTCTGCGTGCTACTTTTATTGAACACAGGGGAAAGTCATGACTGAGTCAAGATTAGACGACCTGTTCCTACCGATAAAGTCAGATTTTAATAGATGCGAGACACGACGCGCGATGACGGGCGGACGGACTTATCCGAGCAGACAATTACGCTTGCAACTCCTGCTCACAGAGTCTTTGAATCATCCATGAGCCTCAACCCATGTCGGCAGTTGAAGTTTCGGAATTTTGTCTGCCTTTTACTTTTCGGTTATTGAACCGCATGGAAGCTGAGACCCATTCATGCAGTTTCCAAGCACACTGACCACCTCCTGCAATATCTCTATGCAAGTCTCCACCGCTTGTCTCTGGGAGATACTTGGCTATTGGCTGATATGTAGATGCATAGCGTTTAGTCTGAAGAACCGCAGCCAGTAAAAGCCACAAGACTGCCGCCATACAGTGGATCTTTTGCAAACATGGTGCTTTCGCCGCAAGCCGCGGCTTCATTAGACGTTCAGAGCAGCTTCTTGAACAAGGCTGGATTTTCGCGAACGCCACACTACCAGCACCGCTGAGCGAAGGTTTTGAGAAGCAGAACGTCTGAAATTGCTAATCCGCTGATCCCCGTAATATGGTCCGATGCTTGACCCTGGGGATAGCGAATTGCGAATCAATTGCAAAAGGACGATCCTACTTGTTGGTTCAAAAATGATGTTCCTGATTCTCCCGTGTCTGGCTTCTGGATTCGACCTTTGTAATCGTAGGAGTCGTTTCCAGTAAAGCCTCGATATTGCTTGACTCAGCAACAGCAGCCACAAAGGCTTTCTGTCCAGTCAATGGAGCACAAAAGATACACATCACATCATACTCGCAACACATTGTTGGTATGACGACGGTCTCGAAAGAGATACATCACGATGACAAGCCAAGCGCGGTGATTACACGACTCATGTACAAGGGACCACCCGCTCAAACCCTATCGCGGATTGCATCTCGAGGCGAGCTGTGGATTTCGTGCTCCCTCCGCTCACGGGAAATACCCATACTACGCCGTTAGGCGTGCCATAGAACATCCCAGGCTCCCCACAGAAGGGAAAATAAATAATGCCACGCGACGAATAAGCAAAATTCGTAGCCAAATCCGACTTCACCGCCAAAATCTGATATTCCCAAAACAAGCCCCAAAGCAGTAAAATACAGGTTGTACAAAGTAGCCATGACATCCGTGGTTCCCTCCCGCGCACAACCAAGATCTGCTGCGTTTCCCGCCACCGCGTCTAGCGCTGCCTCGTCCGAGGCTACGGAACGACCTGGCAATCCAGCCTAACTCTGCGGGGAAGAGGAGCCGGGCAAGCGAGGCGCTTCGGCGCGGATGGGAAGGCCTAAACGTAGCGTGCGCTGCTCCACCCAGGTTCTGGTCTGGTCAGAGCCCGCGGCCGTGGCACCTGAGTGCGCCCTGTGCGCAAAAGTCCCCTACTTTTTCGATCTTAATCATGCCTATCTAATCCCAAGCCGCAAACCCTGGCGGTCTTTCGCTGGTTTCTTCTCCCCCCCTAACCCCTCCTCTTTTGGCCCTTGGCGCTCGGCTTTTTTTACTTGCTTGTGAGAACGACGAGCCGTGGCGGGCCGCATTAAGAGGGAAAATGGGCGAAACGGCGAGTTGTTTTCTCGGCTACTGAGGAAAGTTTGGATTTGCAACAGCTCGTTCTCACACAGATCCCCATCCTTGCGCCATCTCCGAATTCGCTCGCTCCATAAGTGACCGGCAAACATGTACCCCAAGTTTTTTTTACTTTTTTATTCTCTTTGCCTTTTTCTTCCCACCACGAGGCAGCTGCAGGCTCGAGCAGAGTCCGTGATTTAGCTCGACCCGGGTTTGAGCCCCCTAGTCACTTGTCTGACATTCGCCCTTCGTGGCTAGCCAGACGCGGTGAGCATGTCAGAGGCCAAAAGCTAGACGTTATTAGGTATCTTTCTTTCGTAATGCGAGCCGCTTTTGCCGATGGACAACTGTGCGGCGCAGCACTGTCTTTCGATGCGAATTGGCCACAGGCATGGAGATGAAAAGTTGCTGCAACAGTCTCACTGTCCGGTATTTCAGCTACTTCCCGCGCTATCCAGTAGTCTTTCTGAGCATCGTCTTCTGGAACATGTAGATCCCAGACAAGCGTGTGTAGATAGGTAGTAGCTTGGTGCAGGTCGTGCAGGGGGCATGAGGTGAATGGGAAGGCGGCGCGCGCAATACCCACGTTGTGGACCACGTTTGCGGCGTGCAGCAGAGGCTCCCAAATTTACAATGGCTAGTGAAAGCCCTCGTTTCTCACACTCTCTCCACCCAGCCGATACTGCATCCGAAGCAAGAAGAGTGCCCCTCTGTAACGTACCACTGGGTCAGGCCTGGATCTGGGTCCTTGCTTTTAATGTCATTTACTTCCCTCGTCGCTACCACAATCTTCCTCATCTTCCCTTGTGTTGTTCCTGCAATTGTTGAAGCTCTCGCCGAACCTTCCGCCGCGCTGGAAACAAGTATCCTCGCGATTGGAAAATCTTCATCATGACAGACCAAAAGGTTGTTGATGTAACGGCTGAACGCGAAATCACCAGCCAGCATACTTCGGATGATGGCAGGCAGTCTGATCCCTACATGGCCGAGAAAGGCATTCGAGGTGGTGACCTGTACAATGAGGAAGACACGGGAAGCGGCATCAACGTTGTTGTTACTGAGGGTGGGACGAATCTCAAGACCACCAAGGATGGCAAGACCATTCTTATCCCTCAACCATCCGACGACCCAGCAGATCCATTGAATTGGAGTTGGGGCAAGAAGCATCTTGTCCTTTTAACACTCTTCCTTCCTGCTCTCTTTACAGATTTTGGCATGACCTGGGGTACGACATGGTCTGATCACGATTGTTGTTCCACAAAGCTAATCTTGTACACCCCTCAGGTACCACGCTTTTCCAGGCACAAGCAAAATCCTGGGACATGACGGTTGCCGCAGCATCGCTTTCCATCAACGGAGGTATTTTCCTTCAAGGTCCTGGTGGCGTCATTGCTGTGCCGTTTACTCAAAGATTTGGACGGTAAGCATCGGAGTTTTTTTCCTTTGACTCTTCATCACTCCTCTTTCCTCCGGGCAATTTTCTTTCCATCAGACCATTGAGCTGCAAGGTGGCGCGCATGCATTTCTTCACAAGATCGGGTGATCCACGTACCGTGGTTCATGCCCGCACTTCTGTGTAACATTTGCGCATTAAGACGCACTCTTGATTGGTGGTTGCCACAGGATGCTTGGTTGTTCCATTTCCGTGGTTCGGTCGTGCCTGTCAGGACCCGATTTGTTGGTCTTGTCTGGTGTATACAGTGAATGACATTAGTGCAAGGCGACCCGTGCTGACATCTCGATAGCTTGCCCGTCTTGTTCTGGTCCCAATTGATCTCTTGTATAATGGTCATCGGTGCCAGCCAGGCCAGTAGTTATGCAGGCTTTACAGCATGCCGAACACTTCAAGGATTCTTCAACACAGCTCCACAGGTGATTGGTCTCTCTGTAGTTCATGACATGTTCTTTTTCCATGAACGAACAATCCGCATTAACCTGTGGGCTTTTTCGTTCGTCTTTGGACCGTTTCTCGCTCCGTTACTTTCGGCATTTGCTGTAGAGACAATCAGCTGGCGTGCTTGCTATGGCGTCTTGGCTGGTATGTATGGGCTTTCCGCATTAGTGCTGGTCTTTTTTGGAGACGAGACGCTATACGACAGGAAGAACCCGCAGCCCCATCTGACGAATAGAACCGGAGGTGCGAACCGATTCCTGCTACTCATTGGGTACTCTGGAGCCAAAGCTCAAGGCCGACCAACAATCTGGTCCGTTAGCAAGCACATTATTGAGCTTCAATTCAAACCCCAGATTCTACTCACCAGTAAGATTACATTCCGCATTTGCAATGTAGTAACAAGCCTCTGACCAATCTTCTCAGCTGCCTGCTTCATGATGCTTCTCTTCATGTGGTCCATTGGGATCATCACCACTGTGCCGCAATTCATCATTCCCCCACCGTACAGCTTCAGCCCTAACGGTCTTGCCCTGATCTACCTTGGCCCTATGATTGGCGCGATAGTCGGCGAACTCTGGGGCCACGTCTTTAACGAGTGGAACATGCGCCTGTACATGAAGCGCCATCGTGGTCGCCACGAACCGGAAAATCGGCTTTGGGGTACGTACGCCCCCGCTATCGCTGCCATCGGAGGTCTCGTCCTATTTGGTCAGACGCTCGAGCACACTCTCACTTGGTTCGGGCTGTGCTTTGCCTGGGCCATGTATACATTTGCCCAGGTCACGGCTACGACGGCGGTTTCGGCGTACTTGCTTGATAGCTTCCCCAAGCATGCCGCACTCGTGGCGAGCATTTTGAATTTCTGGCGTACCACTGGTGGCTTCACTGTTGGGTATTTCCAGCTCGATTGGGTGAAGTTGGACGGTGCGGGCGTAAGCTTTGGGTGTCAGGCCGGGATTCTGGCTGCGGGCTTCTTTAGCATCATTGCAGTTCAAATTTGGGGTAGGAAGTGGAGGATGAGATATCCACCCCCAGTTGCAGAGAACTAGATGTTTGCGTTATGTGCCTTTTTTTGGTCAGGATTTCAACAGTATCTGGAGGCACCCTCTTTTGGAGGTATCCTTGACTGATTTAGATGACGGAGGCCCCCCGACTCCGATCCTGGTCTTGTTCATCTTCATGGTGTTGTGTGATGTGCTTTGAGGTTTGGCGAAAATGAATAGACGAGGGATGACGAAGGCTATAAAGAAACCACTTACTATCAACACTTGATTTTCGCTTCAACACTTGTTCCACATTCAACAAGTTCAGATGGCCGCGTGACATGTCAATCCGTCACAATATGTTCCATGTCAATTTTAGCGTATGTGCTGGTCGAATCAAAGAGCGGAGATGATAGTGTTGTTGACGGCACCAAAGCATGGCGCTTAGAGGGCCTGTGAAACAAATTTCACACAAAATCATATATGAAAAAACCACACGATTCAAATAAATCAAGAACAAAATGATTTCTCAGAGCAAGAAAACAATGGTCCAAAGAGTAGACTCGGTGAGCCATAAAGTTTTGGTGGTGGCATAAGGCAGCAAAGACCCCTATTGTGGCCCCAACGTTTACCAACGCAGGTACCACAACCAGATCGTCGGGCAACTTTTCTTTCACCTCCATCTGTCAACGCCTGACTGTCGGGAGCGCCGATCGATTTATGGAACCTTCATCCCACCGGATCCACGGGCACAGCAAACGAGTTCCCCAATCAATTTCTTCAGATTGATTGTGGCAGTCTCAACAAGCTTTGCCGTGACCTCGATGGCTTTCGCGGAAGCTCTTCCGGACCCACTGAGCTTTGGGGGCCTAATGGTCTTGACTGCTTTCAGACAGCAAAATCGACACGCTAATGAACGGTAGGGCTCGCATGAAAACAGTCAGCCCGCAGCATACACCGTATCCACGTCGCTTGAAGACTGGACCACAAGGTTATGGGAGAAAGCTGACTCTGTCGGCGTTGACCGCTGTCTGTGTTTGCCATGCCAAGATATGGAGGCTTAAAACTTTGTTTACGAGGTAATCTAGCAGGGTAGGGAAGAGATCGACAGGGAAGATGAGATGGAAGGGATCGGGGAAGGGGGATGGTAAGATGAGAGGCTGGGATTGCATTCCCAAGATCTAGGAAGTGAGATTTTGGGGAAAGGCAATTATTGGGTCACTATGCCATATCCGCTGACGGCACAGTCCTCCAACGTGAATGAACCGGTATGAAGAGCTTCCGTGTCATTAGGCATCATTGCATCGTTAAGGGTATCTCTGCTGTCGTAAAGCTGCAAGCTGACTGCCCTAAGCCAACTCAATTTTTGATCCCTTTTTCTTTTGGGAAAAGAAATTTTGAACATAGAAAAATAACCAAGACATGCATTCAAAAAGCCTCCCCGGTTGCCTTATCCTTGACTCGGCGTCTTATCCTTGTTCATTTTCCCAATTTTCTCCACTTCATGCTCACCGATTCTATTCGAGCAAGGCAACCGCAAAATTGCCCCAGTCTCCCTTTCCCACGCTGTCAATCTCCTTTTCGACGCTCCGGCCGTACTTTTCCTTGTACTCTCTCTTCACTTTCTGGAGATGTGGGCGGTCCCAGTGAAGCCGAACAAGACGAGAGACGAGAAGCTCGTAGCGGAGCTCTACGGACTTATCGTGAGCACTAATGTCGGCGATGGCGTGATGAAGAAGTAAAGCATCACGGGCAGGGCGATTGATGACGCCGTTGAGAATGTGGGCAATGACTTCACCCTGTAAATACGTTCGTTAGCAGTGTCAAAACATAACAAAGAACAGACAGAAGATCGAGAGGTTTGTTGCCAAAACTTACCACAAGGTTATTGCTCTTCTTCAATGCCGCTCGTGCAAAGTTCTCCCCATACCGCCTCTCATATGCCCTCAGCACCTCCCTCAGATGTGCATCACTCCTCAAAACCACAATCTGCAACATAGCACTCTCTCCACCCTCCCTTCGCTTCAAACACTCATTCAGCTTATCCGCATCTCTCACAACCTGCTCCGCCGCATAAACATCCCCCTCCTCCTGCCTCCGCTCCTCCAACGCCAACAGCACCGCCGTGCGAAACTTGTCCGCCTTCAGCTCCTTATCCATACACTTCATCAGCGAATCATTATACCTCTTATCCCTAAAACTCTCCTTGATCAACCGCACCTCCGCATTATTCTTCCCCATCAAACTCTCAATCAACAACTCCCTCCGACTCCCATTCGACTGATACCAAAAATTCGCCCAGTACGCCTCCGACTCGAACCTGCCCAGCGCGGTGACATAGCAAAACTTGCCAAAATTCCCACTCGTCTTCAGCTTAATATGCTTGGCAATATTGATCCCACGCCCCTGCACCTTACATCTTTTCTTGTACTCATTCCGCAGCTCCATGATCTGGTCGTGCGACAGGCGCGGCAAGATCTCGATGAGCGGCCCCGCGTCGGCGGTGCGGTGCGAGAGGGCGGAGATGAGCTCGTGCGCGTCGGCCTCGGCGTCGTACAGCTGCACGCGCTTCTTCGACGCCTTGCTGGACGCGGAGATGGCGGTGGTGATGGAGTCCTTGGCGAAGGACACGCTGCTGCTGGTGGAGCGGTGGCGGCTGGCTTTGGGTCGCGCCGCGCCGCCGCCACCACCACCACTGCCGCCGAGGGCGAATTGCTCGGGGGTCGGGAGCGGAGCGTGTGGGGATAGCGGGGTAAAGTCGTCGAGGTCCGAGTCGGAGCCGTGGTTGTCCGCGAGCATGATGGGCGAGGGCATGGGAGAGATGGATTGGTATGTCCCGTGGTAGGCTTCGAGCATGGGACTTCCGGGAGGTAAGGCACCTGGCATGATGTTGCTCATGTCAGGGCGATTACCACTTACGGAGAGACGATCCATGCGCGGTGTGAGGCCTTGGTTATGGGTTGGTGATAGTCTCGATGAGGGCTCACCAAGCCTGGAAGGTCGTATTTCTTCTACATGCCGTCGTTCTTCCACGTGAGCACCAAAATCATGTCCAAGTGGAGGCGGCGGAGAGAAATGGTCTTTTTGCTTTGCTGGACGAGGATCCTCTCTTATCGATGCATGACGGGTTCGTTTGTGTTTTTCTTGTTCCTCAAAGGGACCGAAACCGCCAGGCATGATTTCGACAATGTTAGCATTGGCACTGGCACTGTAAGAGTGCCCAGGCATCGGTGGCCGATGCGGGACCGGGTCTGGTTGAGGGAACCCATGTGGGACTCCATGTGGAACTCCATGTGGGACTGCATGTGGGACTGCATGTGGCGTTTGGGGGACGGCATGTGGCACTTCAGGTGGGCGAGTTTGAGCCTTGGATGTATA
Source organism: Astrothelium macrocarpum (assembly GCA_021030915.1). NCBI lineage: Eukaryota > Fungi > Ascomycota > Dothideomycetes > Trypetheliales > Trypetheliaceae > Astrothelium > Astrothelium macrocarpum. Next base: position 372,868 of record JAGEMR010000013.1, on the reverse strand, counting down.
TGTCAACTTATCTGGCAAGGCAGCATATTGGTACTGTGGTAGATTTGCATATCGTCCTGACGAAGCTTGGCCTGCATTGCTCATGGCTCTTGGATGTCCTGTTTGCGGAGAGTGCGGCTCTTCAAACATGGCAGGCTGTGAAAAGTGTCTCGAGTGATCTGGAGGTTGGGGCATTACGTGAGATGAGGGTGCAGAAAAGACTCGGGACAAGCCCGACTGCGGTGGGGACTGCAGGTGAGCTTGGTATTCGTGATGCTGCTCCTGCTCCCGAAGGAATTGAGGGCGCTCATGAGGAGGCAGATCCTTGTAGTCGCCCATCGTAATTTCCTCTGCATTGTATCCGTAGTGTCCACTCGAGGAATCTGGAAAGTGCCCTTGAGGCTGTTCATGATGTCCGTGACCTGGTGGATACTGTGCGGATGAAACATAGTTTGACAGACCTGGTGTTACACCTGGTGATCTTACAGAGTGTGGACTGGTGGTAGAGCTTCCTTCAAAGCCACCAGGCATCATCGGCATTGGCATATGCCCATGTGCTCGACTATGTCGCTCATCTTCCTCTTCGTCTTCCTCTTCTTCTTCCTCGCTGTCATCCTCGTCCTCACTTCCAGCAGGGAGTACAAGAGGATGACGGCTAGTAACTCTAGGAGGTACGGGAGCTTGTGGTGGTGATGGAGCTTTGCGGACGTTACTCGTCGAACGATCGCGTCCACGCGACTTTGATCTCGACCTGTTCTGGTCTCTACCGCCAGGACGCAACATGATTTGTCCGACGCTTCAGGAACGAGGGGTTGGTGGCGGGGAAGAGACGAGGGTACGGATTCTTTCTCATACGCCAGTCAGCAACTATCCAACAGCTTACGCAAGAGCAAGAACGGGAGTAAAACGGAATGGAAGGATGAATGCTGGACGATCTGGACGGCCAGCTGCAGTGCAATCTGATTGGAAAAGCAGAGCTGAACACAAACCTTGAATTGGTGGCTGGGACTATCGACGCCCGAAGCACTGCTGCCTTGTAAGGTTTAGCCAGTGCTGCAGCTGGATATCTTGCAGCAATGGGAGCAATCAAGAGGAAAAGATGGCAATTGGGAATTTTAGAATTTTAGGAAATCTTGAAACCCAACGGACAAGATGTTTGCCTACATTTCAGCTGTCAACCCCACTACGAACTTGGGGGCCAAGCTTCGACCGGTGAAGGGAGAGCGTGCTTTTCCTCTTGTTGCTGTTTACTTGCAGTTAGGCAACAGTATCCAGCCTACGTTAAGGTTTTTTTTCTGAACGTTTTCCATTGGTAGACTAATACGAAGAGCGCTACAGCTGCTTACTTATCTTGCTGAGGTGAGAGGCATGAAGCCATTGTGATGGGCAGACCGGATCTCTGCTAGGGCTAAATACGGGTCCCCAACACGAGTCTCCGTGAGGCGTAATAGAAAAAAAAGTCTAATATAACACAATGGCTGCCGTCGAGAAGTTTAGTTTGAAATTCCATTTTGTCATGCTGCTTTCAGTACTTTTGTCCTCTACTCTGCGACAATGGCAATTACCCTGGAGCCCAGGGTTGCAGCAATGAAGCCTGCCAAAGAATGTGGAAAGATTCCAATCGTGCCAGTGTCATCTCCACATCTCTTAGAGCAATCTGAACATCAATCCGCTCTCCTCCGCCTTCCCGTCGAGCTCCGTCACCAAATCTACCGCTTCGCCCTCACCGACTCTGAACCTTTTGTCGATCCTTACATCTCTTCCCCCTCTGGACCAACTATTGTATCGCCTTGCCACAAAATCCCACTTCTCGGCATCGGCCTCTTGCGCACCTGTAGTCAAATCCACTCTGAGATTGCTTCGTTGGCCTGTCTTTACAGCGAAAACGCCTTCCAATTCTCCACTGTAACCCACTGCCACAAATTTTTGGCTCTTCTCGGCCCAGATCGCGCTGGTCAAATTCAGATACTTGGCATCAATCTCAACCTCGTTGCTCATGGTGATGGAGTTGTTGCCAATGAATGGCACGCGTATACATCAGAGAGTGCCGGTAGCGGACTCTGGACCCAGCGTCGTCTTGGCTCTCTCAAGTACGACCTGCCGAATCTGAAATGCGTACGCCTCCAGCTGCACGGGTGGTGCAAACAGGGATACGGAGCGCACCGATGGGAGTATTTGCGTACGCTCATGAGAGATTTTCGCGGTCTTGAATGTATCTGCGTAGAGGGTGAAGTCAAACTTTTGAATCTCGATCTTGCAGTTTGTGAGCCTTGGGCGCCAGAATTATTTGTCACGAACGAAGTGTTTGATCACAGCAAGGCGGTGCATTATCGAGGAACGATGATCGACCTCATGGTATCAGGTGTTCGACAACGTAATCAAGATGAGAAAACGCAGACGAATTTGGCAATCCTGTGGAGCATTGCGAATGGCAAATTAATGCTAGAATTGTCAACCCAAAGCCGTATCGCAAGAAATCTTTCCGTGATTGAATCTCACCTTAGAAAGGGCCCCTGGACGGATTCGTACCGACGCTGCATGGGCAAATTGATTTCGTCTTGCGCATGGGAAGATTACGAAAAGCGTGTCAACACGTACAAGCTTAATCCACATTCCATTTTTCGACTTCCTGAGGTCATTGCTGCGGGACTGAACGGATATGCCAGTGTAACAAAAAGCAGCAATACACCCAGTTAGATGAGCCATTCAATCCCAATGTCTCCTTAGAATTGGTCGAGCTGGATCCCAGGGACCATGGATTTCATTCTTGTATTTCTGCAAGCCAATAAGCCACCAAGCGCTGGTGCCCATGGCAAAGCCAGTAAGCAGCAGACTGATGATGATGCCTCCTATTGCAGCTATCCAGCCAGCACCAGGAAAACACAGAGCCATTCCAGCACCTTGACCCATGACAAGGGCGCATGTTAGAGCGAGATGGCCATGCCAGGAAATATGACGAAGATGCCGACGAAAGACGGGAAAGAGACCGAAGACCTCGATTGAAAAAAGAGTCAACGAGAACACATGGGTTGTTGAGGGCAGTCGAGATGCCAGTACAGTCGATGCCATGATGGCTGCATTTGTAGATAGCGAGGCCGGAAATCTAGACAGACATTAGCACAAGTGTAGCATCAAAAAGCATCAAGCATCACACTTTGCTCCCACGCCGCCCCCATAATCAAAGAAGAAGACATTGATAAACATCAACCAAGTGCTCATTGCCCAAATCGAATCACTCGTCGTCGATTTCGTCAGAGATCGTAGAATCGGGCTCAACCCAAGCAGCGCACAGTAAATCAACACCGCCGACTTGGCCGTCGCCAGCCTCTGCTGATTCCTCGGCGACATATTCGACGACGTCCCCCCATACGGCGGATAATAGCTATAATTCGCAAAACTCGACGCTCCCGTCGGATGCCCCGTGCCTCCCCCCGGCGTCAGAGGCACACCACTGACCCCCAATCCCACCCGCTCCCTCCTCCCTCCTTCCTCCGCCGGCGTGTCTTCTTCACCATCCCCAGCACCGCGCTCCGCCTCTTGCAACTGCAGCTCCCGCGCGGCCTCCTCCTGCCCGACCCAGCGGTCCCACAGCGCCCAGCCGAGCACGGTGCCCGCGGATGCGACGCCGACGACGGAGACGGGCTCGACGCGCTCCTGGTAGATGGCGACGAAGCAGCCGATGAAGATGAGCACCGAGCCGACGTGCTGCACGATGACCGTCGAGTCCGCGACGAGCGGCCAGAACTCGTAGGGCTGCAGGCGCGGGTTGCGCTGCAGGTGGTCGAGGAAGGTGGTTTCGTCGGTGTAGTTGTCGGGATCTGTGGGGGAAGAGAGAGCGTGAGAGGTTGGAATGAGGTTTTTGGTGAGAGATAGGATGTACATATGGATTGGATTGGGGAGGGGGGGCTGTAGTAGTAAACGTACAGGACTGCTTCACCCACAGCAGTTTCTTCCATGTTCGCTTGCCTCCTTTGCGTCGCCGACTGGCGCTCCGTGCTCTGTCCATGTCCTTATCTCGCCTCTTTCTTCCTCCGTTCGAGCTCATGCCCCTCATAGCAGAGTCCTCCGCAACTGTCGAAGACGGCCCACCCGCGTTTGTGTTCTCTCCATTCACCAAACCTAGTGGGCTTCTTTGTCTCATCCTCTTTGGTGGGTCGAAGCTAGCGTAAGTTGCATCTTCGGGCGCCAAGCGAGAAGGATCCGGCACTGTTGGAGGTGCTTTTAGGGGTGGAGGTGAGGTCGATGGAGAACTGTACGTTTGGTTTTGGAAGTTGGCGTCATCATAGGTTCCTGGGGTATCATGGTACCCGGAGATCTGGGCCATGCCATGCTATGCGAGGTGGCCTTGGGATATGCGATGCAGAGCTCCACCGAGTAAAGTGGATAGCATCGGTGGCGGTGGTGTGCAGATGGGCTGCATTATTAGCCCGCACAGACAGTGGGGATGAATCGTCAACGACCTCACCCTTCTGATTATTGCGCTTCATGAACGAGAGAATAGGTATATGTATTCGTGTCTAGTTCTATATCTATATGGTCGTGTTCAAACGTCTCTACATTAGGGGGATTTGTGCAATTCTGACATTTTGGACACGTTGAGTCTAGAGCAGAGATGAGATTGGATTGCATCAATTAACAACAGCAGTGATATTAGATTATCCGAGGTATCTCAGAACAAACCAAAACAATCAGGTCTCCCAGACCATTACGCAACGAGGGTATTCAAGACATGCTCGTAGCTTCGTGAAACTACGACAGGTATCAAAGAGTGCCAACATAAAACCACCGAATCATTCTCCCTTCTCTCTTAATATCATCTCTGATCTCGACAGCGCAATTGAATATGCAATCGCAAGATGGTGTGTCACCCTTTACACGGTGGCGGCAGCATCAGTGGTGCCATTGGTGCCGTTGGTGGCGCCATTGGTACCGTTGGTTGTCTTCTCGTGACCACCAAGACCGACGACTGGGTCATCATCGTATTCACGAATGCGAAGACCAAGACGAGCGGGCTCAATGTTGCGGTGACCCCATAGGAGAGCGGCGCCAAAGACGGGCTTGGCAATCAAGTCAAGAATACCGTAGAAAACGGCTTCAGAATCAGGGGCGATGACATTACCACCCTCGCAGACACCCCAAGCAATGGGGTATAACAGCCAGATAAAAGCAGTGAGGGAACCGCACATGAGGAAGGTCTGACCAACATCCTTACCAATGCGGTTGGCATTGATACGGCTCTCCCAGATAAGATGCCACCAGATGTAGAAGAGAGCAGCGCAGCCTGAAAATTAAATCAGTACGAATGGAAGAGAAAAACGCAAAAGATGTACACACCAAAAGTGTAGTAACCCCATTTGTAGATGCTGCGGACAAGAGCACCAACAAGACCAGAAACAATCATAACCTCATCAACCAAGATGACGAAGAGAGTCGTGGGCAATGGAGTAGCAGCAGTGAGCAGCAAGTCGAGCAACAAAAGTGGAGTGGTGATGAACCAATCGATGTATCGAACGTAGAAGATTTCACGGTTGACACCAGCGACTCTGGAATCGCTGCGACGGAATTCGACATCAATTGGAGTCCAGCCAAGGTTGGATGCCATTGAAAAGTAAGCAATGGCAGCAACCATGGTCACACCAGCCGTGATGTAGTGAAAAACACGGTCAGTACGACGCTTGGTGAATCCGAGACCAATGAAGCAGATGGTCGCGAATGCCATGACAGAGCAGACGGCCCAGTAAAAGTCGGAGCCATGAGTGGTGATGGCAATGTCGACAGATTTGCCATTGACCGTGTTCCCTGGATCAATCGTAAGTAAACCAAATTTTTATTCTACAAGTCCCCTCATTACAGTTACTCACCGTTGATGCGAAGGGCTTGATTGCCGCCTCGCTTTTCAAGTAGGTTGGACATGTTTGCGACTTTTTGCAGAGGAAAGCTGCAAAAATCAAGACAACACGGTGGAGGACTCGCTGAACGCAAGGGTGAGGGAGGAGAAGCTGCAGAGATGAGATCGGTGAGATGGATGGTTCAGAAGCAGGGCGGGCAATTTAATAGCAGAAATTTGAAACGAGAAAGAGAGGGCTATCGATGCATTGCTGACGTCGATACTCTGAAAGAGCTCCCATAAGCTACCATGAGGCGAGAGGCCCATGACCTGAGCAGGCCCGCCAACTCGTCCAAACATGCTCCCGACGGCTCTAACGAGGAGCAGTTAGCCAACTGTCCGCTGGGCTCCGGTCTATCACATTCCTCGGCGCGCGTTGGCTCCTAGCTTGGTACGGGTTTTCCTTGCTCTTGCGGAATTGCTTCCCACTGCATCAGTGGCGAACCGACCTAGCCGAAGGATGCTTGCTGCGCTGTGAGTAATTGTAAAGCAGCGTTTGATCGCATCGGTTCGCGCAGCCGGGATTGGTTGAAGTGGTGATTCATTTTGGATGCCTGCCAAAAGTCCATGGTGATGTCAAAGGCTACTCCGCGGCAAGCCGTCCCGATCGCGCTCGGGAGCTTCCACAGACAAGCCTTTCCCACGCCCGAGCGTCTCAGCTAAAACGGCGATGATTTCCTTGTTTTTGGTCTAAGTGTGGCTTGAAACGCACACACCAAGCCCATCTGAGGCTAAGTCGACATCGAAGATTGGAGGGAATAGGATGGGATTCTTGTGGCTGGGATCGGCTTTCCCATCTGGTGCACTATTGTTTCATTTCGGCGTTTTTTCGCGCCTCAGTAAGCTGATGCATCTTACCCAACGATCGGTTAACGTCCTGGTCATCTCCAAAAAATCTCATGATTTTGCCCATTTCCTGGTTCCCTGCACGAATGTAATTAGACTTCTCGTTCGACAGCGCATACCTGTCACTGCGCTCCTCACCTTGGCACTCATGCAAATTGGTGGAGATGAGCCAATCAAAAATTTGATCAGCGGTCACAAGCTTCATCTACCTCTGCCTTGCACCCACCCTTGCATGTCCTGTTTAGGGTTTTCCTTGACTCATCTCATTCATCTTTTGAACAAGCTTTTACTTTCCAAGGCCTCTACCCCCCTTGACCGGAAGAAATATAGATTATGAACTATATCAATCCAGACTCAATTCTTGCAGAGATGAAACAGCAATTCAGCCGCCAAAGGAAATTGTACAACATTGAAACAAAACGCACCAGAGGTTGATTAGTTATCCTGGGCGTCAGTGTGCAGTCACAAGTCATCACATGCCACGATGTCCTGCATACTTTTCATTGGAGCCAACGGTTTTCGGCACCATCCGGCTGCTCAAAGAGGTGGAGACGAACTCGCGCGCCGATCTCATCATGCAGCTCGGGAACGTGTCTCATCGTGCAGAAGTACCTCTGAACGGCGGGGAAGCGGCTGAATCATGAGCTCTCATTGTTGGAGATCCTTGCCCATCTCAGCGTTCCACGAGTAATAGTCTTTCTCTATTAAGACAGCAGCTTATGCCTAAAATTGTCCGCAAGGGACGAATGAGGTAAGATGCCCTTGCTGTTTGTAATTCAGACAAAAGCGGTAAAGGGTCCTCGCTGCTTGAAAACGCCCGAGCTGACTGGTAGAATACCGCCAGTTGAAGGTTGCCCGAGGTTTCTGCGAAGTCACTTGACTGTTGTGATTATCCTCTCTATTATAAGTCAGAAAAGCCGCTGTTCAGGTCATCCTAGAGGTCTATATTAAACCCGCGCCGTCCCGATATTTCTTTTTCGCTTCAACGACAATCCTAATTCTCCACCGACGCTTCCTATCACGACCACCGGCGCTCTGTCGACATTATACCCGGAGAGGGTGGAGGAAAGACCTCGGCATATCACTAACTGCTTCACCGTCTGCCAGTTTGTCCAAAAAGAGTCCGGAGATGAAGGCAAGAGAAGATCACGAGCTTTTGACCGGATACTGAAATCCGCATTACCGAGATCATGTACCAATGTATATAATGCCAAGACAAGCTCCAGCCTGATCACGGGAATGCTTTATCAAATCCGGCGCAATGTTCAATGATCACCACCAAAGCAAAATAGTGCGTCAGAACTGATATGGAATCCGTGATACGAATGGTCTTTGACATCTTTACGAGATACACTGTAATCAAAAAGATTAAGACAATAGCACAATTAATGAACACCAGACTTCTGATTGAATAATACCATCTCCGAAAGATTGACACCAAGAGTGAATGAACCGCATCTAGAGCCCACAAAGCTAGCATTCTACAGAAAACCACTCACACATCTATTCCTCTTCTTCTCATCTCGTTTTCACCCCCAGAAAAAAACACGAAACGAAACCACCAGTGCTATCACCAACACAATCCAATCAGCCCACCAACCCACCCACCGCCCCTTCTGCACCCTATCCAGCTCCCCCCTCTCCTCCACCTTCCCAACCCCTTCCTCCCACGGCACTTGCACCCCAATATCCCCACACACCTGCGCAGCCACAATCCTGCTTCCTGCAAGTACAACCGGCACACCCGTCCCGGGATGCGTGCTCGCGCCCACAAAGTACAGTCCCCCGATCTTGCCATGCTTCGTCCCCGGCCGGAAACACAACACGTTGAAGAAGCTGTGCGACAGCCCCAAGATCGCGCCGCGGTCGAGATTGAAACGCTCGCGCCACGTCACCGGCGTGTTGACCGCCTCGTGCGCGATCAGCGGCGCGACGTCGACGCTCGTGCGCGCCGCGATGGTGCCGAGGATGGTGGTGCGCGCGAGGTCGAGCATCGCGGGCCAGTCTTGCGTGGGGGATGCGGTTTTGGCGGAAGAGGTGGAGTCGGCGCCGACAAGATGGCCGACGGGGACGAGGACGACGAGGGCGTCGCGGCCGGGTGGCGCGGCGGAAGGGTCGATGCGCGAGGGGACGTTGACGTAGAAGGAGGGCTCGGTGGGGATGCGGTGGTCTTTGAAGATGGAGTCGAAGGAGGCGCGGTAGGCGGAGGCGAGGAAGATGTTGTGGGCGGTGAGGGCGGGGATGCGTTGGTTCAGCGCCCAGTAGAAGGAGATGCTGCTGCAGGAGGCTTCGCGGCGGGCATAGGATTGCGCGGTTGAGGTGGTGGGGAGGAGGCTGTTGTAGGCGTAGACGAGGTCGGCGTTGCAGATGACGACGTCGGCCGTGAGGGTGCGGCCGGAGGCGAGGACGACGCCGGTTGCGGTGTTGGAGGAGGGAGAGAGAGCGATGGAGGTTATGGGGGTGGAAAGATGGTAGGTTACTCCTAGGCGTTTGCCTACGTTGACGAGGGCTTCAACGACCTGGGACGTTCAGTAGTGATTGGGCATTGATTGGAAAGAGGAGACTTACCTTGTGGAAGCCACCTTCAGGGTACCAAATGCCCTCTGCTAGCTCTGTGTATTGCAAAAGACTGTAGGTTCCTGGGGCATCAAACGGACTCATGCCCAGATACATGCTCCCAAATGTAAAGACTCTTCTCAATCGTTCAGTCCAGAAGTACTTACTCGCACGACTGTATATGCTCTCAAACGGATGTAGTTGAAATAAATGTCTAAGAAACTCCAAATCCAACATGTTCCAAAAAGATGAAAAGTTCTTCCTTAATACATGTTTAATACTAATCTCGTGATGCCGGTGACTCTCCTGGAGAAATCCCAAATATCGCTCGTAGCCGTCTACGCCTTCCCACTTTTCAATCTCTGCCTTCATCGAAGGGAGATCAGAGGAAAGCCGGAAGTTTGAGCCATCTCCAAACCATATGTTATAGTTTGGATCGCATTTGTGCAGCTTGACACCTTCAGCTTCAAGAGAGGTACCGAGATCTTGGAAAACCTCGCGGAAGAAACGAGGCATTAAGAGGAGAGAAGGACCTTGGTCGAACCGCTGGAGATGGAGAGATTAGATGGAAAATGAAACACTTGAAGATTGGGCTTATTGTTCCTACATAACCATCGTGATGGATGAGAGAACATCGTCCTCCTGTAAAGTCATTTTTCTCAACAACAGTGACTTGGAATCCTGCTTTGGCGAGACGTGCTGCTGTTGCTACACCTCCGACGCCAGCGCCTGTAATTGGGCTCAGTATATAACTTTAAACTAATCGAGAAAGACATACCAATTATTATAGCAGTCTTCTGCCCATTCTTAGTAGTCATTTCGAGACTAACAAGTACACTAAAACACAATTGTATTTATTGATGATTGCAAGTATATGAAAACAAATGAAACGACACTATGCTCGTCTGTCATGGCACATGCTTCGAAGAGAATTCAATAAAATTAGACATCGATTCGAAATTGCTACCGAATCATTAAGAGGGGTGTGGAAGGTTTGGACAAATGTACGAAGTATCGAAGTAGCCGATGAGACGGACACCAAATTTTGGCAGACATGACGTCTTAGTTATTGGATGAATTGCGTCCTGTCGCTTCTAAAAAATCTAAAAGTCTCAACACAGCAGATAGAATAGTCACAGATAATAATTGCGGAGACTGGACCGTCCTTGTGATTTGCCATTTGTCGAATTGATTTGGAAAGTGCCTTGAGTCGGCGAGACGTTAAGTGTCAAATAGGTATCTAAGTAGGGCATATGGCATCCTTGCCGCCACCTCAATGATCACGTTTCGCACACTCTACATAGTTGAGATTCTATTGCGATATCTTACGTCTATATTCAAGCAAATTGGCATTGTTATATTAGCATCAGCCTCTGCTCAACACACTCCATGCTACTCGTAACCTCCGTAATCTTGGCACTGTAGCTCGTCCGGCTTGGACCTTGTACCCCTTTGTCCTGAGCACACGTCCAATCTCCATATAGCTCTCAACCGCCAATCTCATAGGTGCCCTTGCCTCTGTTGGCAATTCCTCAATTGCGCTTTTCGCCTCTTCGTACGTTGCAAATGCCTTGTCTAGCATGCGCTGTCTCAGCTTCTCTACCTGCTCACTGTGAGGGTCTTTGATGACGGCTTCAGGAGTGAGGTCTTCTTCCTCGAGCCAGGACGTTGGAATATAGACGCGCTTGAGATCTGCATCCACGGCAATATCGCGAGAAATGTTGACGCATTGGAGGGCCATGCCCATGTTGCGGCCAGCCTTAAAGATGCGCTTTTTTGTATCATCGGATACTCTCCCCGGGTAATGATGGAAGACTAGGACAATGCAAAGCTCGGCAACGGTGCCTGCAACCCGAAAAGCATATGCTTCTAGATCAGCTTCGGTTGCGATTGGAAATTGGCGTGTGCCACTTTTCTCGTCCTCTTTAAATTTCAAGTCGAACTCTAGGCCTTTGACTAGGTCGGATAGTGGCTCCTTGGGAAGATAATATGTTGGTAATTGGAGCAAAGCAAGTTGTGCATTGAATGGATAGCTCGCTTCAACAAACTCTTGAAGCGCTGCCATTTTTGCTGGACGAGTCATGCGTTGGTAAGACAAGTCGACAAAGTCATTGAGTTTTCGTATGTACTCTTTTGCTTCCTCTGGGTCCTTGGCTGTGTCAATCAGGTCATCGGCAACTCGACAGAAAGAGTACAAGATAGTCAAGTCGATGCGCAACCGCCCCTGAAAAGCACTACTAGCGAGAAAGAAGCTTCGACTTTTACTTTGCAATCTCAAAGTCGCCTGTGTCAAACCAAGTATTTGGTCCTCATTATAGGCTCCAGCGGGAAGTAGCAGAGCTCTAACAAGCATCATCGGAGACGGCCATGTGGGTACGCGCGGATATAGATCGAAAAACGTATTTAAGATGGCAATTGCGTTATCAAAAGCAATCAGGCCCCATACAATTAACGTATTGGTCAAAAAGAAGAATGCTGCTTCTCTATCCTGGATGTCAGTAAAACAAAAGCCTTGTGTAAGGCTCGCTACTTACTCAACGTCAAGGCCCCCGAACTGGTAACCAAGCTTGGTTCCGGATTGTATAGCCCAAGTTCCCCGGTTAAGGGCAAGTGCGTCAACATACCACAAGTACAAGGTCGGTATTAATACAGGTATTATGGTGTTGCTGTTGGGTAGGCCAACAATGAATTGATAAGCAAACGTCCTGTCTGTGAATAAGTAAAAGGCATTTGGACGTTGCAGAGATATCCTACCAAAGCAATGTCAAGAATGGAGTAGCCCAAACCAAGATCATGCCCATATACATCCCATGGCCGCCATCTCTGACGAGTTTTACAGAATATCTAAGAGCTAAAGCCAGAACCAATTGACCGGCCAATTTGATATAGCGCCAATTCTGACCACGTTCAGGTCGTCCATTGCGTGGCTGTGATCTTTCTACTTGTAGATAGATTGGATGGAAGGTAGGTTTGCTCAGTATCAGATAAAGCAAGGAGGTAATGTATGTTTGGACTATGAAGAAAAAATATTCTTCAATTGGTATGTCAAAGAGGGTGGTACCGATGACGGCATCAGGAGGATATGTCCAGATTCGGGTTCTAATTAAGTATGAATCCCATGGAGTAGTAGATACGATTGAAACGGTGATCAAAAACAAGACTTTGTACACATCTAATTTGGTGGCCAAGGGCCGGAAAAGGAGGGTGAGGGCTAAAGCCGGCGGTATGGTGTACTTGAGATGGCTACGAATTGAGTGTCAGTAGAGCTCCAATACGAATTGGCACGCGATGAGAAACTTACACAAGCGCATAGTCGTACCCCATTGCACATTCACAATTGATGAACTATGGTGCCATGCCAGAAACTTGGGATCCTGAGAAGCCGAGCCATTAGTTGCCACATTTGAGGAAGTTTGACATTGTGTTGCCGGCCAGCTACCTAGCTACCCAGCTACCTGGCTAAGGTACTCAGGTGGACAAGGAAGGAGAGGGGTAAACAACACGTACCGAATGCTTGCAACCGCGCGCTCACACACAATGGACAGGATGGTAACTAATGACGAGATGGGTAGCCACGGTGCAGGATGAGATTTCGGTTAGGGATCGGCCGTTCCGTGACCGCCGGGCAGAGAACAGTCAGCATAAAGCGGCGACAGCTGCAGACGCCGGTAGCTCCCATCCCTGCACCCCTGCCCAGAAAAAGGCTGGAACTGCGGCAAGGATCATGGATGCAGCAAGTCGGAGCTTGTGGAGCCTGTGGAGCTTGGATGCTTGTGCTGCAGGGCATGACGTTGTCGTCCGCAATTATTTCGGTTACCATCGCATCATTGTAACCTGGTTCCAATGCCGATTCTGCCGCTCTTTCCTTTGCACCGTTGTACTGTTCGTTCTCGTCCATGGATCGAATGTCGCATCTTTGTGTCGGGCAATTACTCATGTGAAAGCTTCTAGGACGTTGTCGTGACCTACCAGGGCCGCCAAACGGCAAAACGGGGCTTTAGTCCCCCTCTCCTCTCTCCCCTCTCCGAGCGGGGTCTGCATCCTCAGAAACACCTTCAATTCTTCTGTACACCTATCTGAATGATGGAAAGCATCTGAATTGATGCTGGAAATGACTCTTGCTGGTCAGAAACGTAAGCGCGAGCACAAACATCCGTAAGAATACTCTGGTACATTGGTTAGAGTTGATAAATGTTGACAATTTATGTAGCTATCTGGATGGCAATTTCGCACCAATTCACACTACTCTTCCTTTGACCTCTTGCTCTTATGTGGGTTCAATACCACATGAACTTGCGGGTGGTCAGTATGTGCGCAACGGTGGCAATCCGGTAACCAACGAGGATTTGGGCCGTGATGCCCACTGGTTCGATGGCGATGGTATGCTATGTGGTGTCTCTTTTACCAAAGTTCAAGGTCAAGATGGCACGGGAAAAATCGTGCCCGAATTTGTGAATCAGTACATTCTCACAGATGTGTACCTGTCTTCACTGTCCATGCCATCGATTAGACGACCGATACTACCCAGCATCGCCACCTTAGCGAACCCACTTTCATCGTTGACTACTGTCTTTCTGGTCGTGCTCCGGACGATTTTCTTGGCTGTCCTTTCATTCCTCGCTGGATCCAAACAGGCTATCAAGAAAATCAGTGTGGCAAACACTTCAATCTACTACCATGATGGAAGAGCCTTGGCTGGTTGCGAAAGCGGACCTCCAATCAGAATAGCACTACCTGGTCTGCAAACCATTGGGTGGTACAATGGCCAAAAGGCTGAGGGAGAACCCAAAGAACCCAAGGAAGAATCAACAGATGTACTAGGTGGCGAAGGCTTGATTGGTTTTATGAAGGAATGGACGACAGCTCATCCCAAGGTGGATCAGTCAACAGGAGAAATGATCCTTTTTCATTCAACTTTTGCTCCACCTTACGTCCACTATTCAGTTATCCCAGACTCGAAATTGCTTGCAACGACATCGACTATTTCGACTCGCCTTCTCAACGCGCCTGTTCCGGGAGTACAGTCTGCAAAGATGATGCATGATTTTGGAGTCTCACCAAGCCATACGATTATCATGGATTTACCACTTTCGCTTGACCCATTCAATCTCGCAAGTGGAAAGCCAGTCGTCGAGTATGATGCCGGCAAACCTTCTCGGTTTGGTGTCTTTCCCAGACAAAGACCATCAGATGTTCGTTGGTTCGAGACGTCTGCTTGCTGCATCTTCCACACGGCCAATGCCTGGGATACTGTTGACTCCGGCGGCCATGTCACACAAGTAAATCTTCTCACATGCCGCCTAACATCCGCATCATTGGTCTTCAGTGCTGGCAATCTTGCGACACCGACAGCACCTCGCGTAAAGGTTCTGGAAGAACCCATCCAAACCGAAAAACCGATATCGTTCTTCGACAGCTACGACTCTGACGAGGAAGTTGACGAAGAGAGTAGTCTCCTACCAGACTTTAGTCAGCAGCCATTGCATGCCATTGGTCCAACACAGCTCGAACCTACCGACGAGCTGGATCAATGCCGCCTCTACTACTATTCGTTTGATCTCTCTTCTTCTCCGACTGCCAATACCATCACTCATCAATTTGCCCTCTCCGCTATTCCTTTTGAATTCCCTTCTCTTTGCAGGTCTGCCGAAATGGCTGATGCTCATTATATCTATGGTTGCAGCACTACCACCACCGCCTCTTTTGACACCGCGCTCGGTCGCGCAGTCAAGATCGACGCTCTCGCCAAAATCGACGCCCGGCGCCTCATCGCCTGGGGCAAAGCACGTCCACCTCGTAGCGTCACGGGATGCGTGGACACTCGCACCATCCATCAGGTCATGGCTTCTCAGGATCCAGAGGATCCGATTCGCGTGTTCCGGATGCCCAAAGGATGGTTTGCGCAAGAGCCGAGATTTGTGCCGCGCCACGACGCAAAGAGCGAAGACGATGGGTTCTTGCTGACGTATGCATTTGATGAGACGCAGTTGCTGCCGAGCGGAGAATGTGCGTCAGATGCGAAGAGCGAGCTGTGGGTAGTGGATGCCAAGGACATGAAGACAGTTGTGTGCAGAGTACGGTTACCGCAGCGAGTACCGTATGGATTGCATGGAAACTGGTTCTGTGAGGAGGAGATTCTCGGGCAGAGGGAGGTGGAGAGAGTGAGGAGTACGGAGGAGGTTCTAGGAAAGCCTGAGGAAGGGGGTGTTTGGTGGGAGGCCTGGATGGCCACAAGAGGGTGGATGGAGCGACGACTTGCATGAAGCTTTTGCATGAGTCGGGCTCAAAACAGTCAAACCGAAGGAAAATCAGTTTTGAGATGGTATGGTAATCCGGCGCCGGGCATGACGCCTATGCATATTTTTGATACCCTTACACATGCCCATTACGGAGGTAATCTAGCATCTAATCTACGATACTCTAATACTTAATCGAATACCAAATCTTTCCAATAAACTCTATTCTTCTAGCCTTCCCTTCCATCCGGACCTCTCCAACCCCCACTGCACAGCTTCCCATACATCCTTCACGATCGTCTTCGGCTTCCACTTCGGTGGTCTTTCCCCATCATACACCCCCGTCCGCACCAACACACTCTCCCACTCCACATCCCTCGGACTTCGAAATTCATTCGCACCCCTGATATCCGACTCGGGATTATCCCCAATCATATACACCTTCCTCAACCTCGGCACCCCTGCCCCAAACATCCCCTCCCGATACCCCACCAACCTCCCCTCCGCAAACTCATACATTCCCCTCCCCGGCTTCCCCCACACCTCCCTCCTCAACTCCACCCCGCCCGTGACCGCCCGCCACACCCCCTCCACCGCCTCACGAAACCCGCCCTGCCCCAGCCTCGGCTGCTTCCACCCCGCCGCCCACAGCAAATCCGGATTACTAAAATACACCCTCGGCTGCCCATCCATCTGGAACCCTCTATTCTCCAGCGCCTCGTCCCCCGCCAGGCTCGACCGCGTACCCAACACCCCCTGCCGCGACAGCAGCAAGTCCGTGATGAGCGTCGCATCGAGCCCCCAGTCGCGCGGATCCGCAAACACGAACACCGCCGCGAAGCGCAGGTGCTCGAGCGCGCACGGCAGCGGCCGCGCGTGCGCCGCGTAGTAGTCTGCGAAGACAGCCGCGAACGGCCACAGCGCGGGGTGTGCGGTGATGAGGTCCGCGGGGGTGACGACGGTGCGGAAGCCGTAGGCTTCGGCGACGGCGCGGCAGGCGTTGCCGTCGCCGCCGAGGACGAGGACGGGCGCCGCGTGGTACTGGGTGAGCGAGGCAAAGGGCGTGTGGGACTGGATGAATTGCGTAGTCGAAAGGGGCACGGAGAGTTTGGCGCTCAGTTCGGCGACGCGCGCGGACTCGTGCTTGCCGCCGCCGTTGGTGAGGAGGATGAAGGGGATGTGCGAGCGTTGCAGCGATAGGATGGTGTTGCGGGCGCGGGGGAGGGGGGTGGAGGAGCGGACGAGGACGCCGTCGACGCTGGTTGAGGGGTGAGTAAAGGGAGAAATGTGGATTGTAAAGAGGGTTTGGATGGCTTACTCAAAGGCGAAAGCGAAGTCGGGTACGGGTTGAGATGTTGAGTATTTAGGGGCATGATGTTGAAAGCTTCGAGTAATTGCTTTGGGGAATAGTCTAGCTGTTGAGGTTGTAGTTGCTGTGGATGCACAACGGATAGACCGAGCGCATAGCAAGCCTCCAAGGCGAGCAGAAGGGACCACAATAGCCATTTGGTAAAGAGTCCATGTTGCAGAAACTGAATTTCCGGGATATTATGGATGTGGGGTTAAAGAACCTTGAATTGAGGCACGATACGGAAGCCTCCGCTGCGCCTCGTCGACCTTTTGTCTTTGCCACAAGGGGCGCCTTTCATTGCTCGATGAACAAGTTCAATGACAAATTTGAAAGCAATGACGATGAGAAATTCGCTGGAAAAAGCACGGCATCAGCTTTCAAATAGCCCACGGTCAAACAAATGTCTTTGGAGCCCAGAATATCATTGCTGTTAGACGATGCCTCGAATCACAACCAGAGCCATTCCAACTGGACTCCACATTCATACTCTCAAAGACGTGAGGCCGCAGTCCAGACTTCTTCTGCAAGTGGAGGAAGAAAACTAGGAAAGGCAAAGGTGTCTCTTGCCGAGGTCCTCAATACAGAGAAGCAACCACGAACTCCTGCCGACGATGTTACGGACTTTGCGCTGCCTCCTGCAAAGAGACAGTGCTTTGAAGATGCATCATCGGCCAATTTTCTCACACTGCCTAAGCCTGAGGTCAAAAAGAAAGATAGGAGACCACGTATACCGCCACTGCTACAAGGTCTCCACCAACCACCTCCAAACGCTGGTCTTTTCCCTCCCATTACTGCTGATGGAAAGCATGAGACCGTTGCACCAAATTTGAGGCAGGATCTAGAAACAGAGGCCAATGCAAAAGCACCAGACCTGGATGAAGTAAATCATGAGGTCGGACCAAAGGTGGTAAAAGTGGTGGAAGATGGCACTGCGCGCAACATCTACCAGCCAAGACAGCCCAGAAAGAAGAACAAATGGACCAAAGAAGAAACCGCAGACTTGCTGAAAGGTGTTGCTAAATTTGGCATGGGAAACTGGAAAGCCATACTCTCATATGACGAATATTCTTTTCATGGGAGATCGGCTATAGATCTCAAAGACCGATTCAGGACTTGCTGTCCAGAAGCGTATCGCAAACATAGAGATTCGGGCCGTGACAAATCGAATCCAAAAGATCAGGTCTCATCAAATGGCTCTCCAAAGCCATCCGAGCAAATCAACAATGATGATAAGCATACGGAAGTGTCTGAAACCCAAAGTCCGAAGCCAAAGTCTTCTCGTTCTCATAGAATGAACTCGGAAGATTTAGCGCAACTTGGCATTGAAGGTCCATTTACAAAGAAGAAACGTCGAGAGCGCCGAGTGTGGACGGAAGAAGAGGATGCGGCACTTCTAAAAGGACTGAACGAGTATGGTGCTCAATGGGCTCAAATCAGAATAGATTCTGAACTGGGGCTTTCCCATCGCCAACCAACTGATTTACGAGATCGAGTCCGTAATCGATGGCCAGAGAAGTATGCAGAAGCAGGTCTCATCATCAGACCCAAGGAGACTCCTAGGCCTATTCAAAGAGTCGGCAAAGCTCCTGAAACGGAAAAGAACGAGACGTCGCCACCACATGGCGAGCCGCGACCTGCTACTCCAAAGGACGCCCGAAGGGCTGAGCCTACGAAGAATACATCTTCAAAGGATACCCCTCCGCGGACTGGCCGTGCACAACCGCCTCCTCCACCACTGAAACTCCTTAATGCGCCGATTCCAAATCCTTTAGGTGATGATTTCCCAGATCTTGGATCCTATGATGAAATTGTTCCAGCGAGTCCAATAACTCTTGATCGAAGCATCTTTGACTGGGTCAATCAAAATATAACCCAGGTTACGAGCGCAACCTCAGTGTCTCATTCGCACTCTGTAAACCCAACAACTTCTTTTGCGCTCCCATCAACAACAATGATTGACCCGTCCCTCAACGGCTTCGATAACTTACACATCAATCCTCTTGTCACACTCAATAAACCGTACAAGCATTCTACGACGAACATTGTACCTCCACTCATCAGCCCCCCTAGCTTACAGAGCTTGAACTTTGGCGCCCCGGCCTCCTCAACTAGTAACAGTAATACCACTTCGAATTCGCTTGCTAATGGCCTACCGAGCATGAACCCTGGCAACGCATCCGCTGTCGGCCCGAGTAAAGGCTCGATGAGTACAATCACTGCTACAGGCACTGGTACAGGTGCGCTGAACCTTCCGCCACCATCAGAGGTGCTCGCGGGGTTTATCGACGGGGATATGCGTGGAGATGGACATGCGAGCGCGACGGCGCCACTGCTGTTCGACGATCTACTCAACTGATTTGCTACTAACCACTTCAAGGGTACATATGAATGATGTTCTGCGAGAGAATGCTTTTTCTTTTTAGTTTGCTTAGATACAAGCTGGGAATGGGGCGAAGATACCCTGAGAGCAATGTGATGTATACATACGGTGTCGAATATGTTTGGAATCAGCTTCGAAACCTCTACTCTTTCGTAAGATACTGGTAAAAAATTAGCAACAATGAAAGTAATTTGAACTTGACCTTGATCCCTGTCGTGCTACAAATTAGTGACTCGATTTGTTTAATGCTCGATTCTTAACGGCACTGTCTACGAAATGATCCCTCATTCAAAACAGCCGTCCTTGAACGAATTCGTCTCCCGTACTCAATGTAAGCCACACTAGAAGCTAGGCAAGAAGAACAAATCCCATCACAATTTATAAATAGTCACGCCGTTCCAGTTCAGTATCATGTGCCCCACTTATCTTAGCTTATGTCGTAAGAGCTTTACCATAGCATTATACCGATGACCGTGATAGGACGTATTGAAGACACATTCTTTGGAAGAATGGTTTACCCTATCCTTTCCCAAAATAGGAGGAGACGCCTCAAAATACCGCCCTTTCAATGCAAGAAATAACACTGATTGGTGTAGACATGAGAAAAGCATATCAAGAGCTAAAACTACAAAACCCAACCTCCCTTCCGTCCCTCGCATCTCGCCTGTTACCTTGCTAACACATTCTACCCCATTGAACTCCTCCGGGATACTACATATATCAAAACAATCAAGATCCCCTCACTCCACCTTCCTCCTCCCCACACACCCTACTTCTTCTTCCCCCCCGTCGCCGCCTTCGCCTCACTCGCCGGTCTCGGACTCTTCCCATCGCCCGCCTCGACACTCCTCTCCTTGCCAACATCCGCCTCAACCTCCACCGTCGGCGGGCGCTCGCTCGCGCTCTCCTCAGGCGGCTGGCCAAGCGTCTCCGGATTCCTTCCCTCGACATCCGGGTGCGGCGGCGCCACACCGCCCTCACCAGCGCCAGCGCCGCCGTCCTGGACCTGCACGGCGATCTCGTTGCCCTGGGCATCCACAAGCCGGGTGCGCGTCTCGTATTTCGTGGAGAACGACACTTTGCCTTGCAGTGCTGCGACCTGCTCGTCGTTGAGGAGTTGCCCGTTCTCGTCGCGGTATTCGATCTTTTCTTCGCGCGAGAGGAAGTTGGCGGAGGAGGGCAGCTCGGCCGAGGCGGGTTGCGGGGTCACTACGCCGTCGTTGTCGCCGCCGGGTTGTTGTTGCTGTTGCTGCTGGTCGCTGGCGGCTGGGGGCGCGGCGGAGGAGGGCGCGGAGAAGCGGGCGGTGGTGCTGTATTCGGCGAGCTGGGAGAGAGAAAGTTAGTGGCTGAATGTGAAGGAGATGTGGTAGGGGAAAGATGTGAGGATTTGACTTACTGAGTGGTGGAAGGTGTTACAGTCCCAGTCCCAAGTATCGAAGAGTTTGACTTTTTTGCAGGCGTCTTGGGTCCAGGGGCTGCCGTAGGCCAGGGGTGCGTAAAGTGTAAAGACGATAACGCTCAATCCTAAGAAAAGGGCCGCTCCTGCTTGTCCGATAGCGGGCTTTTCTCGGAGGCCAATGTCTAGGCGGGCCGTAATAAAGTCGTAGATTTGGCACAAGGTGATGATTGCAAAATAAAGGGCCGGAAAGTAGTGGTGCAAAAACAGCTGACGAGCCATCAAAAAGAATGGCGCATAGTGGAAGAACCAGCCCAAGACACTAATACCGATCTCATAATCGAAACGCTTGAAATCGACAATAGAGTAGTCCCCGCAGCTACGTTGCCATCTGAGCACTGCCAAGCCCTTGAAGACGATGTAAATGGCAACAGCAGCAGTTGAAGACCACCAGATCAAGGGGTTGCCGACGAGATAAATTTGTCGATGATCTTTGCCCCAAAAGTTGATACCTCGGCGCAGAACAGGCCAGGATGGTGGTCGAGAATCCCAAGCGTGCGATTCAACGAGGCCTGCATTAGTCTTCCACATGACCTTTTGCAATTCCCAGAATTTTCCAAAGAAGCCTGGATTCCTGTAGTTGACCTTTTCTGCATCCTCTCGAAGTTTGGGATGTTGATTCTGCTCTATGTACCAGATACTGTTTGGAAGGGTACCTTGACGAGCGCAAGTCACTTCTTGCTGCTCGTAGCCCCAATCCGGAAGCTTGACCTTATGAGAAAATAATGAACAACCAGTCATGATATGAACCAGTTTGAATTTGGTCTGAATGGTACGAAGACGTTGTTTTGCTTCGGCTCCATCAGACATGGATTTGATGATTTCAACACGGAAGAGATCATTGGCATCTCCTTCAAAACCCTCATATCCATAAGCAGAAACCTCATTTTGCCAGTCAGCTTCTGTCACAGGAGGACGTTGATCATGAGAATGAAGACGGCGATCTGTAGTAACATGGTACAGTCTGAGAATATCACCATCCTTGATCCAGACAGGGTCTATCTCATCCCAAGCTCTGGGTCCGGTGATTGGGCCATCTAATCCTTCAGGCTGAGTTTGATTTTCAAGCAGCCAAAAATTGTTCTCGTCCTTGTGTGGATAAAGGGTGATTTGTTGTTGCTTGCTTCCTGTTGGATACATGTGGCTGTGAGAATGTAGATAGCCTCCTTGCGTGTTGTGATGGCGTAAAGTAACACGACTGCCCAACGCGACATCTACGGGAACATCTTGCATGCCTTTGGAGTTGAGCGTGGCTTGGAATTCCGAGGACATGAAACCATCGCCGTCACCGGGATTGACAAGACAGACGAAGTGGATAGCGAACATGGCCATGTAGAATGTAATTGGAATGACGATCAAGCAGAAGATGCGAGCGAACAGGTGTTTGAACCAGATTCGCGGCGTCACCGTCCTTGTCGCGCCAAGCAACACCCACAGTTGAAGAACAGTCAAGCTCCCAACCCATGCAATGGTAAAAAGACCAACCCATTTTACGCTGACTGTAGCACCAAGCCCTAGACCGGTCAAGACTAGCCAGAACCACCATTCAGGTTGAAAAGCCTTTTTCGGACCTTGTTCGTGCTGGTTTGTAAATGAAGTCCAGGCAAGTGCAGTGAATGCGGTAAAGACGACAAGTGGCGAGTCAAGAAGGATGAGGCGGGATTGGGTCAGAAAGCCATTTTCTAGCATCGAATTAGCTGGAGCTGATTTAGTATGGGACAAATCATACCGAATATCAAGAGTCCTGATCCTAATGCTGCCGTCGTTGTACGAGTTCCAGCTGCTTTCAGAGTAAGAAACATGATTGGAATGGTAATAACACCGCAGATTGCTGGAAGGAGACGCATGGCGACGTATGGGACCTTTGGTTCGATATAGTCTTTTCCGATATCTTTAAAGTCAAATTCTCCATTGAATCCACCTAACCAGCCTGCTAGTGTAATAAGAAGCTTTGCCAGCGGAGGATGAACGTCCATGAAGAAGCGGCCCTTGATGTATTTTGTGGCGAAACCACCGAAGCTAAGTAAAGTAAATGTTCTGAAATGGCATTCTTTTGGATCAGAAAGGGCAGCTTACTGGACTTCATCAAAGACGACGCTGCTCGGTTGATAGATTTTGAAGAGGCGTACAGCTGCTCCAAGTACTGTCAACGCGCCTAGCCATTGCCAATCGACAGATGGAAGAGAGAAGATGTCATTGTCCTTGACGCCATCTGAGGTGTAATCCCCAGGCGAACTTTTGGAGAAGTCTGCCTCTTCCTTCTTGTTTGTCACTGAGGAAGTTTGCGAAGCTTGATAGCTGACTCTGCTTTTCTCCGCCATGCTGCGCGACGACAAATTGGTAAAGTGATCCACTTATTTCTTGCTTGGCATGAATGAAGCCACAATATTGGTGGTGGCTTTGGACCCTTGGGGGATGGTCTTGGATGTGGAGCTTCAACACAACTCCAAACCCCGAGCGTCGAAAAGGAAATATGCCCGGTTTGCAAGAAAGGTAGAAAACGAGTGTCGAGAAGATCACGAAAGTCCGGTAAAGGAAGGGGTAGCCCCAAGGCTAGGTTCGTTGGATGAACGTGCGGCTCAGGGCATTTAATAGGTTCAGCTCAGCCAAAAAAAGCTCCTGGCTCAGAAGGCGGCGACGCTCGGCAATATACCGAGATACCAAACTCAACCTACCTTATACCTCGCTCTATTTCACATAATAAACCATCCCTTTACGCTTGCGATAAATCCCACCATGGCCCAAGGCGCGGAAACAGAGAGTGCTGCAAACGCCTCTCTGGAGGCCATCAGCAAGCCTCCTCCCGGCGTTGTTTTACCGCCCAAGGAAATTCGCGGCATCATTGAAAAAACTGCAGGATTCGTTGCACGCAATGGTCCGGCCTTCGAAGATCGTGTGCGGCAGAGCAACGTGGGCAACCCAAAATTCTCCTTCTTAGCCCCAAATGATGCCTACAATGCATTCTACGCTTGGCGCATAAAAGAGATCAAAGAAGGCAGAGGCACTGCTGTGTCTGCAGGCCGGGAGGGAGAACAAGCTGCTGCCGTACCTGCCAAGCCCCAAGGACCTCCCGAGCCACCTCCATTTCATTTCTCTGCGCGAATGCCCAATGTTAGCGCTCAAGATCTCGATGTTGTAAGATTGACCGCACTGTATGTTGCAAAGAATGGCAGGTCATGGATGACTGATCTCTCAAGAAGAGAATCGGCAAACTTCCAATTCGACTTTCTCAGACCGCAACATACGCTGCATACCTATTTTCAGCACTTGATTGAGCAGTACTCGGAATTATTGAATGGCGGCATTGTCGATGGCGGCAAACCTGAAAAACTGCGCATGATCGAATTGGAACACAATATTAATGATCGATTTCATGTGTTGCAACGAGCCAAGCAACGTGCGGAGTGGGTCAAATACCAGGAACAACAGAAGCAAAAGAAAGAGGAAGATCTCAAAAAGGAGCAACTCGAGTATCATCAGATTGACTGGGGTGATTTTGTGTTGGTGGAAACCGTCTTGTTTAACGAAGCCGACGATCAAGCCGAACTACCTGCACCAACATCGCTCTCTGATCTTCAATCGGCCTCGCTTGAACAAAGGGCCATGATGTCCTTGCAGCCTCATAACATGCGTATTGAAGAAGCCATTCCCACTGACGAAGACCCATTCTATGCCGCTCCAGCTCCACCTGTTCAGATGCCTCCTCCACAAATGCCTTATCTACCCTCACCTCAAGCTACCCCTACTCAGCAAGTTGGCTATGGAGCTCCACCTCCCATGCCCGATGAAGATGAAGAGGCGATCAGAGAACGTGCCGAAGCTCGTGAGCGCGCTCAACAGGCTCAAGCTGCTGCCAAAGCGGGACCTGGCCCAATGCGCATCAGGAATGATTATGTTCCGCGTGCGCAAGCCAAGAGGAAGAACCAGCAAATGGCTACTTGTCCCAACTGTAAGCAGCCAGTACCAGTGGATGAGATGGAGGAACACATCAGGAGTGAGTTTCATTTTCCCTTTTGCTACATGAAACCCATCACTTTAGAAATGAATATGGACTGACATTATTTTTCTTCACTCCAGTCGAACTCCTCGACGACCGGTGGAAAGAACAGCGCGCCAAAGCCGAAGCTCGCAATGCGACAACCAATCTCTCGACCGCAGATGTTGCGAACAACCTCAAGCGTCTTGCCTCTCAACGTAGCGATGTCTTTGATGGGATTACTGGCCAGCCGATCAGCGAAGAGGAGCAGCAACGACGGAAGAAGGCAGCGCTGAGCTATGATGGAGCGCCCGAGACCAAGGATGCGGCGAAGCTGCAGCAGATGCAGAATGTGAATGTGGAGGAGCAAGTGAGGAGGATACGGGAGAAATATGGGCAGTGATGAAGTGGATTAGCATATTCTCTTTGCCTAATGCATTGGGCGGCGTTTGGCAAGGCACAGCGGGATGTATGATTTTTGTCAATCGAATGGCGACGCGGCAGACCAAGCGCGCTTATCGCTGTTATTACTCGTGTTGTATATACCCTAGTTTATTTCAAACATACCTAAGGTACACCTAATACTCGAATCCAACCTTGGCGCTCTTTTCCGCCGATGCTGGCGGAACTCGAAAGCGAGATCGGGGGCCTTACCCGATGACGAAATTCCGATGACTTTGAGCTTTTTCAGAAAAAAACAAATGCTCGAGCACATTTCCCCTATCGCTATTTCCACCACCTCTCCCTTTTCTTTATTCGTTCTGTTTCGTTGCCGATGTCCGTAGTACCACTTCAGAACTCCACTGCTTTCGAAGTGCGATCTCTTGTAAGCTTGCACCTCTCATCTCAGTGCTCTCTATCCACCTCTATCCATTCTCCATACAAAAGACACCGAAACATCCCACCCTACAGCGTACAAAAACCCGTCTTCCAACCAAGCTTTCTCAGCATGCCCTATTCTAAGATGTCCCTACAATCCAAAAACCTCAGCTCCCACGCGTCCCAAAAGCTAATCCAAATCACCGTCACAGTACCGCTCCCTCCTCCGCCAATCCCGCCACTTCGCCGCCTACAACTTCCGCGAGTACGCGCGGCGGCGCACGCGCGATGCCTTCCGCGAGCACCGCGCCGAGGCGGGCGAGCGCCGCGTGCAGGAGCTGATGCAGTGGGGCCTGAAGGAGCTGCAGGTCATGCGGGTACGTTCTACACCTTCCGCTCAAGGCAAAACAATGGGGAAAGGTTTGGAAGGAGGTGATATTGACCGAGGCTGACTTGAGGTGTTTGTGTGGACAGAGACAGACGGTGATCAGTCAGTTTTTCCAGCTGGATAAGTTGGTGGTGGAGGGAGGGAAGACGGGAAAGGAGACGGGGACGGAGGGGGGGATTGTGAGGCAGAAGGATCAAGGGTGAGTTTTGTTCCTAAATTCCATCTGATTGTATGGATTGGATTCAATGGGATTTGGGCTGACAATACTATCGAAGATGGGATTGAGAGGTGTGAAGGATAAAGACTTATAGCCCTTCTCCGAATTGGCGTTATCCGCCTTGTACAATACTTTTTATGTTAGGGAGTTAAGAGGATGATCTCCCAACCAAATGGTACATAGAATACCCTCACGCGGAGCAAATAGCACCATTTCTTCGTTGAACGCGCAGGGAGCAGGCAAATGTGTGCATTGCTCATCTACAATATGAAACGCTTTGGTGTATACTCGCTTAGAATACAAAGTGCTCCATTTCGGCATTGCAATTCATCAGATCCTCCAACTGTGCCGACTCCATGTTCTCCGTGAATAAACACAAGGCAACTTGCCCATAAGCTCGTGGTTCAGGACTTTTCCAAATGCTTCTCAAGACTTCCGAAAAGATCCATCTCTCCCTCTGGAAAGCGATCATCTTGATCTTCCTCCTTTGCACTAGCCTCTGGCGCAGCAATTTGCTCTGGTTGGGGCTTGATGTCAGTCTTTGAGCCCGAACGACTGTGGGACGTAGTCAACAATGGTAGGTCTGGAGAACTCGACGCATCGCGACGTAACTCTCTTTGCGCTTCTGTAGCAACTTGGGTACTCTCAGACTCGGGTGGAGCTATCTCAGTAGACTTTGGCAGGTCGGCTGGCACAGGATCCGCAGGCTCGGCCGGTGCTGCTTGTGGTGTTGGTGATAGTTCGCCCTCCTCACGATCATCGTCATCATCTCCTTCTTCACCGTCCTCGCCGTCCTCGCCCTCCTCATCATCTTCTTCACCCTCTTGAGCATCAGCCATCTCCGTATCTCCATCTGCCATTGCCTCTCCTTCAGCTGCTGCAGCCTGCAATTGCGCTCCGATATTCTCAGCTGAGCCAGACGTTGCTGTAGTCCCATTCTCTCCAACCGCACCAGGTGCCGCACCTTCTGCCCCAGTAAACTGAACCTTCTTCTTTCCGCGCCCAGGGCCTTTCTTGGGCTTTCTTCTGGGTGGCGGTGGACGCCTGCGTGGTGGCGTTGGCTGGACGAGATCGCTTGCAACAACTACACCATCGGCATTCACAACTCCAACACCCTCGACAACAGTCCCGGGCGCAGCTGCTACAGGGGCGATACGCTCATCGACAGCGCCCTCTTCTTCCACGATCTCGCCATCAACAGTCTGGCCTTCAGGCACCAAAACTTCCCACACCGTCACATTGCCCTCCGCATCCGTCTTGCGAACCTTAGTCTTACGAGATGGGCCTGCAGGAATGACAGTATGAGTGGCTTCGGCACTAAAAGGAGATGGCAAGCCCTTCCTCCTTTTAGCCAGGAATTCACGTTCCGGCTCTTCCAAATGACGCGGAACCTGGCTCCATTTCTTGGCTACAAACCCGCGTGCTGACTCTTTAACTTCTTCGTCCTCGTCTCCATTCTCTTTGCCTTCGTCCTCCTTATTCGTGTTTGACTTGAACAACCAGGGTGCTCGGGCGATGCGCAAGAGTTGCTGACTCATCGGGCTCAATAGGTGGGAGTCACGTGGCATGGGAAGTTCAGGCCAGGCGTGCTTGTTGACGATAGGCTCGGCGGTGGGTGGCGGTCCGATATGGCCTTCGGTGGTACGCCATTGACGGATCGGTAGGCCTTCGAATACATCGTGGTCATTTTGCGTTCGACCAGATCTATTGGTCCTGCCTTGAGGGCGAAACTGTCGAGGAGTAAATGTTAGCTCAGGGGTCGACTCATATTCGGATTCGGTTGTGAAGTCTGTCAAAGTTGAAATCGAGGAAATATCTTCGTCTTTAGTCATGGCTTGTTTATGAGTACGCAGTAGGAAGAATGGAGGATGCAAATTTTCAGGACATTGAAAGAAAGGTCTGTGAAGCAAGGTGCGTGAATGATGTAACAAGCAATAAGCTGTGGACCACTCTGCTTGTAGAGTATGCAACTGACGTGAAGTGAATCTGGAGAGTCTTCCTGAAGGCAAGCTTTTGCTGCCTGTCCTTCAATACTCGAGTCACAGTTCATGCCACGTGCGTATGCAGTATGAGTAGCCATACTAGTTCATCAATTCTCATCGCACCCAGTGATCAAAAGACCTTGAAATCCGAAAGTGGGACCTGCTACCTCCTGCAAAAATCCACCAGCCAACGAACACAAGACGAGTGAAGAAACAAAGTCTTAAATATATTCCCAAAGCACTTGAGCTATCTCAACAGAAACAATGGGATACACGTGCTGGAACGATCAAAGTTGTGAATTTTCCCCGGTCTTGCAATGCGTGAAAAAGCTGTCATGGTGGATCCTAAAGGCAGCTACACGAAAGGACACATAAGGGGAGGAAATTGCTTACTGGAGCCATGTACTGGACTCTATCCCGTGCCTTGAATTGGTGAATACTACTCTTGGTCTTTCCTCTGACTTCCTACAATCATCAAACACAACTTCAGGAAACAGCGCGGGATATGCAACGGCAGGTTAGTCCTACGCGTTGGCAGCTGCGCGTTACAGCGGCCAAGGCTGATAACCGATAACCTTAGGGAATTGTGCAATTTATGCAGCACAATGCAAAATAATGTATTCCCGCATCAACCTAGACCTCATTTTTTCATCCACCCGCCCTATGACACAAGAAGCAAAACAGTATGATTTGGAGACTCGAACTGAACAACGCGACTATACTTCGCTACAACAGTATATTTGACACTCGGTCTTCGAATCAAGACATTTTTCGGGCGGGAATGCGTCCAGCTCATCACAACTTTCAACCAATCGAAATATGATTGGTTAGTTGATTAGGAGTATCAAAACCCCTTTTCATGAGCCTTGTCGGATTGCGGTATTCCACTTTCTTCGTTGTCTGTGTACTGTTCCACTGGTCGCTATGCTATGTTTGAATTAGGCTTCGTTGGCACTCTTCTCCGTATTGGAAGTTTCCAACTTTGCTGCCTCGTGCCCTTAGGCACATCCATATCCTGTCATTGCTGAGATGTTTGTATTTGATCTTGCGGATTCACAAGGCTGATACGCGGATATGAACAAGGCCGACGCGTAGGTCTGCACAAGGCTGATTCGACGGCACGCCCAAGGCGGGATCATGCGCCTTGGTCAAATTGCAGTTGCAAGGCTGAAGGGGCTTCTCCGCTCAACATGTTTCGTCAAATGGCCATTTCAATCCTTACTATCCTGTGTCCTCGTCCTATTTTCATGGAGAACATACATGATGTGGTGTGCGCGCTTCATATTCCAATAACTACTGATCGATAGTGACCATTGACCAAACTTCATCGAAATGGCTGCTGCCTTGTCTCCGAAAAGCCGAGACCAATACACAGTCGGTTGGGTGGCAGCTCTTTCCATCGAGCTAGCAGCAGCTACTGCAATGCTGGACGAAGAGCATGCCCAGCCTTGCGATTTTGATCAGCCTTCTACCGACCCAAATAATTATACGTGGGGGCAGGTTGGAGAGCACTACGTGGTCATCGCCTCCCTTTCAGCCGGAGTCTACGGCATGACGTCTGCTGCGACCACCGCGTCATCCATGCTCTCCTCCTTTTCGAATGTTCGAATCGTTCTCATGGTTGGTATTGGAGCTGGGGTTGCCAGACCGCAACAAGATCGCGATATTCGGCTCGGTGATGTGGTCGTCAGTCTACCTAGTGGGAGGAGTGGCGGAGTCATTCAATATGATATTGGGAAAGCGAAAGGAAGGAATGGTTACCGGCGCACTGGCAACCTCAATGCGCCCCCAGAGGCGTTGCTCAAGGCATTGGCGAAGATTCAAGCCCTACATGAACGACAGCCGTCGAAGATGCTTGTATACCTCGAAAAGCTACAAAGGAACTTTCCATTAATGGCAAACCCCAAGCATGGTCGACCAGGTTACGTATACCAGGGTAGTCAGAATGATCGTTTGTTTGAGGCGGATTACGAACACGCTGAAGGCCCTGACTGCTCAAAATGCGACCCCTGTCATGAGATATCTCGAGCCAACGAGACTCAACGGAACCAGACGTTCATTATGGTGTCATAGCATCTGGGAACACGCTCCTTAAGGATGGTAATGTACGAGACTCCATAGTCCAATGGTTGGGCGAAGAATGTCTTTGCTTTGAAATGGAAGCCGCTGGGCTAATGAATAGCTTCCCTTGTCTCGTCATCCGCGGAATATGCGATTATGCCGATTCTCATAAGAATGATCGCTGGCAAAGATATGCTGCTGCAACAGCCGCTGCATATGCGAAGGAGCTTTTGAGTGTCTTTCCATCGAACGATTTAACAAGAATACAAAGAGCTGTTGACGCTTTAAAAGAGGGTAAGTCTATCTTCACTGCCCTCACACCTCTAAGATAATGAGTAATTAGTTTCCCAGCAGGTGAAAACCATTAGCCATGCTGTTGAAGAGACTCAAGGCAGCATACACAAGTTGAAGCTGGATGGTCGCTTAAGGAACATCATGACTTGGCTATCAGCTCCGGATCCATCGATCAACTACAACAAGGCACGACAGCAACGTCATAAAGATACTGGGCTCTGGTTCATTGGGAGCAAGGTATATGCTGAATGGAAGGCCCGGCCAAATTCATTTCTCTGGCTTCATGGTATCCCTGGTTGCGGAAAGACAATTCTCAGCTCCACAATCATTGAGAACCTGAGGGAAACAAGTTCTGAAAAGCAATTAGTGCTTTACTTTTTCTTTGATTTTGCGGATAACAATAAGCAATCACTGGATAGTATGCTACGTTCGTTCCTTATCCAGCTCTGTAGTAGCGTAGGAGGGGTTTCAGAAAATTTAGACACTGTGTTCTCCTCTTGTGCAGCCGGTACACAGCAACCGAGCACTGGAATGCTTCATGAGGTAGTGCTGGATTGCTTGGGACATTGTGGACCAGTGTGCATTGTCATAGATGCCCTTGATGAATGCGGTGCCACCCACGTACGCCAAGCTGAGGAGATGGTGAAATGGGTTCAAAATATACTCAAATTAGGTTTGGAAAATGTTCATCTCCTGGTCACAAGCCGTCCAGAACAATATATTCAGGCGACAATCGGTGCTTGGGACCGCAAACAGGATCTAATTTCCATCCAGAGCGGACTTGTTTTCGATGACATTGCCTTGTACATTCGTACAAAGGTCAGAACCGATAGTGGACTCAAACGATGGCAGAAGCAACCTGAAGTTCAAGATGAAATTGAGAAACAGCTGAAAAAAGGGGCTTGTGGCATGTAAGGACTTTTGGGAAGTGTCATTTGCAATAAAAAATCTCTGATTACTAGACGCAGGTTTCGTTGGGTTGCTTGTCAACTCGATACGTTGAAAAGATGCATCGATTATCCGAGTCTCCGAAGCGCGTTGGTATCTCTACCGAGGACTCTGGATGAGACCTACGCACGCATTTTGAATAGTATTGCACCTGAGAATAAAAAGAAGATGATTCGGATCCTGCAATTCTTGGTATTCTCCGAACGGCCGTTACTTCTTGAAGAGGCCGTAGATGCAGTAGCCGTAGACCCAGCAGCATACCCCGGATTTGATGAAATCGATAGGTTGCCTGAGGCAAAGGAAATCCTCTACTACTGTTCAAGCTTAGCAATACTTGTGACCCTCAAGGGTTACGACGAAGATCGGGTAGAACTTCGACTGGCACATTTCTCTGTCAAGGAATACCTCACCTCAAGTCGGACTGAAAGGGATTTATCGCTTTTTTTCGAGGAAACCGCTGCCAGGGTGTCAATTGCAAAAGTCTGCCTAGCGTACCTGAGAAGCCTTGTCTTAATTGGTACTTCGTCAGCATGCGTCAATGAAACACCGTTTAGTCAATACTGCAACTCTTATTGGACAGCTCATGCGCTGGCTGGGGAGGAGGATGACACTTTGCATCAATATGTCATTGACTACTTGCGCCAGCCCGGAAGTATGGTTCTTCACGAACATTATATTTTACAAGAAGCAGAACAACGTCCCTATGTTTCATACTTTGTTGGAACTGGAATTGGAATTGGACTTGCGCCCGTGCTGAAGCCACTATACTATGCATCAAGGATGGGTCTGACTCGCGCTGTACAAACACTGCTGGATAGCTACCCAGAAACCAGCATTGACGAAAAAAGCGGGAGGTTTGGATCAGCTCTAATAGGAGCATCTTATGGAGAGCATAGTAAAATAGTCCAAGCATTACTCGATCGGAAGGCCGATATGAACATCCAAAGCAATGAACACGGCACTGCTTTGCTGGCAGCATTGACGAAAAGGTATTATGACATTTTCAAAATGCTATTGATGAAAGGCGCTGATGTGAACGCTGAGCCTCTATGTCATGGCACTGCTTTCCAAGAAGCAGTAGCACGTGGCAATGAAGAGGCTATGCACATTCTGTTGACGAAAGGCGCTGATGTGAATGTTAAGACTCGATGTTATGGCACTGCCCTTCATATAGCAGCATCACACGGCTTTAAAAAGATTGTGCAGATTTTGTTGGCGAAAGGCGCTGATGCGAACGTGGAAACTCAACATCATGGCACTGCCCTTCAAAAAGCAGTCGCAAATGGCCATAAAGAAATTGTGCAGCTCCTGTTGGCGAAAGGCGCTGATGTGAACGTTAAGACCGTATGTTATGGTACTGCCCTTCAAGAGGCAGCAGCATGCGGTTATGACAAAATTGCGCAGGTACTATTGGCAAAAGGCGCTGATGTGAATGCTCATACTCAATATGGATTCACTGCTCTCAAAAAAGCAGCTTGGAACAATCATGATGAAGTGGTTCGGCTTTTGCTATCGAAAGGCGCCGATATCGATCTCAGGTTGGGAATAGGACCCACTGCTCTTCAAACAGTAGCTTACAGGGGCGACAAAAACATGGTACAACTTTTACTGGCTAGTGGGGCTAACCCAGATGCTGAGGGTCATTCTTGTGGCACTGCTCTTCAAGTATCATCACGGGAAGGCTACGAAAGTATCGTATCGCTCTTATTAGCCTATGGTGCAAACCCAAATACTGAAGGCCCCCATGGTACTGCTCTGTGCGAAGCATCTGGCAGAGGGCATGAAAATATCGTGAAGATGCTGTTAGCTAACGGCGCCAGCATCGATGCTGGAAGAGGATTGAAGTATGGTACCGCTCTTCATTGGGCATCACGGGCAGGCTGGGAAAAAACTGTCGAACTGCTATTAGCCAACGGCGCCAGTGTTAATGCTAAACTTGGAGGGTTGAGGTTTGAAACCGCTCTTCATTGGGCATCACGAGAAGGCCGGGAAAAAATTGTCGAACTGCTATTGGCCGCTGGTGCTGACGTCAATGCTACGGACCAGCGTAATACCACTGCTTTCACAGCAGCAGTTGAAGGGCACCTGAGTTTTAGAGGGCGAATTGGGCCAGGACGCAAGAACGTTATTTCAATCTTGTTGGCTGCAGGCGCCGACATGAACATTCAGCCTGATGAAGATGTGTGGAGCCTACGCACGCAGCGGCGACTCCACTTTTTTCTGGAGCTGCGTTTCGGTAAAAATGATAGTGCAGCACGAGCAGACTGTGCAGTATTGAACGTAGCGCCTTCGCAACGCTCGTCTAGCGTTTAGATATGCGAGCCTGGGAAGGCCTGGAACTAAGCATGCAGTCTAAAACGCAAATGCGAAGATGCAGATGATGTAGCTTCTACTGGTGACATGAAGCGGTACAAAGCCAAGCCCTAGAAAAACATCAGAAGATTACAGTGTGGAAATAAGATGATCTCTTGATACTGCCATGTTGTCAATATCTCTTCTCCGTGCTAGAGAAAATGCTAAGACCTGGACATCGGTAACGCTTTAACTATCTCCTGTGTGCTTTTTGGGAAAAAGACTGTACTATCAATTGATATCTAGCGGCAGCAGTGATTCGAAACAACTCTTGCTGAGGTAATGGAAGAGCTCGTCCAGCCTGAGCTCAAGCTGGCTTCAGTCTATACGAAGTAGGTTTTGGAGGAAAGATAGTTCCAACGAGTGTGTAATGTACAGTAATGAACGGCATACATTAAAAAAAAACCCCCACCCCAATCGGAGCACATATAGTGGTTGATGACTGGCTCCAGCCCTGAAATAGTGCAAAAATGAGTGTCATGAGCCAAGAAACATGAGATTGTACTGATTTTGTGGTAGCTTAGACGTGAACTGGATGAGACGTTAGCTTGAAGAGCCCTTGCCTCGATTAAGTTTAGGCTTCTTTACCCCGCAAAACGCTAATCCCCTTTCCTTTTGTCCCCACTTGGTGGCCGACGAATTGGTACGTCTCTCCAAGCTTGGTGGCTTTGTAGCGCTCGTGCTCTACAGACACTTATCCGCCCACCCTTCCATTTGCTGAATGCCCGCCTTCGCCTGACGTAGATCTTCGCTGCTCTTTGCTATCATCATGGCCAGTCTCGTCAGGCGAGGTGCCTCTGTTCTTCGATCGAGCCCCTTTTCCATGGGCCTCGTCGTTAAGACCTTCGCAACCTCATCGAGTCAACAGAGCCCGTCCACGGTCCCCGCATTGGCTGACGTCTTACCAGATGGAGGCCCGATCTTTGATGACAAACAGCGTGTTTTTCGAGAGAAGTTGGTTGCAGCGCAGAAGCAAAAGGAACAACAGGAGAGTCAGTGTGCTCTGCTTTCACATACACCAGCTCCTTTCGTCCATGATTTTTACAATCACCGAGCTTTGTGAATCAATTTAAGCTGATGAACCCTGCCCGATATAGGAGAAGCAGCACGTGCTCGCGACAAGCAAGAAGGCAAAGAGAGAAAAGGTCCATTATCATCGCTAATCTATGGCACCCAAGAAGGCAAGGAACTGGATCGCGACATGGAACGCTCTTTTTCACAGGTCCTTGCACGGGGCAAATACGTTCATTCTATCGTCTTTCACGAGGTTAAGCCTGACAAGGTAGACGAGTATGTTGAGCTTGTTGGCGGTTGGTATCCGAAGATTGCGCAGATGCCCGAGAACAAGGTACATCTTGTTGGTAGCTGGCGGACCGAGGTTGGAGATTGCGACACATTCGGTAAGTACACACCATCATAGTTCATCATGTCTTCGCCGTATGCCCTAGCGACTGATGATATATGACATGAAACAGTGCACATCTGGGAATACCAGAGGTATCATGGCTACCACGACTCACTACATTCCATTCGTTCCCTCTCAGGATCCGCAGATTTCGAATCGAAGTTAAAGCCAATGATCAATGCAAAACGATCATCGCTCATGCAAGAGTTCTCCTTCTGGCCCACTACACCTCCGCGTCAGCTTGGCGGTGTCTTTGAGCTACGCTCCTATACCCTACACCCAGGCAGACTGCTTGAATGGGAGAATCATTGGCGGACAGGGCTCAGAGCTCGGCGGGAAGTGATGGAAGGAGTTGGCGCTTGGTTTGTTCAGATTGGGGACCTCAATACTGTTCATCATCTTTGGCAATTTGCCAATTTGGAGGAAAGAAGGGCAAGGAGAGAGCAAAGCTGGAGCGTCGAAGGATGGGGAGATACGGTCCACAAGACGGTGCCGCTGATTCAAACCATGAAGAGCAGAATTCTTGTACCAATGCCGTGGTCACCTGTGGGCTGAACCATGCATCTCTTAACATTGACCACAGGCAAACGTGGAAGGAAACCGGAGGCTTTTTTCCGTTAGAGCTGAGACGTTTCACTTCTGTTTTTCTTTCAGTCTCAGCATGTAAAGAATCAACATTCAAGACCAAGTCATCTGGGCCCATCATTGATCAAAATGCCATGCTAGGGCCTCTGATTTCGGCGGCCTCGAAGGCGCACTCCATACATCGTGGCTCGTGCTTTCTAAATGACGACAATCCATCAGCGACAAATTCTCTTCCAGGATCTTGTTGCTGCTCGAGTGATCGTCATCACCTTAATCTCGTTTCACAGGTAAATTGTACCAATTCTCCAAGACATGACAGACAGCATCTACAAGTCCAAAGAAACCCACCCAAGGAAATAGGTCATTTAATATCATGACAGTATCGTATACAATTTCATTTATCAATTTATCTCATCTACCTCTATCCACCCCACCCCACTCCGCCTCACCAAACTCACCTCAATAATCATAAAACACCAACGTCCTCACCTCAATACTCTCCCTCGGCTCCCCTCCCTCCTCCGCATCATCGGTAAACGCGCTGTGCGGAATCCGCCGCGCCCGCCCATCCTTCAGCGAGTCGTAGCACTTGATCAGCGTCACCTCGTCCGGCCGCTGCGCGTACTTGAAGTACCACCGGTGCTGCGCGTTGGGCTTCACCGCGTACGTCTCGCCCCGCCGGTCCGGGTAGATCAGCGCCGCGCCCACGAGGTCGCTGTCCGGGACGGAGTGTGCGTCGGCGACCGCGAGCGGGTCCTTGAGGATCGTGCGGATTGGGCGCCAGACCTGTCAAAGAAGCTTAGTTTGAGACTGGGGCTGTTGGGGGAAGGGGGAATGGGGTTGCTTACGTTGATGATTTGGAAGCGTTTCTTGAGGAGCTCGGGCGCTTCCTCGGGGAGGTGGTGCGAGACGCGTTGCTCGGAGGCCGTGTAGGACTGGTCGATGTGTACGCGTCGGACGGGACCGCGGAGACTGATGGCTGGGTTGGCGCGGACGTCGGTTTGTGCTCGGCGGATGGTGTGGTCGAAGATGAAAACACGGATGGCGCCAGTGCTATACAAGAAGGTCAGTCGGTATCTCTTTGTTCGGATTTGTGTCGTCACTCACGCATCCTTTAAGAGTTGTTCTATTTCTGGATAGTATTCTGCTTTTATCTTGTCATCGTCCCGGAAGTCCTTCTCCTTGCTTGCGTGTTTGTAGATCTGGAAGCCATGGCTGTCGAGAGAGTAGCGGTCTTCTTCGCCAGCAATGTCGTGAACGACGACATCTTGACCAACATGCGGACGATCGAAAGTTTCTGGCTTTCTAATTACGATATCAGATAAAAAGCTTCGAATTATACCCGGAATTGTAACCAAGACATACCCAACGTATGAAGGTGTAGGGGGAGTGCCATCGCCGGGATCCTTATAGTAAAATAGCTGCGTAGCGACATCATGTTTCTTTAATTTGTTTTCCTGAATAAGAGGCTCAGCTACACGACCGAAAGTGTCGCCAGTAGGCTGTTGAACTGCAGCGGTAGCCATGATGTAATGAATACAAAAGTGGACCAAGGTATTTTTCTAGGGAGTGAAGCTTCCAATTACTCTTAAAAGCGGCCCTCTATATATTGACACGAGCCGTATATTGATTACGACTTTATATATCTATTCCCTCGGTAGTAGTTTGCTTAAGGTGGGGGTTAATTTGTCAGATGATTATGCCTCTAGCACGCAATGCCATACAAAAAGCATGCTATGTCCGGGGAGCTGTATCTCGGTGACTTTACACGTCCACTCACGCCCGTTCAATCGTCCGAGGCTTCGATCAATTATCAAGCAAGAGAATAGGTAATCAACGTTTTTACGACAACACCGAATGCATGCCGTTTTTGGGGACTTCCAATTTCCAATCCCAGAAGATAAGGCTTGTCAGATCAGTATTCCGAAGTTGACCTCTTTATTACTCGTTCAAGATATTTTTAGCCTGTTGAATCTCCACGATTTCCCCGCTCTTTATGAATTGTGGCTCTAATCCCGTAGTCTTTGAATTGCCATTATTGACGAACCAGCAACGAAAGGCCCCAGACAAAATGAAACCTTTTGACGCACTCCAAATTGCTATGTTCGCTCAGTATGCTCCTATAAGTCCGAAAATTTCACGTTCCGATTTATTGAAAATCATTCATCCTCCGTGGGAATCGGCTTCGATCCCTTTGGCACCTGGACAAGACGAGTAATCGTTGTGCCATCATCCAAAACCTCTGTAACCTCCTCAAGACTATAGCCGTTCCATTTAGGTAGAAACACGGTCCAGATATACCAATACGCCACCCCAAACAGGATACTGTAGATCATTAGATTTTGTATGAAGGGATCAGGCAAAAACTTACACTGAGCTTCCGACTATTGCATAACTGACTTGTGAAAGATGCTCTCTCCAATTCACGTCTTCTCGTGGGACAAAAGGCGCAATTAACAAAGCAACCGATAACAGGATGCGTAACCAAATTGCCGGAAGAAACGCCTTGTAAGGCCTGTGTAAATCTGGTCGTTTGAAGCGAAGCCAAATGAGTCCAAAAGAGCCGGCAAGAGCAAAAATTTGCCCTGGATAACCTTCCACGTCCAGGATAAAGGAATAGATGTTTTTGGCTGGTATACAGATTACAAGGAGCGAGGGGATATAGTGGGTGATGAGTGCGCCCATCGGCGCGTTGAAAGGCTTGGAAGAAGAAATGATTCGTGAGAAAGGCAAGAATCCTTGTCTTGCAATTTCCTGGATTACGCGAGCCTATAGAATAGATCAGAATATTGTTTAAACAGAATTTTTGGCCAACCTCACATGACTAAAGGTGACGACCATTACATTGCCAGCTACCGAGATAGCTACTGCTATAGGAAGCAGTATCCTTCCTGCATGGGTGCCAAACACTCTTTCAAAGAATAATGCCGCAATCAGCTCCCCTGAGTTCTTGATTTCATCGAGTGGAACCACCAGGAAATAGGCAACATTAATCAAGAGGTAGAGAATGCAAGCGGTAAGTAGAGCGACGGACGCTGCAGACTTGAGAGTCTTGACCGGATTCTTGACCTCATTCAAGACGTTGTTAACGTTGTGAAGACCAGCGTAGGAGTAGAACACCTTGAATAAAGCGGTAGAAATGATGCCCCAGTTCCATACAGAGCCATCCCACAGATAGTCTCCCTTCATTTTGATCGTCGGATGATTTGTTGTGTCTGCATCCTGTCGAAATAAGACCGCAAATAGACTGGTAAACACCATGATTACTACAACCACAATTTTGACCCAACCAAGGACGTTTTGAATGAAGATTCCTGTCTTCAGAAAACAACTATGCATGATGATGATGCCCGTGAGTAGCCCGACGGCTAGAGTTTTGAGCTCAAAAGGTGATGGTTCTCGATCCAGTGCAAATAAAACATATTCCGCAAAAACAATGCAATTCGAAGCCGTGAATCCAAGGAGCACCGATTGTACAGCAATCAAAACAGACGCCAGGAACCGGGGATGTCGATACGTAAACTCGAGGTAGACCTTGTCACCTTACATTCGATGTTTTAGCCTTTACTTCATCATATGTAAATCGAGGAGAGAAGAATATTCACCTCCAGATCGAGGCAGCATGCACCCGTACTCCAAGCTGATAGCCAAGCCAAACCATGACACCAACGCCCCTACTACCCACAATATCAATGTGATCCCAATACTCCCCACCGACCGTACAATGGATCCCGGTGTTGCAAACACGCCGCTCCCAATCACCCGCGAGATGATCAGGATGTACGCACTGCTCCAGCCCAAGTTGCGCCCCAGCACGGCCGTCTCGGGGAGAACATCGTTCTCCACCGAGCGGTCGAGCCAGACGCTCTCACGCGACGTCTCCACGTCTTCGGACGAAACACGGGGACGGGGGACGCTGCCGTAGTCTGTGGAGGAGGAGGAGGAGGCGCGGCTCGAGCCGTCAAGCAGGCTGTCTTGGATCTTGGGGGAGGACGAAGGCGACGGGCTCATGTTGGGTGGTTCTGAGGGCGGAGAGATCGCATCCTCTGCCAGAATGCAGAGGTGGAGGAGAGCATGGAAACATGCTCGTCCAAGAGGTGAAGGTGACCAGCTATCGGGTGATGAGAAATCATCGTGATCGCCTGAGGCCTTGAAACATTGCACAAGCCCGACCCGTGCTTTTTTTCGGCTTGCGACACTTGGGGCGGAATGACGTGCGATCGGAATCGGGTGTTGAGTGGCGTGTACATTATTATGGGTGGGCCAACTTTATCATTGCCTGTCTCAATAGAGATGACTTCGTTTCCAGATGAAAAGATGGAATAGAAGTTTGGACACTGGATTTTTGGCTTGTTGTTCATCAAACAGATGGTGTTGATTATTAGGTAATTTCCTTGTCTGTTGATCAGAGCCGGGCACCCCGAACGGCACGCGACATTTCTTACTGCACTCACTAGAGCTTCCGAACCATAGCCTGATTGCCAGACGGAAGCCAAACCTATAATTCTCAAATCTCCATTCGATAATCAAGAAAGAATCTAAATTTTCTATTACTGGCACCCTGTCTGAGATATCTTGGATAGTCAAACGGGAAGATAGAGATCAGAAGACAGTCTTGGAATCGGCAAGAAGTTAAGTCGAAGGTCGATCTTTTAGATCTAAAGGTTCCATTTTGTCTCGGACACTATTTTCTGAGCATTTTGTCGAACGTACAAAAACTGCAGTACCCATTTGACTATTAGTGTGTAGATTTCTTTTTTTTAGTCATATCCTCTACTGAAAACTCTCCAGGCCTTCCTGAAGGAGAAGCTCAAGAAAATACTATCCGAATCAAAGCATTTTCTCATATCTCATTCTTCTGGTCGCAGTTCTCCCATTATCTCAAGAAAAATTCACGATGATCGTATGGGTGAATCGAATTTCTCTGTATATTTGTCTCTCAGATTTGCCATGGATAGTGTAGGATCCTTGGCTCCCGCAAGGTCAGCCATTAATACGTTGATAAAGGGGAAATGCCTGGCTAAAACCTAGTTTATGTCTAAAGAAGGATTTGCTTATCTTACTATGCGCAGCAACAAGCGCTTCATCCTCGGCCTTGGGTGAGATATTCGCTTGATCCAGGACATCCCTCGTCTGTAGCGTTGCATTCGGATTACGGAACAGCGTCTCGTTCACGTTCGTCTGGCATACGTACCCTTCCTCTGGTAACGTCCCATTCTGCATGTATGCGCGCGCATGCTGCATCATACACGTAGAAGGCCATGCTAGGGACGAGTGGCCAGGCATATCAAGCTCCAGGAGCCGCGCACCTTTAAAGCGTTTTACCATCTTCCGCGCCGAGTATATTGGCGTGACTGGGTCGATACGGTTAGCGACAAAGAGTATTGGTGGGGCACTCGAGTTGGACGATGTTCCAAAGGGCCCGCGATAGCTATACAATGCACGACCGGGCCAAACGCCGCACGTTATGTTCAACGGCGCAAAGGTTGCGGCTAGGTGTGGGCTGAGCTCATATACACGGTTCCAATGCGCTTGTGCATCTTGCAGCGTGTAGTTGCTGTCAAAGGGAAAAGCGTCACCACACATGATGCCTGATTCAGCATCGTAACTAAGATATGGTTCCTGAATGCTACCGCAGACAGGGTAATACGTGCCTGCCGAGGAATTTCCCAAGGGGGAAGAGAGGACACCTTCAAGAGCAGTGAGAAATGTAGCCAAGTTACCCCACATCTTCGGTTGATAAAGGTCCAGCATGAGTACTCCCATGACATCGCTCCAGGTTAGCAAATCCGGAATTTGTCCTGTGCTGCTGACGGGGCTTTGATAAAGACCGTCCATGATGTTGTTGACTCGGGTCTGGACTTCAGATGCGTTCGACCCAGGCTTTGCCAGAGCACAGTATTTGGGTCCGGCCTCGGCACAGCTGGAATAAAACCAATCCATGGCCTTCTCGGAATCAAAGACACTGACAGTCCAGAGAGCATGAATATAATCATCCGTATCTACAATACCGTCAAATACAGCGCGTCCGGCTCGCTCAGGGAACATGGAGACAAATGTCTCGCCGAGGAACGAGCCGTAGCTGAGTCCGTAGTACTGCACTTTTTCTTCACCTTCCTTGTACTCGAGTCTTTCTGGAATCCGGCCTTTGATGATACGGCGGGCTTCTGCTTCACGCCATTCCGCGTACCGATCAACAAAAGTGATCATGTCACGGGCAGTGCTGGCAGTGGTGATGAACGGGTAAATATTGTCTGCAGTAGGCTTGCTCTGAGCCAGATTATGACAGGCTAGGCCATACGCTCTCATCATTCCCCAAGTATTCGCAACGGCAATGTTTGACGAGCCCAGGATACCTGCTGCTGCCATTCGAAGATCCCACTCCGCTCGTTGCATATCGGTTTCGAAACAAGATGCCAAAGGCAACGATTGGCCAATACCGCGGGGATCGATACCAACAATGTCGTAGTACCGAGCTTCATCAGTGCTATTAGATGACGACGGATCAACCGGCGTGTCAAACATGCTCTGAAAGCTGGGTCCCGAAGTCACGGCTTCCGAGGTAGCGCTCACGCCTGGACCACCGGGGTTAAAGAGGATCGGTCCTCCATATCGGGGATCGGTGATGGAAACTTTGGCAGGCACCATGGTGATTCCTAAAATAGTAGTCCCTTCAGTGCCATTCCAATAATCCAGAGGAACTTTCAGTCGAGCGCATTGAAAGCCATTGTAACACTCATGCCATTGGAGCTGTTCTGATGCTTCAATCTAGGAGAACTTAGCACAAGGACAGTGCCCACAAAGTCGAACTCTTCAACTGGTACACACCTCGTTCCAAGTGGTATTCCTCGAACTGCGCTTTTGGGCGTGCTCCAGTGTGTCTAGAGACGCAATAGGGTAGTGACTGGGGTTAGAATTCAACTGTTGGAATGCCAGCCTGAGGAAGCTGCTGAATCGATAATACAGGGTAACGATACTGAGACTGAAGGCAAGGCTGATAAGTACAGCATATTTTACATTACGTTTGTTGCCGGCCGAGACGCCCGGGCAAGTACCTTTACTGGTAGAGTCGGAGGGCACGTGTTTTGCAGAAGTATCCATCTTTCATTATAGCTTATTACGAAAATCTGGACGGAAGCGAGGTGTTGATTTCTTAAGAACTCAAGCGAAGAGATTTCGATAAATGCACACCGCATGTACGACGTACATCCAGCTGAAAACAACACGAAGCGTGCGGTAGATAAGCATAAGGACGAATGGAACCACAAAAATCATTCCGACTCGCATAAATCACCGAAACCGCAGGAAACTTCCCTTTAGACACCACCAATGGCATGAATTATTACGTCTTTTGTCCCTGTATGAACGAAAAGAACTTTCGCCATGCCGCCATATTGTTAGGACCGTCCACGGATTTGGCAAATGTGCAACTCCTTCGCGGGGTCGGAAGAGGGGCATTAATGCTCATTACTGATCAGCCAATGAACCATCGATCCGCAATGTTGATCTTAACTTATCTCATCTACAGGTTATGCTGTACAAGCAAGTCCCACTTTTCATCAAATTTTCATTGTCCAGAACGATGAATTCATGCCGTTTGGAAAATCAGCTGAAACTTCTGATGACTCTTGACGAGACATCACCCTTGGCACTTGACGGCCAGCCAAGGCAGGCTGAATGAATAGTATGAGCCATAATGTCAGCAGAACAATCGGACAACCAAACGAAGATGCCTCTCAACTCGATTATTTGCTCATACTGTACCTCAAGATCATCATCGACTTCTTCTCCATTATGGATGGTCACTCCAAGTCAAGCCCGGCCT
The DNA here is from genome assembly GCA_021030915.1 of Astrothelium macrocarpum. Classification (NCBI taxonomy): domain Eukaryota; kingdom Fungi; phylum Ascomycota; class Dothideomycetes; order Trypetheliales; family Trypetheliaceae; genus Astrothelium; species Astrothelium macrocarpum. The sequence goes on along the minus strand of JAGEMR010000013.1, from coordinate 329,325 downwards.
CGGACACCACTAACTTGGATCTATTGTTTTTATCTACAGGATCACTGAGTACACGGACTATGACATTTCTCTTCGTGCTCCTGGTGCAGGCATCGGACGAGAGATGCCCATCTGAAGGTGTAGTGAAAGTCAATGGAATCGATGTATGGTATCAGAGCTGCAGAGGTATCGGATTAACAGCCACAAGGCGAGTGAAGCAAGAAAAAGAAAAACTGCAAAGAGGATACGAGAACTTTGTTGAGTCGCGCGAATTGAAGAAGAACCTAGTATTGGCCAGCCAAAAGCCCTTTAGGACCAAATTCAACAATGACTTAAACGTTGTTTCTTCGATATTCAGTGGCTACTGTTGAGAAGTAGCTCATGAAGAAATGGGAATTCGTGGCAGATAGTACTGCAGCTACCGAGCCGTATGGCGAACAGCCAAACAGAGAAAAAGGAGGTGTGTATATTGACAGTGGGTCCTGGCGCAGTTGTGTTGTCTCAACTTCGCTTTGGCGTTGCTGACTCAGCTAAACTTAAACTTAAACTTTACGAGCTAGTAGGTTTTATTTATTCCGTCATAACATAAAGCAATGAACAAGGTAGAAAATATGTTAGCATTGGATTTTCAGCAAACACATGACTGTCTTTGGTATTGCTGGCAATTCATAATCAATTTTCGGATCAGTTCCCAATTCAACTTTATGTTTTATACAATACGCCATTCTTGTTACGACTTCGTTTCTCACTCATTGGCTTTTGATAGGCTAACCATTGCATTTGCTAGCTATCTACGCCCTCCAAGGTAGGGAACTGGGTCACAACAGCATACCAATGACGCCAAGACAAGAGGTGCTCTTGGAAAGGTGAGTCCACAGACGGAAGTGGACCTCAGCCTTGTGACACGTTAAGGTACGGTTTCTATCGTCCGCCCTGCGTAGTCCCCATGCCACCAACAAGCAACACTTTGGCACTTATGCATGGAAGCAGACCAATTTCCTGGGGTACACAGCATGGCGCGGTAGCTCCGATGGGTCGTTACACCGAGCAATCCTCGTGGGCGCCACCAACGATCAATTCAATGCTTATGCATGCACGTCCAGGTTGATTTCGCGGCCCGGCGCGCTTCCCACGCTACGTACAAGGTATCTGCCCTGCATACCGTGCCCAAGATAAAGGCAACCATTGCCTCTATCTTAGCTTACGTCATGTGCTCATAGTATGGGAGATACACATTGCCAAATGCCAAGAAAGCTGCGTGTAACACGCTACTCGTACTGCTGCCTCATACATATCATGATTATTAATGACCGGATCGAACTGTTCTGGAATTAGAGTGATGTTCATTTATGGTCAAGGATCTTGACATTAAAGTAGCTTGAAAATGTAACAAGGTCGAGCCGCAAGGTTGAGAAAAAGCCCATCGCATTTCCCATTAGAGTATGCACAAGAGTTCACCTTGACAAAGGAACATATTGTACAGGCTCAGCTACTGGAGCCGCAGTGTGCTCACTTTTTCCGGTTTGCACGGAAGAAAATTCACTAGCCGGGCCCTTTGGCGAAAGTGCATGATAATAGCTAATGCTTAGGGCCAAAGCGAGCTGGACAGTCTTATTAAATTAGCGTCTTATATGCGGACCTCTAGATTTGTAGTCGTAAGCTTTGATGTGGTTGAACCGAATTACCGTGCCAAATCATTTGTTTACCGCACAGATATTCTGCCCTATCTGCGCTGAAACCGATCTGGCAAGCCTGGGTCGGATATGGCAGACGGATGGAGTCGCTGTTGAAAGACAGTCGTACTACGTAGTAAGGTATGTTGTGATATTGTAAACCACCAGTGAGAGCGCAAGTGCTACTTTAGCTTCCGCGGATGCCTGTGCAACATGGTTTTTCAAGCCCTCGGCGGGAGGTACCAACAGAAAAGACAGGGTCGCACCCTTGAGGGACAGATAGCGCGCGCCACATTTCCAGGATGGCACAGTCGATTTTTGGATTACGAGACTAGGCTCATTGGGGCATTCCACTTTTGATTAAAAAATTCTCGGCCACAGAGATCCTAACCAGTGGACTACACAGCTGGAAAGAACGCTCGAGGCATGCTGACAATACTAGCTCGGATGCATGACCGGTTGCAACGACATACCAGATCCAATGGACTCACGACTGGTAATCAATGCGGCCATAGTTCAAATATCGCGAATCTTGACACGACACGGCATTCCCTCGCTTGGCCCACCATTGATAGCCTGGTAAGCTCTCTCGCCAGCCACATGTTTTGGCGCGTTTTTAGGATGCAGTTGGTCCCACTCGTCGTATACCATGCTGAAACAAAACCGCCGCATGGCCAGGACGAGCACTGACTTCATTTCGAGAAGGGCGAGCTCTTGACCGATGCAATTCCGGGGACCAAACTCGAAGGGTCTCCAGGCGCCCTTGACGGGGTATAGTTCGTGATCAGGTTGCACCAGCCAGCGATCTGGCAGAAAATTGTCTGGACGTGGCCAGTAATCTGGCGAGCGCTGGATCATTTGAGGACTTGACCATACGAGGCATGCCTCTGTAGGATAGACCCTGTCATCGTCCGCCACGACGGAGAAGCCAGGCTCGCCAAGTCTCGTGCTGGATGCGATCGGGAAGAGCCGTAGCGTCTCCTTTATCACTGCAAGTGTGAACGGAAGTTGATTGAGAATGTGAGGATTTTCTGAGATCATTGCGGGCGCCCGGTCTAGGCTAGTCCCGAACACTTCATCATGTTCAGCTCGGATGCGATGCAATTCTTTGGGGTTCTTTGAAAGTAGATAGAAAGAGTAGCAGACCGAAGCACTTGTGGTATCGTGACCTGAAAACAAGAAGAGTTTGATCTGCCCCATTATGAGCTCTTTGGAGGCCGCGTCCATGGATCTCGTCTTTTGCGAGGTGGTAGACTTGTCAGACACGTCGTTTAAGTATGTCTGAATAGAGCGATCGATAATAGAACTACTGCTCGTGTAGTCTGGTTGCTGCGTGTACACCTCGAAACGTTCCTTGACAGCTTTGTTGATATATGAGTTCATAATTCTGGTATTGTACCAGTGCATAAAAGGACGCACGGGATGCCACCGCTCCCACAGGTTAAGCTCCGTTCCAACGGAAAGCTTCATAGCTGTCAGATGCGAAACTCTTTCCTTGCTTCTGTAGATCACTTACCCACTGAACCTGTCGTCTTAGTGCAGTAATCATAGGATGAGGAGTTCTCTGACTGTGAAAATTGACGTTGCTATAAGATTAGGCCAAGATCATTTCTCGCTGAAATCAATGCTTACAGAACTAGCTTCCCAATGACATCAACTGTGAAGTTGTCCGTTAGAGGCTTTAGCTGGAACATGGCTCCGGATGTTGCTTGCTCTTTCAATACGTCACAGAACACCAACGCCTCTTCGATAATTTCCGGGACCAGCGTGGTGAGGTATGCCGCACCGAAACCAGGATTAAAGACACCTCGCCATTTCTTCCATAGCGGACCCTCCATTGACACGAGGTCGTATTTCCCGGCGATAGCTCTGAAGAAGTTTCGCAATGACGGCCATTTGGGCAGATTGCGCTCTTGAGTGACTTGCTTGGCAGTAGATGGAGATGCAGTGACAAGTATCGGTTCTACAAAGGGCCAATTATCAAAGTAGAAAACGTTACCAACCTCCGGATATCGTCTTCGAATTGCTATCGGTATGTACTGTGCATTAACATCTGGGGGAAGTTCTGCCATGACATCTTTCACGGCAATCAAGCTTCCGAAGACAGGATGGTAAGGTGCAAAAGACTGGAGGCAATAAGCTTGGTAACCTCTGAGATGCTTGGGGCAAAGATTTTACAAGACCATCTTTCCGCAGCTTGATCATTCGTTGGCGGATATCGAAAGCTCTATACGTGACTACGACCGCAAAGCAGAGAAAACCAATCGCACCCGGCACGAGTGCCGATCGTATGTCGAGAAGCGAACCTAAGCGTTCCATGGTAGCAGGAAGCCGCTTAGCTCGACAGACTATACAATGTACTAAAAATGAGTCCGTACTGTTGATGTTGGGGTTGATATGAAGAGAGTTGTTGCAATTGAGAGAATCATGATAGAAAAACAATACCGTGAATTGAAGCAACAGTGATGGCCAGGCACAGATATGGTGTAGTCTACAAACAACTCCAGAGAAATTTCATCACGGCCAGGTGCAGGCTCTCGGGAGGAAAAAAAAGGGGGCATGAATTCAGGTGGCTGGGTGGATTAAGAGATGGGCAAAGTTGTGCCCCTTTGTTTCATTCATCAGGGGGTAGACAGAATTGAGCGGCCAACCCCCGAACCCCGAAAATTTTTGGAAGTCACAAATTCCAAAATGACAAATAGCACTACATTCTTCGCATCGCAGCGAGCATTTTGATATGTTTAACTAATTCATACGACGCGTGGCTGGTGCTATACGTAGAATCAAAGTTGCTGCTTTGCGGAATGGGTTTCGGAGGTTGGCCGCTCAATTCTGTCTACCCCCTGTCGATTGCAGTCTCAGCTTACATAAGCTGGTTCAGTTCATGAATTTCGAATTGAATAGATGTTATTACGAAATCAGAAAATAATAACGAAAATGCGTATACCGTTTCTGTCGACTCGATAAAACAAATTTGAAACAGCACGACTGGACGTTCCCGCTCCCGAAAATTAGCGTGAAGTTTTCGTGGGTCGCAACGATTCGAGGGTTTAACTTTTGTGCACTTCTAAAAGGACCCCTTGGAAAAATCTTTCTTCTCAATTTACCCCACAGGAATTTCCAGATTTATCGCGTGGAGCTTGAGCTTAAGTCCACCAGCCGTTACACAGTACTGCATGTACTCTGAGTCTTACGCATTAGCTCTTCTCACTCTACCGTAGCTATCAACGTGTAAGAATGAACGTTAGATCACATAATTGACTTGCCCTTTCTGTTAAGCCATGTTAGGACAGGCACATATACCGATGACCTTGAAGCAAAATTCGATTTCCTGTATGGTATAGTGAAGCATGACCCCGTGACGCCATCTTCCGTCGCGCTTGTTCCCTGCTCGTCCATCTCACGCTAACGCGTGCCGCATCCTTCTTTTGCAATAACATCTTGACCGCTCCATCATCTACAATCTCAAGCACCCTTCTTCGCGCCTGCTCCTCGTTCTCCCCTAACATCCTCTCAGGCACAACCCTGTGCCTTCGGAACAGATTCGCGACCACGGCCACAAACTCTACCTGTGCAAACTTCTTACCAGGACAATTCCTCTGCCCGTCTGACCATGGAAAAAACGTGCCTTTCGCAGGCGTGAAGACTGATTCCGCATCCCAGCCAGCCTTGCCACTCGACGTATCGGATACTATCCAGCGCGTTGGCCGCCATAAGAGGGGATCAGCACCCCAATAGCGCGGATGGGCATGCACGGCCATCAGACTTGGTAATACAAATGTTCGAGCGGGTATCACAAGAGACTGGCCGTTGTATTGGATCTGACGGTCCGAGTCTCCTGTCCACTTTGGCAGGGCCGGGATTGTATCGTAGAGCCGGAGGGTTTCGGGCTGGGAATTGATGTTAGAAAAAATTGTCCTATTTGTTGGGCTGTGTGGGTGGTTACCAATACTGCGAGGCAGCGCTTGAGTCTCGGAAAGAGTTCCTCATAGCGCCACTCATTATTGTCGCTACTAGGGAGGACGTGGTCGAGCTCTTCCGCAATCCAGTCTTGTACTTCTGAATGCGCGGCCAGAAGGTATACTGTGTATGCGAACACTGCGACTGTGGTGTCGTGGCCTGCAAAACAGTAGATGAAGATGTTGCCGAAAATCTCGTTCATGGTGAGTCCCACACGCTTCGGTCCCAAAGGATCGGCATGAGATTTTTGGCCTCTGTACTTGCTTCGTAAGTTGCTTGTTCAGAGGCTCTGACCATCGATCCCATAAGGCTCGCAGGCTCCCGTGATTTCTGGACGCCGTTTGACTTTTCTTCGTTATATAGCGTTGTCATGTGCTGACGGAGGGCTCAATCGCTTCACCGACCTGTCTCCATTTCAAGGGCAAGAAAGCAAGTCGTAGAAGCTTTGCAGGTACGACCATTGTAAGCAACGCATTGTCCAACACGAAGCATAGCGTCTGACGGAAAGACAGCGCTTCTTTGGTATTGGCGTCCTCTGCCTTTCCATCAAATGGATAGTCTTTTCGAAAACCGACGTGAGCAAGCACATTCAACGAGAGCGCTCTGACGTCCTTCGCTGTAGTAGTTGTCGGGCTCAACCCTGGCAACGTCCACCATTTGAGCATCCCACTGGCCTGGCTGAGAGACTCGTTCCATACAGTCTCGTAGCTTTGTTCGTTAAAAACCACACCAGTTATTTTCCTATGTCTCTGCCAATCTTGTCCTTCTGTGATTCCAAGATTCGGACCAAATATATCAAGCATAGCTGATCAGATAGTCAAATCAGGAAACAGTGTGGTAAGGCTTATGGTCTACCTTCAATATACTTGGAGAGGTCGGCGGAAGTCTTCTCGTCGATGAAAGATTTCGTTCACCAAGTTCGGGTCTGCCACATAAACCCAGTTCATGGACGGCGTTACTTGCATCCAAACGTCACCCAATTCTGCATGTGTCTGATACCGCTCTTCATACTCCCAACCCCATTTGGAATAACGCACCCACTTTCCCAGGCTAAATGGTAGAAGATGAATCAGAGGTAAAACGGTCGGCTGTACGAGAAGCCACACAACGTTACTTGGGCAAAGTGAATTGAAAATCTTGAGAATATCAAGATGTCTGACGCGGTTGACATTGCGCTTGAATGAAAGAAGACAGTAGAAGATGAAGCAGATACAAAATGAACAAAAAGCTATGATCAGCTTCATTTTTTACGGCAAAGGAAATGATTTACGAACAAACAGCGTGCGAAATGCCCGTTGATCCCTTTGAAGTCAGAAACGTAAATGTTAGATTTGTTCCTGAGCCAAAGCCATAGCCACTGGGAGCATTAGAGCTCTTTGAGCCCCCAAGCCTACCATTATCTTGCACTACCAGCAGGTCATCCATGGATAGTTTAGGACTCCCGTGTTTTCGCGCCAGAATCTGTTATAATGAAAACTCCGCTTACAGTCAGTCAAACGAGTGAAACCCAACCTCGCCAGCCTTGTCCTGTTCAGATTGCCAACACTTCATGATCGTGTGCGCTGTCCATCAGCCGCGACCCAGCGCTGTGGGTTCCCTGTATTGCAATGATCCTTGCCTGCTGCCATCTTGAGCAAGCCGGGATTATTGTTTAGATTAAGCGCATGTTTCAACCATCGCAATGACGCCAAAATGCCTGGTACAGACCAATAGGCCAGTAAGACGGGCTTGATAGGGCTTTCTAGACCTGTACAGGAGTTCAGCTGCAGCAACCAAGCTTTTTCGTTTTTTCTTCATGTGAAAGCCGGAAGCTTGCGCTATGAAATAGGTTAGTGTTGTTAACTATGCTGTGGTCAAAGTGGTAATCGATGGCTAAGCGCTTAGCTTTAGTCGATCATGGCCTTGGCGTCCAATCACGATCAAGGGTCATCGAGAAATTGAGTATAGCAACGTTAGCGAACTATGCTATATTCTCACAGCTCTTATGGGCGAGGACGAATGTATATTAGGATTCGACACATTTCAATAATTGATCATGAACTTTAGAATGGTGGAATAGGACATAAAGATTTGCTATGTAGCAATCCAGATCTAAAAGGGAAGGACGATGGTCACTCATCCCCAAATTTTATGCTTAATCTAGCGCATTCCTGCAACGGCGCTTTAGCATGTCCTCCACATCGGCCTGAAAGTAGAGCGGTCACATAGTTTTAGCCTGACTTTGACGATCAGAGGCGCCTGATATGAAGAACACAAATTCGTTGAACTCTATGTTCTCACAACACCCATTACTCGCATGGAACTTGTTCCTAAACTTAGTAGGTAGCTTAAATTAGGAACGTCACTAGCATCCGTGATTTAATGAACTGCAGACGAGTCTCAAAAGGTTCTGTACTCTGTATACAGTCTTTTGGTGGAATCGAGAGAACAAGCCTCTCATCCATTCTTGAGTCCACCCCCACTACACTCGCGTGAAGGTTGGGCGTCCTCTCAGGCAGCCCCGCACGTCCGCACCCTCCGCACCACCAAATTTGTATGAGAATTTGGGATCAGCCAAGCAAAAAAGTTTGGTGGTTACCTTTTATCTGTAATTCGTTAATTCGTTCATTTGATTTCCTAATTCGGTAATTTTGAAATCATTTTTTGGATGATGAAATCGAAATGATTCGAAAACGCCATTTCATCATATCTGATTCAATCAATTCGAATAAGAAATTAATTCTATTTTGACATGAATTATCTTTTTTGACGGTCGAGATCAAAATTATGAGACGAATTGAATCAATTATTATAATGAATAAGATTCTATTTATAATGGCTAATAAATAGATTATAAAAATACAAATATCTATTTTTGCTGATTTCTAATTCAAATCATTTCAAATTAATATGAATCCATTTTTTAATCAATTATTATTTATTTTTTTGATGAATTATTTATTTCCAAATTCATTTTATGATATTAATATGATATTAATTTATAATAATGAGAAAATAATTAATTCGATCGAATTAATAATAATTAAAAAATAATTGAAATTATTATATTTTGATCTGATATGATGAATTAGATTGAAAAATAGGAAATTATATATAATATTTGAAAATAAAATAACGAATTTATTAAATTAATATTGGAATTTTCATTTTCGGAATAATTTTGATAATACAAAATTTGATAAAATTTCTAATAATCGAATCGATATTATGAAAATTGAAATTAAATCAATATCAAAAATACCAAAAATGCGAAAATAATCAATTAATTTATTCATTAATTTATTAAAATTCGAATTATGGGTCAAAATTGATTAGAGATTAATTGAATTCTAGATTGAACGAAATGATTAAAATTTTATAATGAATATTAATATTGAATTAATGAATGATAAAATTCTATCGAAAATAATAAATAAACGAAATATAATAAGATATTGATATTATTTAATCTATTATATAATTAATTAATTGAATATCAGATATCTATTATTGAATCGATGAAAGAGAATTTTTTTTAAATAATTTAATATATCAGAATAATTGATAATTTGATTTATAATATCATCAAAAAATGGAATTATTCTGATAAATATAATCAGAATTCAATATGATATTAGATTAATATATCAATTCAAAAATATATTCGATTTAATATAATAAATTTGAAAAAATGAAATGATTCAATCAAAAAAGGAATAATTATTATTAATGAATCATAATTTGAATTATATGAATAATTTATTAAATGAAATAAATAAAATTGTAGAATAAATTCGATATCAATTTCTAATTCCGCGAATATTATTTCTATAATTATTAATAATTTTTATCAGAAATCAATTGGCGAATATTGGAATAATAAATAAAATATATTTAATAAAATATATATATCAAATGAAAGATTATAAATGAGAACTGCCGATTTATCATTTTTATTAATATCTGAATTAATGATAGATAAAAAAATATCAGTATATTTGAAATGGTATAAATAATGAAATAAATATGATTCGATTAAAATTGAATTCGATAAAATGATGGAAATTCTTGATCAATATAAATATGACTTTGAAGGATTCAAATTTTTATAATAAAATGATGAAAAAGTCAAATTATTAATTGAAGGAGATATAATGAAAGATATTATTATTGCGATTTTTCGAAATATCAAAAAATGGAATAAAAAATGAATTAATTAATAATTTAATCAATCAGATAAATGAATAATTCATCAATTAAATAAATCGATAATAGATCGAATAATTAAAAAAATAAGAAAATGATAGAAGAGGTGATAAAGAAAGATGAAATATTCGAAATATACGAAATTAATTAAATTATTCAAATAATTCGATTCAAACGAAATTTTATAAGATTGATATTTCTATTCTAATAATTTATTAATAAATCCAATATTTGACGATATAATTTGGCTCATGAAACGTATATATTATATTATTTAATCAGACGAATTCACGATTTTAATATAAATGAATGTTATATTATTCCGCTATTTTTATTTTAATAATTTATTAATAAATTCAATATTAATTAATATATTGAATATATTTCGAATATTTATTATATAATTTGACCATATATTTATTTTTTTATAATATTTTTTATATAATTTTTTATATAATTTTTTATAATATTCGTAATCGAATTAAATCATTTGAATTATATAATTAAAAATTCAATTAATCAGAAATAGAGATATATGAATTAGAAAAATATTTTCATATTTGATTTTTATTTTATTCAATTTATTTAATATATCAAATCAAATAATTAATGAAATCAAAATCTTCCAAATTTGAATATAATTCATAATATTTCCGAATAAATATTTTAAATTAAAAAAAGAATTCTTTAATCGGATTCAAATCAGATAAATATGAAAATAAATATATCAATTTTATTTCAAATTATTTCGTAATCAAATCAATCATTTTTTTATTATAATATATCAAAATATTATTCATTATCAATATCGAATTTAATAATGAATTATCAGAATCAAATAAAAAATATTTCAATAATAACAATTTCTCCAATTAATATATAAATATCTGAATTATTATTAAATTTTTATAAATTAAATAATCCAGAATTCCATCTAATATATATACTAATAAGGTATTATAACGCCGTCTATATTTGAGAAAATAATATTGAATTATTTTTGATCCTTTTGATATTCGATCATAAAAACGAAATCCAATATATCAATCTATTCTATTCTCATCAACATATATCAATTAATTAACCGAATATTATATCATTATAATTATATAACTATCATAAAATTCAATATAATATTCTTTAATTATTTAATGATATTCCAAATCAATTTATTAATTATTATATTTATTAATTCGAAAATAGATATAAATCTTTTTTCTATTCCAGCCGGCCTTAATCAATTTCCTCTTCATCAATGATAGATCCACGAATATATCATAATATTATCAGATCTATTCAGCCATTTTATCAGTATATATATCAGATTTCGTGAAAAAATACTCTTTCAGAATCTTTATAATAATAAATATTAACATCCGTGAAGAATCGTGATAATGAATTGGATTCAATAGATTATCATACAATTTGATATTCCTTTTAATCCTTCTTATTATATAAATAATTATATAAATAATTCGGATAATATTATGTTATGAAAGATCGTCATAATCTAAAAGAATAATAATAATAATTCGCTGAAATGGAATAATATTTCGGACCATTTCGATCTCATCATCACGAAAATCGGCTTCAAAATTACCGAATTAAAAAATCAAATAATCAAATTATCGAATGAATGAATTATAAATAAAAAAAAAACCATCAGATTTGTGTGGCCTGGCTGATCCCAAGTTCCCATACAAATTTGGTGGTGCGGAGGGTGCGGACGTGCGGGGCTGCCTGAGAGGACGCCCAACCTTCACGCGAGTGTAATAGCGTCATTCCTTAAAGGCATGTAAGGATTCCCCACTCAATGCCTACCTTGTTCTTAGGAAGCAACCGAAGCTACTGTTCGCTACAACCCTGCTTCGTACTCGTGACTTGAGCTTTATTATTCCATATTACTTTGTTTTATCCGTTTCATGGGTAAAATAGTTCGCACGCAAATATTGCTGTACAGTATTGCTATACCTGGTTCGTTGGTAAAACACACATTATCAGGGAAAAGAGCTAGTCTGTTGTTTTAGAGTAGAGCGCCATTTGAAATGGTCAGGGTAATTGTCCTATTACCTTTCGCGGTTTTGCAAATTCTTTCCAGAGCGATCTTCCAGCGCGTGACTATTATTCCTTGCACAGGAAGAAATAGCTCCGGTATTTAACTCGCTCTTCGGGTTCTTGCTCTTTCAAGCGCGTAAAGTAAGTATATATTCGCTGTGATATCATCGCGATACATGTGAAAATGCCAAAAACCGCCTGTTCCTCTTCCGTGGTCGTTCCAAATTGCTGACAAGATGCATTTCAATCAGCTATCCATATTTGCATTGGCTATGGTCCATGCGCCTGTTACAGTCGCTGATGTGACAACCACCATCAGTTCAACGACGAATTGGGGAACCTGGGAAGGATGGGGTGTGTCGCTCGCCTGGTGGGGAAAGGCCTTTGGCACTCAAGAAGACTTGGCCACAATATTCTTCTCTACTACTGCTACTGACTATAATGGTGTGAGCCTTCCAGGCCTCGGGCTTAATATCGTGCGATACAATGCTGGCGCTTGTAGCACAAATACTTATGATGGCGAGTCAATGGTAGTGTCGCCGAAGATGATCGCGTCCCGCCAGATGGATGGTTACTGGATAAACTGGGCTAGCAATTCATCGACATCTTCAAGCTGGAATTGGGACGTAGACTCCAACCAGCGGAACATGGTGTCGAACGCTCGTGCTGCCGGCGCTGATACCTTCGAGCTTTTCTCTAATTCGCCCATGTGGTGGATGTGCAGCAATCATAACCCTTCCGGATCGAATGACGGCTCGAGTGACAATTTGCAATCATGGAATTATGATCAGCACGCATACTACCTTGCTACCATTGCTAAGTATGCCAGCGTCAATTGGGGATTTCAATTCGCCTCAGTCGAGGCTTTCAACGAGCCGATTTCGAGCTGGTGGAATGGGGAAATTGGTACTCAAGAGGGCTGCCATTTCGATGTTAGCACTCAAGCAACAGTGATCAACTACTTGCGAACGGAATTGAACAACCAAGGGCTCAGCTCCACCATCGTTTCTGCGTCAGATGAGAATACCTATGACTTGGCCATCAGTACCTGGAATAGCCTCGGTAGCACCGCTCAGAGCCAAGTAGGTCGCATAAATGTTCACGGCTACCAGTATGGCAATGGGTCTCGAGATGGCCTGTATAGCCTAGCTCACAATGCCGGCAAGAAGCTTTGGAATAGCGAGTATGGAGAAAGTGACGCCACCGGTTCGGACCTTGTTAGTAATTTGCTGCTGGACTTTCGTTGGCTCCACCCGACGGCGTGGGTATACTGGCAAGCTATCGATGGCGGCGGCTGGGGTCTCATCGACGGAGACGATGACACTGTCACCACTGGAGCTGTCAGCCAGAAATACTATATCCTGGCCCAATTCACACGTCATATTCGCAAAGGAATGACCATCCTGGACGGCGGAAGCGACTACACGGCGGCTGCATACGATGCCACGAACAAGAAATTGATCATTGTTGCTGTAAATTGGGGCTCAGCGCAGTATATCAACTTCGATCTCTCTAAGTTTAGCACTCCTGGCATAAACGGAGCTCTCGTTAAGCGCTGGAGCACACAAATTAGTAGCGGTGATCAGTACATTGGCTACAACGACACGTACTTGAGTGGCACAAAGTTCTGGTCATACTTTGCGACTGATCAAGTTATGACATTCGAGGTGGACAATGTTGTCATGTAGAAAACTCTTGCGTCGGCGCGTTTCCCCACTGAGTATTAGTTATTCGATATCATTTTAGAAATCGAGAATTTTGGAAGGAAACGCTGTTTGTTAGGGAAGTACTAGGAATAGTGCTGATACGGACGGAAACTGTGAGCTGGAGAGAATGTTGAAATATAAACCACTATAACTCTGAAGAACAGTGCGGCGTCGCCTTTTTGACAAAGAAACCCTCCTTTCGTGAATGAATGTCACGGGTTCTTCCCATTCTATAACCTGCTTCAAGCTATTTTTCAGGATGTTAGGGACCTCGTATTTTGTGTCGAAAATCGCTCTATGTGATCTCATACTTATTGAGCCCCATGTTGACAAAGACCAGGCATCCAAGGATAAATGAAGTGGCTCAGCTGCTCTTCATCGCCTCATCAACGTCGTCATGCTGTTGACATGGCGAGCCGTCGGGCAGTGTTCGGACATCAATGCTGTCGCATACCCTTAGCTCAAGCAGAACGACAGGATTGAACTTGGTAGGCACGGTAGGCAGAAAGAAAAAAATATAGACAAAGTCCATTTCCATGACAAGGATTCGGGCATTGATTACGACTTGGAATTAACTTGCGTAAGCTTGAAAGGGGTGAAGGACCGTGCACTTAGGACTGTGCGCTGTCTTGAGGAACGACTACGATAACATATCATCAACGCACCAAGATGATCAAAACTCATGCGCTCATCTTCTGAACACTTCTGAAGACTCTTTGATAGTAGCTAAAACAGAATCCAGCTTAATTCGTCGAAATTAGTTAATGGATGTCGATTCAGACTCTGGAAAACGAAGTTCGGTCGTAAAAGCATTCAAGACATGGATACGCATTATATTAGCCTTCCATATCGCAGCCAATCTGGAGGCATTATGATTGCTGAGAGAATTGGAGATTCTCTGTGTAAAGACTGGCTGCCACGGGTGTACGAGACTTACCCTGGACCGCAGATGTTCCGTCGATGGTAAGTTTGCCTGATCCTAGCTTAATAAAGCTTGTTTCATCTTCATGATCTTGGCGTCTTACGAACGCCCATCAACCTTAATCCATTCTCTATCTGATCGTGTTCGGCGGAGATCGCTCATTCGCCATGGTTCGCCAAGTGAAAGTCGAAACAATGTTTCGCAACAGCAAATTTCCGTGACCCATGCAGCGTTCTGATGCGCACCATGCTTTTCTCTATCTCGGCAGAAGTATAGTAGGTACTCGTCGGCCTGTCTCTCGCTTTTGTCACCAAGTTCGGTCGTTTTCCTTTCTTCAGTCACTCTTTGGGATTCTGTAGCCGGACCAGTCACTCTTTTGAACAATCTTTTTCTCTTCTATTCTCCTAGGATGTCTTCCTGGATGAAGCTCGCCGCTATAAGCGGCATAGCAGCTTTTGCATCTGCCTTGCCTTCTAAGCGATCCACGTCTTTCTGCGGCAAGATCGACTATCAGGTCATCTCTGGCACGCCGTGGATCGTGTATAATATGCTTTACAACCAGGACTTGATGTCCGCCTCTGATTCGTGGTGTACAGTCTACGACTCCACTGATACTTCTTCTGGTGTTCAGGAGATTAAATGGGGCAGCACGTCCAGTATCTCGTCTGCTAGCGATACTGTTAAAGGTTACTCGTTTATTGGATTAACACAGAACCTCGAGAACACACTTTCATCTATCAGCTCAATCCCGGCCCAGTACGCTTGGATTCGCACCAACACTACAACTTTCAAAGGAAACATCGTGTTTGACTTCATGACTAATGACGTGAAGGGCGATTCTACGAGCAGTGATTCGCATGAGCTGATGCTATGGCTGCAATACGAGGGTGGCCAGACACCCATTGGGTGGAACGGAGGAGACCCAGCGTACACTGTGGATAGCCTCTTTGGAACGAGCTGGAAACTCTATGAAGGTGTGAATGAGGATACAGGAATCACGGTCAGCAGTCTGTTGCCGGATACGCAGTTTGATGGAAGCTTCGCTGGAGACCTGATGGACTGGTTCCAAGTTTTTGTCATGAGAGGAACATTCAAGAATTCCACATATTTGAATGTCGGCAATGCAGGGTGAGCTATTTCGAGTCAATGAAACCGCACAATAACGCTGACAGCCCACTTAGTACAGAGATTTTCTACGGCGATTCAACCATGAACTCCACTCTGGCACTGCAAATCGACCTTCCAGGCTCTTCGGACGCTGAAGATGCCGCAGCCGAAGCCGCAATCGCACCCTCAGCAAAAGCTGCAGCTACATCAACCTCATCTCCAGCAGCATCTTCGACAACATCGAAACCTTCATCCACTGCTGCTGCTGACTCCAGCACGACGTCCATCCCCACACCTTCCACCTCCTCCAGAGCCAAGCCATTCAATCACGTCACCACAGCCTCCTTTCCTTCATCGGCATCGAGCATACCGGCGGTATCGCTCACCTCCAGCCCTTCATCCGTATTCCCTGTCTCTACACCGTCAACAGCATCGCCGTCCAAAAAGGCGTGCAGCGCTAAGCATCCTACTTCGTCGACAATTGAAATCGTCTCGCATATCGCAACTCCAATTTCAGGCGCTGGTTTCTACCCTACAGGCGCTGGTTTACCGGAGGGTTCCGCGCATCAATCGGGTATTGCATGGCCGTCTGGTGCTGCGTGGCCGACGGGCTGGAGACATCATCATCATCATGGGCAAAGGCCGCATTTTGATCCGCCACAAGATCGTGGAATCGGTGCCTAGGGCTTGAATATCGAATGAATTTGAGAGAGAAGTATGTCATTAGAGGCAGGTGAACCGCTTTAGTAGAAGGAGGTGGATTGTGTTAATCGAGGGAGGAGCTTCGTGTCAGTAGAGGGATGTGAAGTGCGTTGGCAGAAGGAGGTGGATTATGTATTAGTAGGAGGAGATGAAGGTTGTACTGGTGGCTGGTGCTGTCCCGGTTTAGGTCAGTGACATTCATTGGGTTGTCAAGCCGTATTTGCCCTGGGAAACGAATTGCATAAGAATTTCACACAACCACATGGAATCAGGTTACTCTGAAATATAAATTTCAACGAATTTGCATGGCACATAACCGGAATCATAAATGAGCATCGATAAAGATCGTCTTCCAAGAAACAGCACTATCCTCTATAGATCATGGATCGTGATGTCCAAGAAAATATTAGAGTGCCCAGCTGTTGGCCGAACCTGTATCTTGTATCCCCATTTCGTGTCGAAATCATAGGCATCAGAGGTGTATTGTCCACTCCAATCTCCGTCGTCAACTCTGATACTATAATACGGTGCATATCCAAATGGTCCAATCTGGATGGGAACGGTGATTTGGACCCCAAAGCTGTGGTAGCCATCGCTCCACATAATATGGCCCGAAGATAAGCCAGATGCGACGGCCGATAACCTCTGGTACCAGGTCAGGGATTCCACACCGCCATGGGCTTCCAAGGTGGATGAGGGCCGCGTCACGATGGTCGTGAGGTTGCCTCCAGGATCGCTCCAGTTTCGGAGACCGAAGCTAGTCTTGCTGAAGTTGGTCCAAGTTTGTCCAAAGTCAGGAGCTGTGAGAATGGCAAAAGTTTCAATGGATCTGGAAAACTCTCAGTCAACAAGCTGATTGAGATGTAGGGAGACATGAACCACCTGAGATGCTTCTCGGCGCTTGATTGCAGTTCAATCTTCTTTTCGTGCATCCGCTTCCTTCGGTGGAGAAGAGAGGCGTGCCTATTGCGAAACTCCATTTTCTATATCGCAAATTTTCAATGATAGTTTTTCAACACTAGTCTTGGGATTCTTACTGATTCGACAAATGCTGCCATAGCAATCGCCGCGAGAAGATTCTCGCCAAAAGTGGCGAGATCCTCAGCAATAGTGATCTCAGGCCCTGCATATAGTAAGAGACCTTGCTCCCCATATGCTAGCGATGTGCATGAAAACATGGTGTCGAAAACTGTCTCAGCTCCGCCTAAGTCTTCCCAGTTCTCGAAGATATTCGGTATGAGCTCAAGTACGTCCTCTTGACTGGAGTTCATTGCCCCGGCGAGAGATTGGACATAGTCAGGGTGGATGAATTTATACTCGATTTCTGTGTTAGCAATAGCGGCGCGCCAAACGTCATTGGCTTCGTAGATAACAAGTTGTGGTCCCTCTATGACAGGCGCAGGATCTGGATCTGGTGGAGGTAAAGACATCGTGAAAAGCTAGGAGATTTGTCCGAATGAAGGGTCGGTAACTGAAAGTTGTCTGAATGGATAGGGTGATCAATGGAGCAGCACATGCTCTTTATAGACGTTCCGAAAGCCATATTTTGAAGGCGCATAAATCAATAGATCGAATCTTTGAGGCTCGTGATGTTCAGCCGCGTCCACTCTATGGATTTCCAGACGTAGCCAGCCATGGTCGGAATTGTGCTCTGACTTGGCTGTTTTCAGCAACAACCAAGTAGAACCAGATGGTTGAATGCGCCTTCAGTCCATTACTGTTGCAAGGATCGCGGGGATCTGGTCATAGCATACACACCAAAGACCCGAGTCACTGTGACAAAAAGCAGAGGGAAGTGGACTAGTGATCCAAACGACGCGACCTCACTTATCGAAGTTGGTCAAGTAAAGGTAAATTGGAAAAAGTAGTCCCCATCCATTTCTAGTAGTGATCCTGGAATAGACTGTAGTTACCTTTTCAGGTGCGCAAGTCGAGCTGAGAAGGTGGTGGTGTTTTGCAGAAGCCGGTCCAGGTCTTGAAACACTGGTTGTGGCTGGCTGCAAAAGCGGCACGAGACCCTGAAAAGGAAAAGCGCACAACTTCGCACAAGCGAAAATGTATCAAGCCCAAATTTACTCCACTTCACTGCAACCAAAGTCTGGCCGATGACTTCTCGAATTCTCTATACTAGCGTTACGACACATCCCCAGATAGCTTCTTGTTTGAAATTCGAGAGGCAGTCTTCCAGTTCGCTGAAAGGACTATACGCTCTAACGCAGCCTCTTCACGTTATAAGCGCTATAGTGTCACCCATCTAGATGTGCAGTCGAAGAGTGATGAGCGTGGTGTTGAGGGATGGAAACCGGTTCTTTTTGGCATTGTCATTGTCCGCTGCCTTCCCGCCGGTCTGGCTCGATTAGAACACTAGAGAATGTCCAGCTGAAAATCTTGTACGTAGACTCAAAGGAATATTTCGTTGCCACCGTTTCCATCCTTGCATCCATCATATTCCAGATAATATCCGCGTGAGTTTCCTTTCGACAAATAGGATTAGACTTGAGCCAACAAATCCGACCTTCCTGTCTTTGACGTTAGACTGAGGCTGTAGCAATAACACCCCAAGACAGGGGTAACGCTTCTTCAACCAAGAAAACAACCGCGCCTGACCCCTACAATGAGACGAGAGAGCTCTGGTATCTTAAAAATAGGCGCCCCCATTCCTGTGAGCGACTGCTTTAATATACCAGGGAACACCTTTGTCAAATGACCCGTGATTGTACCGCCTAGTCGCATTTCTGGCAGCTATGAAAATTGAATGACTGGCTGAATGCGCCCCCTTCGGACAATTTTTGCTCTGGCGGATGGCGTTGCCGACCAGACATTCTGGCAAAATGTTTGTAACACCCATCGACCAAGAGGGTCATGGTGGACAGAATTGTAGGAGGGGATCCACTAAAAGGGTTTACACTTCTTGGAAATTAAAACTTATCAGAGATGGGCGGTGTAGTTCACTTTAATAAGATAAGTATCGCTTTCATGCAGAGTTGAGCCGAGGTTAAGCCGGGCGTAATTTGGCCGAGTCAGCGCGCCAAGGCTACTAACCCAGCTGGGTGTATCGAGAAGTTACTTTCAATGTGAGACTTGGTGATTTCAATAGATGGTATGGCAAAGCTAACAATACACAATGTACACAAGACCCCTCCATTGTTGGAAAGGAGGGAAAGCTGAAAAATCGCGGAAGAGACAGACAGGCACAGTGACATCAGATGTTGTATCCAAAGTCAGCCAATTCCCACATATCAAGCATACAGCATGTTTCATGCATACCCCCTTTGATAACCTTCCTCTCCATAACACTACATTGTTCATATTTTGTAGTTGTTATCCGGTCCGGTGGGATTATAGCTATATCCTGGGAAGCTATTGAGAACGCCCGCATCGTATTGAGCAAGCTGTGAGCAATTCAATGCACTTGTAATAGGATCAATGTATTCCCCGAGAAAGGCTGTAGCGTTGTTGATGGCTGCAAGAGGACCCTGAAGAAAGTCGGGCAGTCCCTGCTGAGCAATGTTGAACGCAAAGCAAGCAAAGTTGTCGCCCTCGAAAAGGGTCTCGGCATTGTATACTCCGCTCGTCAGATTCTCAACAGACACACCAACAAAGCTATTGGGAGTGCCTGTATTTCCGCCGATCTTAAGGGATCCGGGATACGCTGCATATCCAATGCCTACATCTTCAGCAACGTCGTTGGCTGTGTAAGGGTTCGTAGATGGTCGGCGATACCAATTATCGGGGATTTGTTCTTGACCCTTGTTCCAGACGAAAGAGCCCGGCGCACCGCTGATGCCGAAGAATGATTTAAAATTATATCCATCCTGCCTATAGTTAGCTAGATCAGTAGGCGCAAGAAGAAGTCTCACCAAGTATCCCGAGGGCTCTTCAGCAGTATGGTTGGACATGAAGTTGATTACAAAGTTGTATGCTGCAGGTACGACGACGAGTGTCGAGAAGGCACCAGTAAAATAGTATGGATTACTGGCAATGGCATCATCTTGGACCTGTTGTAGGCGCTGCCGGAACAAGTCGAGTGTGTATCGTTGACCAAAACCATCTTCGGAAGTGTCACTGCCTCCCACGGCATAGACTTCTTCGAACTTGGAAATGTTCAGAGAGTGAGCGTCGCCGTTGTTGGTGTAAGCGTCAAATCGCGCAATTGAGCCATCGCCTTCATAGTTGTTGTGAGAATAAGAAATGCCTTGTCCCTCGCCAATCAAGCCAGACACAATGGGATCGTCTGGTAATGGGCCGCCAATGGACCAGACTCCCTCGACGATATTGCCATCGAGCGCAATAGCGTATGCCGCAAGTGCGGCCGCAAGCTCAGGTGCCATGTTGTAAGCTATGATTGTTAGTGAAACAATCTTGTAGAAGAGTTTGGCGCGTACCTGCACCCAAGCCGGAGATGGTCTCTTCAAGACTTGCAATTCCTGAGCGAGGGAGATAGCCGTGGTTTGCAGCAGCATTCAACCCAGGACAGGGACCGCGTATCTCATCAGCAGCAGGTGAAGAATATGCATTGTCACCAGTGGTTGACACTAGTTGATCCGTTTCATCGAACGTCAAGCAAGGTGTAGGGCCGCAATTGGTCTCTGCCGCGCTGAATCCAAGAGGGTCTGATGGTATTGACTGGCGTCGCACGTGTGGCATTTTTGCTCGCCCTGCAAGTTTTGCTGCTTGTTCAAGCACCTTTGGATTGGCATTTTCCATCGAGGGAAATCCCATAATGGGAATTGCCAAGACGGCTATCAGGGGCAGCATTTGCATCATGACGAAGGTCTAGAGTATGAATTGACAGTATAGTAGTTGTATTTTTGCATTCCCAAGGTCCCGATTAAGCCAAGACTTATACATTTCGCCCTCCTGACTAGTACAGTCAAAAGGAGAGAGAAAAAGAAAAAAAAAATACAATGGATGAGATACACGGCATGAACCCAGAAAAAAAAGATCGGGAAGAGGAAGGTAGTACTGAGATTTGATATTCCATAGAATGGACATCGTCTCTTACCCAAACCCTGATATCCGTTATGACAAATTGTGCGATCGCCGCACCGTGGAGGCAATTGTTGAACCCATATTCAGCCCCTAAACGCCATGCAAGAATTGAGCCTATTGAGGATTTGCCCGTGCCTTTTCCGCTTCTAGTGATGAGCATTGAGCGTTGCCTATGGAAGAAAGGTCATAGTAGGCATGGCAAAGGCGTGATTACTCAAAAAGGAATTTCAATGAGGTCTAGTATGCTTAGTTGTATGCACTAGATCTGCCGGGCCGAGCAGTTCCAGCATACCCAGTTATGTGGCTCAGATGATAAGCTTAATTTTACCTCGGATCGCCTGCATGGACTTGTGATTCGTATTTTGTTGCAATGTCGATTTTGTCAGGTGGTCTGAGGCTTTTTTATACGATATCCCCGGTTCTCTGCGGAATGGGGCACCTGTTTGTTGGTACCATAAGCTGTCTTGACAGTAGATTCTGAAAAATGAAGGGAGTAGCAAGCTCTTTACGGCGTGTATTGACACAAGCGCCAATAAAAGGTACAAGAAGCATTTGACTGCTATCACCCTAGAATTTCAAGGAATGCAGGAAAATCAAGGATTATTCAAGATAGTTGCCATCTGCTCATTGCGTGCTTTGTGGACATAATGGCGAGGGTCCCTCGCAGATTGAGGGGATGCCCGCGTAATCTGACTGGCTGCCACGTAAACAACGTTTGACTTTAGGTAGGATCCTAGCCAGGTTGAGCCTAAACAAAGGACTGTATTCCAAAAAGGTTCGTCGTTCATTGCGTGCTTGGATTAAGAGCTCGCATACGCACGATCCCCGAGACCAAGCCGCATCGGAATGACCCTCGTCTCAACTGTTTCAGCCAGTTTGACAATTTGTCGGTATTATGTGAGGAAAGAGGCTATCCTCCGATTTTCAAAAGCTGTGCATGGCTTTAGAATAGCAGAGATGATGGGAGGAGTCTCGGGGTTCAGTTCCAATGTGTTCTTCAAACTCTGATAGGGACTGGAAGGAACCGAAGGGATATAGGAGTCAACGCCACCTTCTGCACGGCCCACATTTCTGCACACCCGAATTTTGATTAACCCCACGAATTCAAATACGAATTACACCATCAATATGAATCCAATTGATACAGCGATTATTGAAATAGATATATAAAAACATTTTAATTATATTCAAATAATTAAAAAATATAAAATCAATTATTTAATGTTATCATATTATTATAAAAATTTTATCAAATTTTATATAATTATTATTTATAAAATAATTGTCAAATTTTCATTATATCAGAAATTTATTTTAATTCAATAAATTAATATATTTATAAATTATAATATTCTATTTATTATTTAAATGATTCAAAATTTTATTATTAATATTAATAAAAAAGAAATTAAAAAAAAAAGAATAAATCGTTTTATTCAATATCATTAATTATTATTGAAATCAGTATTTTTTATTATATTTGATTTTATATAAAAAAAGACGAATAATTATATTCAATTTTAATTATATTTTAATATGATATAAATTATTAAAATATATTATTTTATTATTAATAATTTGAAAAATAAAAATTAAAATTATTTAATATCATATTTTATTTTATAATATATATAATATAAATAAAAAAGATTTTATTATAAATCAAATTATGAAATATTATTATATATTTAATAAAATAATTTATAAATAAAATCATTTTCAAAAATCAGATATAAATAATTTTCATTTATAAATTATTATTCTTATCATGATTATTATAAATAAGAAGATTTTATTTTTTTCATTTATTTATAATATTCAATTTAATATTATATAAAATTCATAATTTTAATATATGAATTTTATTATTCATAAATATAATTTTATATCATTTTTATTAGATTAGATAAATGATAAAATTAAATTAATCTGATTTAAAAAGATATTTAATAAAAATATCAAAAATAAAATTAATAATGATTTTAAATAAAAATTATTTATAATAAATGATTATAATTTTTATTTAATTATAAAATTTTTTGATTATTATTATAAATAATAAATTCTGATTATTATTTATTCTTTTTATTTTATTTATTAATTTCAATTATTAAATATGAATTTATTTAGATCATTAATTAAATATTATAATATTAAATTAAATAATTAGATCTAATATATATAAAATTTATTTTCATTTATTAAAATTGATTTTTTTTTATTATTTTGGAAAATATATAAAAAGATATTTATATTTTAAAATATTAAAAATGAATTATTTAAAATTAAATTTCAATTATTCAATTTATTAATAATATTTGATCAAATTAATAATCAATAATTTTGAAAGAATTTAAATTAAATTTTTAATTCAGATTTTTTAATTATTATTTCAATAAATGAATAAAAACAATTTTATAAATATATTAATAATTAATTAAATTCATTATTATAAAAAAAATTGATAAATTTAAATTATTTTTTTTTTTGATAGAATATCGAAAATCATTTTTTAAAAATAAAAATTTATAATTTAAAAAAAAAGATTAAAATTTAAAAATAATGAATAAATCAATAAAAATAATTAAAAATATCTTCTGAATATGATGGAATAATATTTTATAATTCTAATAAAATAATATTTATTCATAAAATATAATAATAGAAGAAGAAGATAGAATAATTTGAAAAAAAATAAAAGAATATTTAAAAGATATAATAATAAATTAAAAAATAAATTGAAATTGAATAAAAAATAGAACGAAAATGTATTCATGAGAAAATTCAATAATAACAGAAGAAGGAATAAATTATTCAATAATAATAGAAATAAAAGATAATTGAATAATGAATAATGAATAAATAATTAAAATTCGAATCATAATAAAATAAATGAAATCAGTAAATTTAATGAAAAATATCAAATAAAATTCAGAATATTATATATATAAATGAAAAGATATTAAATAAAATAGAAGTGATTTTTTATTCAAATCATTCAGAATGATATTTACAAATTCCATTATATTATAAAAATCAAAATTAATAATTTAAATAAAACGTATAAATTAGAATTATTAATTAATCTTAATTTTATCTCATTATCTATTCTTGTTATTGAGATAATTACATTCAAAGGTTTGGTGGTGAGAATTAATTCGGGTGTGCAGAAATGTGGGCCGTGCAGAAGATGACGTTGACTCCTAGTGGCCGACAATGCCGACAGCAGCAGCTATGGGCAAATTGATCAAACTAACAACGGTGGACAGATTCAGCCAATGAGAGAGCTGAATTGTTCTAGTTAAGAGAATCTAGATGAGAAGGTGGTTCGGAGGAAGAAATGTCCTCCGTTGCTTATTAATTGTCATTAATCGCCCCTTCCCACATCGAGTCTAGCATGTCCTGAATTGCGAAGATGTTTGGTAGATAATTGACAGAGTGGAGAGCTGAAACCCCATTAATAATGTAATCGAATGAAATATATTGACAATCTTAATCCACATGGCGTTTCCATAGGTATTTACGCGTCTGTCCTGCATTCAATTCAACGAATGAGAAATTGGCTGATTAGCCTTATGATTAAAGAGCTCCCCGCACCGACATCGGATCTTCTAGGATCGACATCAGCAAAAAAAAGTGCATGAGAATGACTATACTTTGCAGTGGCAATAACTCATGCTCACTATGAGTTGAACAGCTCCAGATCTACCATGATTGCCTTTCAGTTGACATTCATGCTTTTCTTACTACCGTCGTAGTGTCAAGATGGCGATCATCAATGCCTCACGATCAGTATTACCCTCGTTCCAGTTTCGGATCAAGGATGCATTGAAGAGGTCTGTAACGATAGCTGCGACTACGCCCGAAAGCCCAAGCTTGGTGTATCCTCCGGAAACTGTAATCAAGAAAGAGTCCGTTGATTTACCCCAACAAGAGCATCGACATGATCGAAGGGAGACGATTAAGCAGGCAAAGCCACTTTCTGAATTCCTGACCGACAACTTCCATAGACAACATGACTATTTACGAATCAGCATCACTGAAAAATGCAATTTACGCTGTCTTTATTGCATGCCAGAAGGTCGAAATTCTTGGTTACTGTAATCGCACTAGCTAACATTCTGTAGAAGGCGTACCACTTTCACCACCTGCACATCTCTTGACATCTCCCGAGATCTTCTATCTTTCCTCTCTCTTCGTATCTCAGGGTGTTAGCAAGATACGTCTCACGGGTGGCGAGCCTACGATCCGCAGAGACATTGTACCGTTAATGCATTCCATTGGGTCGCTTCGTTCACATGGACTAAAAGAGCTAGCATTGACTACAAATGGCATCACCCTCCATCGGAAACTCGAAAGTATGGTGGATGCCGGATTGACTGGTGTTAATCTGAGCTTGGACACACTGGACCCTTTTCAGTTCCAAATCATGACCCGCAGGAAAGGCTTCGAAGCCGTCATGAAGAGCATTGATCGAATTCTGGAGATGAACAGACTCGGAGCTGGCATCAAGTTGAAGGTCAATTGTGTTGTCATGCGTGGCATTAATGAGCGAGAAATCATACCATTTGTTGAAATGGGCCGAGAAAAAGACATTGAAGTACGATTTATTGAGTACATGCCCTTTGATGGCAACAAATGGAGTCAAGGCAAAATGGTTCCCTTCCAAGAGATGTTGAATGTAATCAAGGAGAGATATCCGCATTTACGAAAAGTCGAAGATCACCAAAACGATACAAGCAAGACTTTTCAGGTCCCAGGTTTTGTCGGAAAGCTTGGTTTTATTACTAGCATGACGCACAATTTCTGCGGAACTTGCAATCGACTACGAATAACGAGTGACGGCAACTTGAAAGTCTGTCTATTTGGAAATTCGGAGGTGTCTTTACGTGATATGCTTAGACAGGGCAATAGTGGCAATCCTATTGACCAAGAGGCTTTTGAAGCAATGAAACAGGTTGAGATGGATCGCTACCAAGGCTTATTACCAGCCGGTTCAGTATTAGGCTGGGGTGATCGTGAGCAGCAGCTTCTTGAAGTCATTGGCAGGGCAGTAAAACGTAAAAAAGAGAAGCACGCCGGTATGGGTGAGCTAGAAAACATGAAGAACAGGCCGATGATTTTGATCGGTGGGTAAAATTCTTTTCTTCCTGCACTGGCAACAGATTTCGATTACATGGATCATGAATTTGCAATCCTGCCTCCGTTGACGCGCGAGGTCATAACAAACAATTCGGACCTGTATGTCCTTTCCAATGTCCAATATTCTTTGCTTCGACATTTTCGCTGATATCAACAGATGATTTCCGAGGCTCTTCGACTGCGTGGCGCTTTGGTGGCGTTGGTAATCAGCCAATATCCAGTTTCCACCGTTATAAATTACCAATACCACATGCTCATTCATTCCGCGCTACAAAACCGACACCACAATTTTATGCTGTCTCTTCCTATTCCACATCAGCTCAACCCGGGAAGAGGAGACATGCTTCCCAAAAAAGGCAGCGTGCCCCTGCACGAGCGGTTGAAAACCTACAAGCAGTCCAGAGCCCACCAGAATCGCACCTTACTCATGTCACTGCGAACGGACAGGCACATATGGTCGATGTGGGCCAGAAAGCGTCAACACATCGAATTGCAACTGCTGTTGGCTATGTTAAGATGAGCTCGGATTCTGCACGTCTAATAAACGAGAATCGGATGAAGAAGGGAGATGTGCTGGCAACCGCACGAGTAGCCGGCATAATGGCTGCGAAAAAAACAAGTGATATCGTGCCGCTCTGTCATCCACTTACAATCAGCAAGATCAGCGTCGACGTTGGTCTCAACAGTAATCTTAGACCACGACGATTCCCGCATGTTGACAAGGAAGATGACGTTGACGATGACTTAGCAGCTCTGCCTAACGATGTTATGATGGACAGGGTAAGCTCTACTGACCCTATTCTACCGAAAACGTATCGCACACGCTTCGAATTTGTATGCATCGAAGCGACCGTGGAGTGTATTGGGCCGACTGGGGTTGAGATGGAGGCGCTGATGGCAGTCAATGCCACTGCGCTCACAGTGTACGATATGTGCAAAGCTGTCGACAAGAACATGAAGATTACGCGTATAGGAGTAGTTCGAAAGGAAGGGGGGAGAAGTGGCGCTTGGAGGGCGCCACACTGGAAAAGTCATTTCAACAACGATTAGGCTACAAGCTATAGAACGGCAGTGAAAATATCAGCGTATCATCTGCTCGAACATGTGTGACTCGTCTACTACTGGTCATTTGGTATCTTGTCCAATCTATAGCCTCTGGCCCTATGATTTGGTGAAAATGATGAAAAAGAGTCTTGTCTAATTCCTTCCTACCATCGCACATAAAATAAACCACACTTCCTGCAATCACTTGAATCAAGAAATTCTGATGGATCTATACTCTAATCATATCCAGCAGGCTCCGGGGATGCTGGGAATGCTGGCTTATCCAAATTGAACATGCACTCCTCCTTCCAATGCTTGGGCGTGTACCTGTCTGCAATTGCCTTGAAAGCCTCCTGCAATGAATTAGCACATGTCCATCTTGGTCACCCAATTGATGCCCTTACCAAAGTGCAGAAGCTTTCATCTCCGTCAAGATGCTTGCCTGGCGCTTTGCAGCCTGGCACTGTCATTGGACGATCATTATACCGTATTCGAACAAAATGACCATCTAGCTTCTCCTTCTCCTCTTTGCTCAGATCATCGGTGGTCTTTCTTGCAATGCCCTTGGGCTTCTCAGCTACCACCTCCTTTGCCCTTCCAAAGAGCGCAGAAAACCATTCCTTCGACTCCAAACTCTTCTGCGCCGACACCGCCGTTTGCCTTAACCGCTCTGCATCTCGTTTCCGAAACAGCTCAATAGCCACATGACTGGTATACGGGGGCCACGGCTCGCCCTCAAACGCGCCCAAACTGGTCAAAAACCCCGCCAACGTCGTATCATGACACCCGGCAAGCGTTAACTTCAACTCCCTCTCCCCCCCTCTCCCCCGCCCATCCTCGGCACCCACCTCACCCACGCCATCCCGCCCGCTCCGCTCCACACTCCCCACCATCCGCCCCACCACATCGCCCACCAGCGCTCCGATCCCTAGCGCCCGGTACTCGCGCGACTCCGCATACCCGGCGTACCACTCCTCGACGCCGATGCGATCAATGACATCGCGCACCTCGCGCTCGTAAAACTCGGGCGGCAGCCGCGTGGCGGGCCCATGCGCCAGCGTCGCATTAATCGTGTCCATGATGCCCGAGAGGCGGGGATGCGCGTCGACGGCGACGCGCGGCGAGTTGGTCGGCATCCACTTCCCGAGACGCGCGTTCAGGTGGTCCATCTCGGGCGTGGCGTTCCAGCGCTCCGCAGTGCGGTCGGCGAAGGCGCGCGACAGCTGCGCCAGGCGTCGGCAGTTGCCGTCGTTGGGGTACAGCGTCTCGTCTGCGGGCGCGCGTGTCAGGATGGTGGGTGCTGGGAAGGAGGCGGTGCGTGAGGTCGGTGGGTACAGGCCCCAGAAGGTCTGTTGCACGGATTCCAGGGCGCGTGAGAGAGGGGTCGCGCGGAGGTAGATCATGTCGGCGTCGGAGATGAGGGCGGGCATGAAAGAGAGCTGGTCGACGTAGAGGCGGCGGAGGCGCTGGCCGAGGGCGAGGGTGGTTTCGCGGCCTTTGTCGGTCAATTCGCCGGGTTGGCTGGATGAGGAGGTTAGTGGATGGGTTGAAGAGTTTGGATATGCACTCTACCATATTCCGTCGTATTCACCTTTGGGACCGGCTGCGACTACGGGTTCATCGTCGGGGCCAAAGGTTTCGAGACGACGGCGATATTTAAGAGCATCCCATTGAGACCAGTCTTTGGTAGTCATGATGACGCTGGTGAGTTGCCGCGCGGAATTGCAGTATGGCCAATCTGCGGAGAGGCTCAGCAACAAAGCATACCATTGATTGCAGGACTTTGAAAGCACGTACAAGGAGGAAGGCCTGCCTGTGTCGAGGTTTCATGAGCTAAGAATTCCTGTTTATGGCAAAGAAGTTTACATACATTTCTGAAGCGCGCTGAGACCGGACTCCTCTCACCATGACGAAGAAGCTACCAGAATAATAATCAGATTGTAAAGTCAAAGCTTATAGGGAATAAAAGCGTACGATTTGAACTAATTGTAGCTGCAGTTCCTTGGGATAAAGTTGTTCGAGTTCCCGAGGGGTGTAGGGCCCCCTCGGCTCCAGAGTTGTCATCGTACAGAGATGAAAAAGAAGTCTATTCTAGCGAAAAGGCGTGAAGAAGGAATCATTCAAGCTTTGAAGTCGGAAAGAGGTATACAATAGTAGCAAGACGTGGCAGTGTCTGGCAGGATGCTGGGTTGCCTGTGAATATGCGACATGGACATGCCCGGGCTCAGAATGAAGCAATCACGATTATCTAGCCTTCATCAGGATGAACGTCCAATGTCGTCTACCTTCTTTAACTGTAACCAACTGCATGCTCTGTTGAGAAGGGAGTAAAGGCGATCCGGGGAGTTTTCCGGTTTTGCCCGCTGCTCGAACGGGAAAGGCTAAAGTGAGCTACGGTTGACCTTGAACAGCTTCTCCTGCTCGGGCATAGACCTCCACCGAATGCGGTGCGCAGCATGAGAAGTCCTTTTATTTGTGCAAGCTGTCGCCAATGGCTTCGTCACCGCAGCCAAAACATTCCCAAAACTCAGTGGCGATCCAAAGCAGATCATGGCGCCTTCTCCAGCTCACTACCTCCTTCCGACAATGCGCTCTCGGCGACCAGTCTTCCTTTCCTAGGCCAGGAAGGCTCCCAAAAACAAGAGGAGCACACAAGGCAGCATCGCGGTGGCGCAACGAAGAAAGATTGGTCTTGGAACCTAGAGGAGCTGTTTTCTGGGCAGTTTGGGCCAGGGAGATATTCATCTGCGTTTTTGCCAAAGCCTCCCGATTTTCCTGCCAAACTAGATGCTCCTATCGAGTCATACCCCAAGAGTCAGACAGGTGGCGCGACAAGGGTTGAAAAACTTGGCAAAAACAAGGGAAAAGAGAGGCGAGAATCTGAAATTAAATTCAATACTTTGGCCCAGGGAGATTTCCCGGCTCCGTCCATACACTCCACAGATGTCAAGATATCCAGATTTACACAACTAAATCATTCAGTTCAAGGAGAGACACCCAGGGAGTTCAGCCCGCGCAAGTCATTTCATCGTCTTCGTCAGCTTCTACGACCAGAATTTTCCTTGAACGAAGTGTGGTCCTTTGTCTTGCATTACCCGAGCTCATATAATCTACGGCACATAGTCGACCAAATCGAAGCATTGTTTGGCCCAAAAGCACCTGCAATACGGAGTTGGATCTATATGCAAGAACATGCAGAAGATATCAAGAGAATGGGATTGAGGACTCAAGAATTGTTCCTGAAGAAATTATGTAAAAAATTGTTCGTGGGTTGGTATTGGCGCAATCACTTTCATTGGTCGTTTGCGCCCAGTAAGATCATTCCCAAAATCATTGCAAATGGGTTTCTAGCAACGCACCCCCAACTATACATCTTGTGGAAAATGCATTTTCACCTTGTTGAGTGTATCCAAGTCGACACCCTCTCGGAGGAGAAGACAGTCGGACCAAGTGCTTTGATACTCGAGATGATAGACACGTGGAAAATGTGTATCAAGTCTACACTCAAAGACTCGCCTCAAGGCACAGCAGATTCTGAATGGTCAGACTTGTTGGACATGTGCAAGCAGCAAATGCTACAATTAGACTCTACTGCATTTCACGAACGCTTCTCTGCCATTCTGGCGCCCAACTGCACCATGCGGCTAAGTCGATTAAGAGTCGCCGCAAGTGCTTTTTTCTTATCTGTACTCTATCGGCATGGGTTTATCACCGATTATATACGGATTTCACCACAAGTAGAGAAGGATTTGCGTCTGTTTACTAACTTCACCATGCATGTGGCCGAAAATTCAGACGTTGATTTGGTCTTGGCATACCTCGAACGAAACCTATTAGGTCTTAACCGATTCGTAGGGCTGAAGGGGAAAATAAGAAAAATTTTTGGACAGGCTGGTCTTTATTCAACATGGCATGTCGCAGCACCATCGGTTCCTAGACATCAAAATGCCGGGTTGAGAAACCCGTCCAAACCAATGGCTTTGAGTTCGTTCACAGAAATACTCAAAGCAAAGCCAAGGACGGAAGATTCTACCCGTGAACACGACACGGTCGACATTTTGGCCAAGCGTGGCCCGTTAGCCGTCAAGCTTGCCAAAGATCCTGACAATGGAAAAGAGACCTTTCCTAATGATTTTCCTGGAACGGATTTGGAGGATTTCAAAAAGCCCATGGATGCGAGTCCGACTGTGGATGGGAATGGGACGAATACACATCGAGGTTCTTCTATTGAAAAATCTTCTAACGCAGTTCGAAGACTGAAGGATAATGCTTTACACAAGCACTGGTCTGGCTATGCCAAAAGTCGGCGCGATACGAGGATTAATAGGTCTGTCGATCCTACCAGTTCCCATCAATCCAGATGGCAAGATGGTGAAAGTATTGAAAATAAGTTAGGACGGGCGTTGGAGCAGACGAACCTTTCCAAGATTGACTCGCTGTGGCGTTTAGTAAATCCGTCACAAGAGCGCGTAGAAACGCCAAAACAAACCATTCGCATGTCCATCGATGTGTATGAGTGTTTTATTTATACTTACATGGCATTGAGTGAGACAGATAAAGCTGTGGATGTGTGGAACGCCATGATTCACAATGGTATCGAGCCGAAACTGACTACATGGACGTCGATGATGCAAGGCTGTCGTCGAGCACGAGATGTGGAAAGCCTCGAATCCATCTGGCAGAGGATGAGGAGCTCGGGTGTCCAACCAGATACCAAAGCATGGGGTTTGAGACTCCATGGCCTCATTCGATTGGGCAAAGTTAGAGAGGGTTTGCAAGCTCTACAAACAATGAGTGATGAATGGACAGCCGCCTCCAAAAGAATATCTGTCAATCCACTTCAAGCTACCGAGGCCGACAAAGCAGTACCAAAACCCAACATTGCAATCATTAATGCTGTCGTCACCGCGCTCTCTCGGGGCCCCCAAGAAAAAGCCATTCAAAAAGTCCTTGCATGGGCCGCAGCCCACGACATCAAACCCGGCGCCTTCACCTTCAACGCGCGCATCACCATCGCCTTTCGCAAACAAGACGCCACGGCCGCCTACCACATCCTCCAAGAAATGGCCGCCGCCAAGGTCCAACCCGACATTGCAACCTTCACCATCCTCCTCGACAACCTCATCAAAGACGCGGCCATCACGAAGCGCCCACCTGCCGAACAACACCAGCTCGTGCACACCTTCCTCCGCAACCTCGAATCGCTCGGCCTCGAACCCACCTCCAAATCCTACACCGTCCTGATCGACCGCCTCCTCAAACACCACAACAACACCTCCGCCGCGCACCTCGTCCTCACCCACCTCTCCTCGCGCGACCCGGCCCTCCCACCAAACCCGCATCTCTACACGGTGCTACTGACCCACCACTTCGCCCAGAACCCCCCGGACCTCGCGGCCGTCGACGCGCTCTGGCACACCATCCAGCACACCCCCAACTTACACCCGGACCGCGTCTTCTACGACCGCATGGTGGAAGGGTATGCGGACGCGGGCGCGGTCGGGCCGATGATGGCGTTTCTGGCGCGCACGACGCGCGACAGCCGGCTGCCGGGCTGGTGGGCGCTGGCGAAGGTGGTGCGGCGCCTCGTGGCTATTGGCGATGTCGATCGGGCAAGGGAGGTGGTGAGGGAGGCAAGGAGGGCGGACGGGAGGGGCGGGGTGAGGGCCGGAAATTGGAATGAGAAGGCGAAGGCGGCGTTTGAGGATGTGGTTGCGAGGGAGTTGGAGGGGGTGGAGGAGGTGGCGAGTGAGGAGGTCGGAGCTGCGGTCTTTGAGAAGGCGCGAGATGAGGAGATAGAAGATGAGGGCGAGCGGGGTTTGCAGGATGAGGGGAGGGTGGAAAAAGAAGAGATCTCGGGTACGGGGATTCTGGATGTGAAAAGGACGGGATTTCCTATAAATAGGAGTGCGCAGTTGGAGACGTGGTAGATGCAAAAGCGTGTATAGACAAGAGTGTGATTAGACGGAAGAAGACTAATGTATCAATACAATACAGGTAAAAAAAAAAAACAAAAACAAAAACTTGTTCAAGCAAACTCCCGTCATTGTGCGAGTCTTTGGGGTATCATAGCCATTCGAAGAAACAAGCAAAAACGCCCAAAGAACACCAATTATTACACTTGCTTCCGCCAGCCATTGTACAAGCCATTCCCATCCGAAACCTTCAACCTTTCTCCAAAGCCCACGTCAATTAATTACCCATACCATTCATACCATTCCCCATCCCACCCATCCCATTCATGCCCCCCATGCCCTGCATCCCTCCCATACCCATCCCACCCATATTCATCTGGCCCTGCTGCTGCTGCTGTTGCTGCATTTGCCTAAACTGCTGCATCATTGCGGGATTCATGCCTTGCATTCCGCCTCCTCCCTGCTGTGCCATGCGCTGCTGCATATTCATCGCATTCATCATCGCCGCCTGTTGCTGCTGATTCGGCTGGCCACCTCCACCACGGCCGAGCGCCGCCATCATCTGCGGCGTCATGCCCTGCGGGTTCCCACCGACGCCGCCTTGCTGCGCCTGCTGTTGCGCCTGCATCCGCTGCGCGAGCGCTTGTTGCTGCATCATGTATTGCCTGCGCTGGGCCGGGTCCAAGTTGGCGAGTTGCGGGGGAATGCCTTGCTGTGGCATGTGGCCCTGCTGCTGGCCCGCGTGCTGTTGTTGCTGTTGAGCCTGGTGTTGCTGTTGTTGGAGTTGCTGCGATTGCTGTTGTGTGCGTTGTTGGGTGGCGAGCCAGGCCTGGAATCGTTGTTGGGCATCTTGGGGAAGCTGACCGCCGTTCATCTGCATGAGGCGGTTGAAAAAAGTATTTCGCAAGCCCTCACGTTGGGAAATCATGCGCTGATGTCCCTGAGGATCATTCATATTGGGGATTCCATTTGTGGGCTGCATGCCCATTGGATTGCCCCCCATTCCAGGGTGAGAGGTAGCAGTCATGTTGTTGCCCATGTTCATTGCCGTCGTGTTTTGATTATGCATATTGCCCATCTGGTTCTGCATCAGAGCAGCAACTTGAGCATTGTAACCGGCGTTTGCACCATTCTGCTGCTGTTGCTGCTGTTGCTGCTGTTGCTGTTGCGCCTGCTGTTGTCGCAACTGCTGTTGTCGTTGCTGCTGTATCATCATGAGACGTTGACGCTGTTCGGGCGACATATTCTGGATGGCTTGGGGTGAATTTTGAAAGCCTTGTCCTCGACCCATTTGAAGCATTTGCATTTGATGTGGATTGAGCGCTTGTGTTTGGCCTTGCATTGGAGTGCCCTGCATCATAGGATTCTGCCCACCACGAGCCACACCAGGCACAGGGCTTGCGTGAGAGACGGACGGGGTGGGTGTCATATGTCGTGAAACAGGGACAGCGGCATTCATGCTTGGAGTAGTCTGCTGCATATGTGGTGTGCTGTGATTCATGACTGGAGTACCGTGACTGCTTTGTTGCTGACTGATTTGTCGCGCCATATTAATTTGGTGATGTTGGAGGGCAGATTGCGGTCGGGGTGGGCTGCCGGCATTTTGGCTCGACGTTGGAGCCATGGAAACGCCACCCATGGAGTGAGCAGAAACCATGTTTTGATTGACAGGTGACGAAGCCATCATCGGCGTGCTTGATTGTTGACGTTGGACGGGTGATCCTTGAGGAGCCTGTGTAGTGGGGAAGCGCGGTGGCTGTTGCTGCTGTTGCCCCACCATGGTGCTTGGCTGTGGATGAGCATGAGTAGTTTGATTTTGATTCTGCTGCTGCTGTTGATGTTGCTGCATCTGCTGGTGCAAATGCTGCTGTTGGTGTTGCTGAGCTTGTTGCTGTGCCTGTTGCTGGGCATGCGCTTGAGCTTGAGCTTGAGCTTGAACCTGAGCTTGTTGCTGGGCTTGTTGCTGCATCCTAACTTGATTTTGTTGCTCCAAGATTTGACGTTGGAATTGGGCATTTCGCTTTTTCACTTCCAGCTCTTCATTTCGCGCCCTCTTCTCTCGTGCCTCCATCTGCTGTCGATGCTCTTCTTCTCTCTTTCTCTTTGCCTGTTCTTCGTGGCGCTGTTTAATATTCTCAATGGTCTTGAATTTGGAAAAATCGAAACCAGTAGCAGCACCTTGGCCTTCGACTGCCGAAGAGCCAACAGCGCCACCAGACGTCATAGAAGACTGTCGTTGCTCGTCGAATGCCAAAAGGAAGCGTTCTTCGGCGGCAGCTTCAGCTTCATCAGCAGCCAATTCGGCACTTGTACGCTTTCGGGTCTTTGGTGCCGGAGGTTGACATTCGTGTAATGGATGGCGTAAACTGTTGATGATGGCCTGCGACTCCTCAAAGTTTTTTGCTGGCTGCAGTACAAGTGGTAGTTCGGTATGCATCAAGGTCTCCGCCTCGAAGTCGTGGTAATCATTCTCATCTATCATCATTTTTTGCTTTTTAGCTGATGGACCTTTGGCAGTAGTGGGTGTTGGTGGGACAGCCGTTAGTGGTGTCAGTGGATGGGTCATGGTCGGGGTTGAGCCATCCTTTTGCATAGATTGCCTTC
Source organism: Astrothelium macrocarpum (assembly GCA_021030915.1). Taxonomy (NCBI): domain Eukaryota; kingdom Fungi; phylum Ascomycota; class Dothideomycetes; order Trypetheliales; family Trypetheliaceae; genus Astrothelium; species Astrothelium macrocarpum. Next base: position 293,339 of record JAGEMR010000013.1, on the reverse strand, counting down.
GACCATTACGAGGATCTGGTGCAGGGGTGTTTGCTAATATAGCCATTTCGTTGTGAAATGACAGTGGTGTTGAATGCATGACAGTGGTAATAATGCGAGGACCAGTCGACGGTTTTGGTTTTTGTGATGGAGGGGCCTGTCCGGGGGCTGGCATGTTTTCCTTGTCCTTTTCTCTCTTTTCTGCTATCGCGTCGGTCTTGAAGCTAGCAGCGGCATCATTCTGAGCTTGAGCCGAAGCCTTTGGATCCAAGCCATGCTCGGTATACGGAGACGAAATAATCCAGGCTTTATGATTGTGGATGGAAAAAGAGTTGGCTTGCTTGCCATTTGCAGCCTCAGAGGAAGCCTCTGGTGTAGCCTTGTTAGGAGAACGATGGTCATGGACTTCAACAATAAGGCATCCTGGGAAACTGTTAGCAACCATTCAAATAGCGGTAGTCAAGGTTGCCAACCGTCATAGAATGTGACTTCTGATCGAAACAATTCCTCCAATATATCATGGGGAACAGTGTGATTTCTCAAGTGTTCTAAAAAGACTTTCATAGGAGAATTGTAACCAAAACTACCATCTTGCTGATCAAAGCGGAAGTGGGTAGGGTGAAGGTGGACAACCAATGAGGGCGGTTTGCCCTTGAATTTCTGTAGAATGTATTCGGTAGTTCGGACTTTGCACAGTTAGTCATTGCAAACTATAAAGAGCCTCTTTATCACGCATATATACCGTGTGGCTCTGACAATTTCTTCTTGGGTGCCTTGGAATCTCCGGCAAGGCCGTCTCCAACAGAGTTTCTCCCCTTGACTCGTAAAAGACTGGGACGAGTAGACTCCCGTCTATTGCGAAGAGCCTGAACAGGCCGCGCTGTAGCGACAGACGTCATGTTTAGAGGAGAGCGAAACCTTGCACGTGCAGCAAGGTTGCTGATGGTGAGCTGAGAAGCTTCTCAACCCAACGCGCGCCAGAGGAGTCGTTACTCGTGATTCGACATTCGCAAAGGTGATGCGACACTGATCCTAAGAGATGAAAAAGATTGCAGTAGGTTTCGGGGAATGGTTAGAGAGAAAGATGTGATTGACAAAGGTGGACGACGTAATGAGATAGCTCGAGGACGATGACAGTCACGTGATGGGTACCTTAGGTACTCATCCGTTCATCCAGCTCTCGCTTCTGCTAACGTCGACAACCAACATCACTGTAATGTTTCATAATTGAGCATATATGACGAAATACTACACAAGCTTACTTGACACGTCGGATCTTTGGATAGGTCCATGGTAGGTCAAATGATCGATTTCTCCATATTTCCTACTGGAATACTCCAGCAGTAATCATTCTTGCTTTTAACATTTTTTGTAATCTTATTTCCAATTTGCCAAAACTGCACGTGTCATAGTTGTTCCATTCCGTTCCGTTTCGGAACTCTACATTTAGCATTCCAATCCTTCATAAGCCTCTACAAGTCATCCGTCGCGCAAGCCATGCCGATCATGGAGACCGCGGCTGGACTTTTAGTAGGAGAACAGATACTCTCCACGGCAGTAGAAGGCGCTGCTGTTGGTGCCATTCTTGCTGCGAGACGTACCCTTCCTCTCAAAGCGACATTTACCCGTATTGCAACTTCTCAAGACCAGCCTTCTCGGTAAGTGGTGCTAGAACTCCTTGGCTCCGATATTGTTTCTGGTAGCGAGCATTTTCATAAACCTCCATGTACAATATCCATCTGCAACAAGATTCTTATTTGCGCCCTGATTTGTCTATGTCCTCCTAACAAAATCCAGCGAATCCCTCCATCGAATTTCAGGAACGCTCAACATTGTCAATGGCCGTGCCTATATCTTTGGCGGCAGCACTGAGGGATCCAATCAAGCTCCCATTGCGGGAAATGAGATGCATATCATTCGCATCTCTGGCAAATACGAAACTGAATTCGACTACAAATGCGTTCCAGCACTACCTTCAATCGATGGCTGTCCAGTACCTTCGCCTCGTAAATCCCACAGTGCCGCTGTTTACAATGAAAACATTCTTGTTTTCGGCGGTCCCAACGAAGGCGGTCGAGTCTGGTCTTTTTCTACCGAAACCCTCAAATGGACCGCACGTGATCCCTCAGATGTGCGCAGTTGCCAAGTAAGTATGAATCAAGGCGCTGTCGTACATGGAGACCTCTTTATTGTGCATGGCTCCGCCTTCCAAGCCGTTTCCCACTTGCAAGAAACTTGGGCTTTTGATCTCAATACCAACACTTGGCTACACATCGCCTCGCTACGTACAGAACCTAATCAAACCTCTACCAAGCCTGCTCTTGTCGGTAGCACCTTGTTCACAATCTCCATGTCACGTACGCCCAATAACGATGACCACGCTATTTGGCTCCACTACTTGCATCTTCAAGAGAGCAGCAAGCACATGGAGTGGCAATCACTACGCCTAGCCGTAGATCCGTTCTCCGGGCCACTCATCCACCACGGCTCCGCGCTCGTACCCATTTCCACTGGGATGGGCCGTCATTACCTACTCTTTCAAGGCGGACGCGCAGCCAATTTTGATCCCAACACGGCCGAGCAGAAATCTGAAGCTGGAGATGAGACAGGACTATGGGTGATGCAGATTCCAAGTGATGAGAAATCGCTAGCGCGATTGAAAGACTGGGTGCGGGATAAGTTTGGACGGAAGAGTGGTAACAAGCAGTGGGCAGAAGTAGGGTTAAAGGCGGAAAGAGGGAAGAGCGAGGAGACGATGAATCATCCTGGCCCGCGGACGCACAGTGCAATGACTGGAGTAGATGATCGGACAGTGTTGATGTGGTGTGGATGCTATCCTGGATTTAGCGAGGGCCAGGGAGATGGGTGGATGATTAAGCTTCATGGGTAAGACAATGATTGGGCATTGCTAGGCCAATAGCGGAATGTTGGAGGATATCGGGCAACATTGCGATACCCACAAAGTATCCTTTAATAATTTCTATTTTATTCTCAGGTATCAACCTGAAGTATACCTCATGCAACTGTTCTCAAGCATTGCATTCACTAGCTTCCATCATCCATCCACCCATCCACCCATCCACCCATCCACCCCGCTCAACCCACGGCCAACCCCTCCTCCCCTTCCCCAAACCCCTCATCATCCCCATCCACCTCCCCCTCACTCAGCCCCTTCGCAAACTCCTCCCCCTTCGCCTCCGTCCCCCACACCACCACAAACCCCTCCTGCACCTCACACTCCGTCAACCGCGTCCGCTCCTCCGCCCCGCCGCTTCTGCCCCCCTCCACCCGACACCTCCGCCCCAACACACACCCAGCCAGCTGCACATTCTCCCCGACCTCCACGCCCTCCATCAGCACGCACCGCTGCAGCCGCGCGCCCGCGCCAATCGCACAGTTCGCCCCGACCACGCTCTCCCGGATGTTGGCGCGCGCGCCCACCGTCACCGCCGCGTCGAGGAGTGAGGTCGACTCGTCGACGCGCGCGGTTGCGTGTACGCCCTCGGGATATGCGACTTTGGCGGCGTGAGCGAGAGGGGAGATGGGTGTGGGGGGCGAGGAGAGTGCGAGGGAGGGGTTGGGGGATGGGATGGTGTCGTTGTTGTGGGAGGTAGGGAGTTGGGCGAGGAGGAGGGAGGTGGTGAGGAGGGCTGGGGCGGTGTCGACGCGACGGATGAGGGGGCGTGTGGTGGTGAGGGGTTGGATGTAGGCGAGGATTGGGGGGATGGTGAGGGGTTTTGATGAGATGGAGGAGGTAGCAGGGGCAAAGGAGAAAGACGGGGTGACTGTAGAGGGAGAGGTGTGTGCGGGGGGTGGGGAGGTCCAGGTGCTGCTGAGACTGGCAAGGTCGACTTCGTCGTCGAGCATGCCGTCTACGTTGGTGTTGAGTTCATGCAAGTCAGCGTTGGGTGTAGGTGATCCGGACAGGACCTCTCGGAGACCGAGTTTGTCGCCGAGCCCTGTTTGCCAGCCTGCTTTTGCCCACCAGCCTAGTACGTCTTCGCTCATGCTCTCGATAATGTCATTGTGTTTGATCATGTCGAGAACCCAATATGGGAAAAAGAAGATGTGTGCACTGCGATGAGTCATTTTCATTTTTATGCGGCCGTGTTTCTGGAGTAATGAATGTCTGATGGGGAAGGCTTTTTGCTCATCCATGACGTCGTTTAATGTATCGGTCGGCATTGAGTAGACGAGGTTGCCAATATCCGGACGTAGGGAGGTTGGTGGAGGTGATACTACTGGTGCTGGTAAAGGCGTTGTTGCTACAAAATCCGTTTCTTCATCTTTGATATTATTTTCGCCTTTTGTGGGATACCAAACAGCAAGTCCACCCCGCCTTCCACTTCTCTCCCCTCCAAGCCCTAATTTGATTGGACTTCCTTCACTAATGCCGCCGGTTGCTCCTCCTAGACCAGCTTCTTGAATCATCCATGATTCAAGTAATGAAGTACCATTCAGCTCGCAGATAATGTCGCAAGGCAGAACGATAAAGTCTCCAGTGATTTCAGCTTGGACTTCGGGAAACCTGAAGATCTCTGCGGTTCCAGTAGTCTGAGTGAGATCTTTTGGGGTTAGTATATCTGGTCTTGGCGTAGGAAGAGAGGTCAAGTAAGGATTTTGAGATAGTGCCGTTTCAATCGCGCCAGCGGATTCAGGAGGGGTGATTAGTTGGATATCTAATAACTTATAAGTCGAACGAAGATGACATTATATCAACTTGAGACGTACAGGAACGTACTTGTCACTCCCATTCGATAGCACCAATCCAGAGGGTACCATACCATTGGTCGGTTTGCGATAGGTATAAGAGCCTTCGGAAAATCTTTGCGATTCGACGTAAATGTGCTCATTGACTCTCCGGGTCCACAGAGAATTACTGCCTGGAAGCCCACAGAGGGCATCGTAGCGTGGGGCATTTTGGCAGGACGTTTATTCCGCGAAGTAGGTGAGTCGAATTTGTTGTGGAATTTGAGCAATGAGGACCAGTGCCTAATTCCCGCTCCGACCTTTCCCCAGCCTCCGCCAACTAAACAAACATCCCTCGGTCGCGTGCAACCATCCCCAACTCATTCCGCTCATTCGCCTTTGGACAACACTCCTTAACACCCAGATGATGTGAGCCTAATCTCAAAATGTCATACAACTACAATCGCCCCGACCGACGCCGCCAATCGCGCTCTCATCACTCCCTGCTCGGCCACTGGGTCCCCCTCGCCCTCACCGTCACCGTCGCCACCATCGGCCTCGCAGCATGGATCTGGAGCGAACGACGCGATTCTGTCGACGACGACCACCATGATGGCAACCACCCTCGCCCCGACCACCGTCCCCCGCCTCCAGATGGCTACTACCCTCCAGGCGGCCCACCACCACAACGGCCGCCTCCCGGCTACGCACCAGGACCCATGAGCGGGCCCCCACCACCATCGCAGTATCCGCCCGGCCTGCCTCCTCCAGGTGCGGAAATGCGCGGCCCTGCCACCGGCGAAGAAGACACCTTCATGTCGCGCATGGCAGGCGCAATCCGACGCACGCCCTCACCACAACAGCTGATCAACACGGCGGGCAAACAAATCACAGCCGGCGTCGCGGCTGCTGGCGCCGCTGTGGGCGGTGCGCTGCAGTCGATCCGCGAGGAGGACAAGGACGACTTCGGCGACCACTCGCGGTGGGAGGAGGAGGCGGAGGAGCGGCGGCGCGCCGTGGCGCTGAGCGAGCAGAGCAAGCAGGCCGTGCAGTCGCAGGCCGATGCCTTTAATGCGTCCGCGGGGCGGCAGGCCGCGGTGTCGGTGCAGCAGGGGAGTGGCGCGAGGAGGAGGCGCAATGTGGTGTTGGTTGTGAGTGCTGAGTCGGGGATTGGCGAGCTGAATCAGGGGGATGAGAGGTACCGGTCGGAGCATACGGTATGATGATGCGCCCCTTGCTGCGCGGGATTGGGGAAGAGCGTGGAGTAGGTTTTGGGTGCGCGATGCTGATCTCGCTTTTTTTAGTCTATCCTTTCGCATCTTCCGAACCATCTCGACGCCTCGCGTGCGAACTTGTTCGTGCTGATTTACGCACCGCCGAATAGCAATATCTCGGGGAGTCACGCGTCGTTGCCTTCGTCGTATTCGGCTATTTCGACGCCAGCTATTACGCCTGGCTCGGAGCTCGACAGGCTGTCTCCTAAGCCGGATGAGGGCTCACTCTACGAAGCTCTCTACAATCAAGCTCTTGCACTTGTAGACAAGAAAAGTCAGATTATGCCGTTTACAACGCCTAATGGATATGTAGCTATGATCAAGTCTCTTGAGCCAGAAATCGTATATGTGAGCAATGCGTTGGCGGGAGACGATGGGCGCGAAGTGTTGCATTTGAGGGACTGGGTGAGACAGCTGGTGGTAGTGGTGGGAGACGAGGCCGGTGGTCTGTTAGATACCGAAGACGAAGGAGAAGGAAGTGGACTAGGAAGGAGGAGATGGTATGAAGAGAGCGACGCAGTTGGATTGGGGAAGGGTGTTGAAATCGTAGATGCGGGAAGGTTAGGAGAGGAATGGGAGAGGAGAGTGAATGGAAGAGAGTAGGGGAAAGACGCGTCTATTGAAGTCCGTTCTAATTCTTGGAATTTATGCTCGAGATAGGAATCCCTAAAAATATGTCTTCAATGTACACGTTTTAGGAACCCAAATTTTTGTTACGCCAAGCTATGCGGCGTCCTTTACGCATTTACAATCACGTTCCCAAGTGCCGGTCGTTTCCTTTTCTTACTTTCAGATGCAGTATGCTCTTTGATCGTACAACCATCACCATCCCCTTGTTTGTTACAGCAGGTCCAAAAAAATCCTTCAGGAGTATCGTCTTCATGGTCCTCAGGACGACCGAAAGTTTCCTCCTCATCCTCATCCCAGAAACCGTCTCTATGGTCGACTTCTTTGGTTCCTGAATGATGCCAATCTTAGTATTGACTCGGTCCTAAAGCATGAAGCTTAAATTTCAGACACATAAGGGAACCGATTTACCAGGATGGAACTGGCAGGAGTTAGAATCGTTCTTGTTCACGTCAAACTCCGCGTTACAATGCTCGCAAATCTCATATCGTTTTCTCTTTGTGGATCCAGTTAACAGTAGATTTGAAACCGTAGTAGCTGCTTCTTCATGACTGTCACAAAGACTGCAGATTACGCTTCTAAGCCTTTCGGGGGTAGCAGTCCGAATAGCTTCCTGCAATTCGGGAGTCATTGAGGACATCATAAAGAAGCCATCAGTTTCAGAGTGCCAAATGAAAATCTAATGATATCTTGACAGCAGTGAGCGATTTACTTTCACAAGAGGATCAAGGTATTGACCGTGTCGCAAGCCATGGACGTCATTTCGTTCCACGACGCGTTGGAAGGATGTAGTGAGGTCGCGCAGTCACGGGACTTTTCTGTGTCGAGCCTCGAGTCCTCGGCCAAGTGGAATGACTATGCCATCTTCCTTCTAAAACACCCCGAGCATGTTTCGCGAAATTTGTATATCGCAACATGGAAGTCTGGTCGGGAAATATTTATCACAATAATGAGATAATTAGAGGTATGTTGCATCCGATATTCGACGATCCCGAGCGATCCTAAATGCCGTACTAGATGTCCATTTATCAGCCACAGAGCAAAGTCATGCAGACGCTATATTTCCAGCTGACACAACCTTGCAATTCCTAAGTCTTGTCAATGTTAATTATATTCCTTTGTACATGATTAATGGTCCAAACCTGGGTGTCTGGACTACCACTGCTGAAACGACAACATGGTTCGAGACATTTTTTTATCTCTTCGGAACTCCTGATTTATTAGACAAGCCATCTCCGACTAGTGAGGAACAGTTACAGACGAATTTACCAGATTCGCACGAACAGCTAAGCACAGGTATCCTGACTCGAGTTCAATACGGAGAAAATCTCCAGCCCAGGCTGCCTTGTACTACGGAAATTGTATTCTATCTCTCGCAACCCGTTGCTGATGCTGAGCGATTTCCAAAGTCTCTCTCAGACTCAGGACATCCATTTCGCGCAAGATTTGGTGAATATCGTGTGCATGCGCTTCCACTGTCATCCGACTTGCTGAAAGCCATCAAATACCAAGCTCTCGATCCACCACCAACAGAAGCAGTAATAGGGGATGCCGTTGATACCTCAAGTGCTCCACCGCACGAGGCCCAGGCAGAATCTCTCCCATCTCGTCTAGAGCCATTCAAGGACCCTCTTGAACGCGTATATAGGCGTAAAAGGGCAGCGTCCCTCTTTGAGGAAGCCACAGAACGGCGGAGAAAAGCCAGACGACACGGTGGCGAGAGCATTGCCCTTGCCGCATCAAAGCATTCTCAACAGAGTTCTACAATCCAATTCAGTCCTTTGGCTCATAGTCAATTGCCAAGCCCTCATGAAGGACTACCTAATGGAATTTCAAATGGAGCCGTGAGTACTTCCGAGGGACAATCGCGCTCCCGATCCATGAGTATATCGAGTATTTCCGGTTTATCAAACAAAAGGGAAACGCTTTTACCCGAAAATGCCAATGGACCAGTCGTGTCATTATTGGAAGAACGCAACAAGGAAACGATATCACGCGTCGTCATGGCGGGTATGCGGCTTTATGGTCTCTCGTCTAGATCTCGAAGATTAGAGTCAGAACGGCGGAGTAGTGCGTCTCAGATACAATCTGAGCTCGGAAATAACGCCCTTCCAAACCCCACGGAAGCTGATGAGTACAAACTCGTGTACCACCAGACATACAAGAGCGCCGTGTTCGCTTTCAGAAAGAATATGCGAGACGAGATGTTGCATTTACAGACTGGGAAAGTGAGAGAAGTAGTGGATCGAATGCTCGCAGTCTTTTGTACGGACCCCTTGGAAAAGGAGTCTCAAATAGAGCCAGAAGATGAATCCTTGCCAGGCAATATCGGGGAAGAACCAAATCCAGCAAGCGTCTCTTCCAACGCTTTCCACATCGAAACAAGCAAGATATCCAAGGATCCAGACATCCGCCAACACGAAGAAGCTATGGCCATCGATAACGGATGACGAGTCCACCTCGCCCAATAATCAAATTGTCCAAGAGTCGACGCCACTACGAGCAATCCCATAACCACCCCAACACCAACATCCCCCAATTACCGTCCTTTCTTTTCCCCGTTGACCACGACTTCATCTCCTCTCCTCTTTAATCTCCTCCCCTCCCACCTCGCCCACCCCGCATCCGCCAAATCCTCGCTCACAACCAGATCCCTCACTCTCGCCCACCTCACCCACGGCTGCTCCAGTGCCCAGTGTAGCCACCCAGCGCGCCTCAGATACTCGGTAACCACGAACCAGGCGATCGCGGTGACTGCGCCCGCTGCGCATCCGACAAGCACTTGACGCGGCGTGTGGTAATTGAGGTAGACGCGGGAAGCAGAGACGGCGGCGGCTGCGGTGAGGGCTGCGAGGGAGAGGAGGATCCGGTGGGAGAGGGGGATGGGATGCGAGGTGGTGGTGGGGTTGTGGCGGAGGAGGAGGAAGAGGGAGAGGGAGATGGAGAAGAAGGTGAGGAATTGGGCGTGAGAGGAGGGCATACCATAGCCCTTGCCATTCATTTCTGTCGGTGGCGTGATACACGCGTTAGTGGTGTTTTGATTTGGTGAGGGGTGCGAAAGGGGGTTGGGAATCTGCTTGTCGGAATGAAAAGGGTGGCATACGCTGTGGTCTCTCTTCTTTGATGTAGCGTTTTAGCAGCCAATTGAATGCTTCACAGCCCATTTGTCCGGCGAACATCAAGATGATTTCGACTTCACGGGTGCTCCATATTAGCGTTACGTATGTGACACATAGTGCTTGGGGAACGAGAGCTAGCCAGGCGCACAAGTATGAGAGCCGATCGTAGGGATTCTGAACAATATTAGTCTTTGCATGTGATAAAAGGTAGTAGTCAGAGTGCTCGTCAAGGGTCATACATAGTGGACATGTGTCAGAGACAACGAAGCTAGCGGAGGCTGTTCCATGGTGTTGAATGTAATTGAGAGAAAAGTGCCTGATCTCTGGATGTCGCTGCAGGATGAGGTCAATTTGAAGGGTCCGTGCAACTTTAGACTCACAAACGGCGAAAGAAGAAGTTCATGATACATTTGCCCTCTAACAAAATAGGCATAATGGTCCTCAGTAGCTTCTCTCAATAAGAAAGGCTCGGATATTTATGACTCAAAAGCGAATTGGGGTTCTTCCGAGTATACAAACGGTTAATTTTCAATATTTGTGGCTCATGACATATCTTGCTGCAATCTATGGTGGAGTGACGATTAATCTTTTGCCTTTGCCTTTTCCTTTCTTTCTCCCCCTCCACCCCTCCCAGCTCTCCCTCTTCTACTGATTCTACTGCTCATATTCAGATCAACACCACAGAGACCCTCAACCTAAAAGAAAAAGGGGCGCTTCATGGCCGAAGATCAGACAGAAGACGAGCGTGACATCGAATTACACTCCATTAAAGCAATTTTCGAAGAGCTTCAAATCGATCCAGACCATCCGCATACTGCCTTTCTCGATATACCAGTCACTCCCGAGGCACCTCTTCCAATAATCTTCCCTACTCTTCCAAATCGACTCCCTACGCCACCATCATCTGACGATGGCACTCAACAAGCCATCATCCAAGCTCCTGACGATCCCCAGTACATCTCACACCTCCCACCAATTCGACTTCATATCACCCTACCTAAAGGCTATCCCTCCGATGAAGCTCCACAATTTGCCCTAACTACGAATCCAAACTGGATCCCAAAAGATACGTTACAGAATTTGGAACTAAATGGTTTGCATCTCTGGCATGAGTATGGCCATGGTCAGGTTGTCTTTGCATTCATTGACCAACTACAACAATCTGCCGAGCGCGCTTTTGGATTAGCAGTCGATGGGCCTCTCTCGCTTTCTCAAGACATGCGAATCTCCCTTTTCGATTTTGATCGTAAAGCTGCGCGCCGAAAATTTGAGTCCGAGACCTTTGACTGTGGCGTCTGTCTTGAACCTAAGAAAGGCTCGGTCTGCCATCGCATCATCCCCTGCGGACACGTATTTTGCGTCCCCTGCTTACAAGACTTTTACAACAACTGCATCACCGAAGGCGACATTAGCAGCGTCAAATGTCTCTCCCCTGATTGCAGCGCAAATCAACCTCGAAGTCGCAAACAAAAAACCCTCAGCCCCAGCCAACTCCTCCAAATCCCCCTTGACCATGACATGGTAAAACGTTACGTCGACCTCAAGCGCAAAAAGAAGCTCGAGTCAGACCAATCCACCGTCTACTGTCCTCGTAAATGGTGCCAAGGTCCTGCCCGCTCCTCCAAACACCCCCATCTCACCAGTCCCGCCACCTTCGACTCGTCTGACTCTTCCGACGACGAAACCCACCCTCCATCAACGAACAACGTCATCACCAAGGGGGGCCCCCGAACCAACAATAACGACAATGCCAAAGGCGGCCCCCCAACCGACCGCCTCGCCATCTGCTCCTCCTGCTCATACGCCTTCTGCCGCAACTGCTCCTCCTCCTGGCACGGCGACCACGTGCGCTGCCCACGCAGCTCCAGCAGCGCCTCGCAACCCGCGCTATCAGCCGACGAGCGCGCCTCGCTCGACTACATCCGGCTGCACACGAGCCCCTGCCCGACGTGCGGCGTGCCGTGCCAGAAGACGCACGGCTGCAACCACATGCGCTGCTTCCAGTGCCGCACGCACTTCTGCTACCTGTGCTCCGCCTGGCTCGACGCCGACAACCCCTACACGCACTTCAACCAGCGCAGCCGCAACGGTGGCTGCTACATGCGCCTGTGGGAGCTGGAGGAGGGCGATGAAAATCCCGGCGGTCGGGGTGCTGGGGGCCCGGTGGCGGTGTTTGGTGGCGCGCGCATGGCGGAGCATGAGGCGTGGATGTGGGAGCAGCGCGTTGCGGAGGCGTTGGAGGAGGAGCGCAGGGAGGAGGAGCAGCTGGAGGAGATTCTGGGGCCCAGGAGGCCCCCGGCTGAGGAGCAGGCGGAGGATGAGATGATTGTAAGGATGGATGCGGTGAATTTGTTGGGAGGGGATAGGGCGCGTGGGAATCGTGGTGGGAGGCCCCCGGGACAACCACGGGGTGGTGCTGCTGCTGCGGCTGGTAGAGGTGGTCGGCCGGTAAATGCGAATGCGCAAGGGAATGCGAATGCGAGGTGGAATGCGGGAATCCAGCGTTTTCTGGCTATGGCGCAGGCGGATGAGGAGGATGAGTGGGATAGCGATGAGCTGGATGATGATGATGATGAGATGTGGAGGATTCCCGAGCGGTAATGATGTGGAGGTGGTTTTAATGATAATACCCATTTACACGACCTTACGAGGGAATGAACCATCGGCATGGCTCAAGATATTGCATTGGATGGGATGAACTTAATATCTTGACATCTACTTGCATTCGAGGCGTTTCATATCAAACAAACCAAATCAAGCCATATGGTTCTTTCTCGAACGATAAATTCATAGCATAGCGTACTCATTAATTTGGACTTCACATACATACAAATGCCCAAGCCCCAAGATTGTTATGCCTATTATGGTTTAGGGTGTCCCCGGCAAATATGATCGTGAATTACTTCTCTTGCGGTTTGTGACATTTTGACATATACCAACCTCCACCATCAACCAACAACCCTCTCAACAACCCATCCCCTTTCCCCCTCCTTCCTCTGCACCACCCTGGTCCCACCCAATCCCCACCCCATCCCACCTTTCCTCCCCACCAACCTCGGCACAACCGTACACTCCCTCCTCTCCATCCCTCCCTCCCGCTCCAACACATCCACCCTTCCCACGGGCTTCCCCCATTCCAACAACGGCGTCCCCCTTGCCAACACCACCAACTGCCGCGCGCTCACCTCCGTCAGCGGATGCATGCGCACCTTCCCCGCTGGCTTCCCCGCTACATCGGCAGAGGAGGCGCTACGCTGGATGGTGGCGTAGACGACGTAGTCCGGAAGGGATTTCGGGGAGCGGTGGGCGAGGACCGAGGATGGGTGGATGTATACGAACTTGGTTATCGCTTCGTCTGTCGGGGTAGTGGAGGAGGAAGAGGAGACGTCGTATGAAGGAAAGAGCGTCACGTACGGCACGTCTGACGCGCGTTTGGGCTTTCGGCTTAGCGTTGCGGGGGAATCGTGACAGAGATCGGCGCGGATAGCGACTTGGTCGATGAAGCCTGCGGCGGTGATCTGTTTGAGGAGGTCGAGGTCTTTGGGTTTTGGCTGTGGGAGCTTTTCTTCGAATTTGCCTAGGCCCAGGACCGGCTTGTTGGTGGCGACGAGGTTGTGGAGTTGTTGGCGGAGTTGCGAGGCTTCTTGAAGACCCTTTTCGCGGAGGAAGTGGGTGGTGCAGAATTCGGTGCGGGAGGAAGGTGGGGTGTAGGCGTAGGCGCAGATGGTGGTAAGGAGTTTGATGGCGTCGGAGGTGGTGCTGTGTTGAGCAAGAGTCGCGTGGGCAGTGTTGTAGGCTTTGCGACGAGTCGCTTGGGCTTCGGTGGCTTGGTTGTCCAGTTCGGTGCGGACGTGATCTTCTACTGCTTCGCTGTCACTACTCGGTAATTCTTCACCATTGGAATTTTGGGACGGCAATGTAGTGGCATTGGGGAGAGAAATGTGGTTCTCGGGAATGAAAATGTCTGGAACAGCGAGCGCAGCGACGAGTGCGACAGTATACGCTGCTATTCCATAAGATTGTCCGAGGACGAGCATGCGAGAGAAGCGCGGGTTTAAAGGATACAAAGACAACTCTCTGCCTGTCGCAGTTATTTTGCCTTGATCTGATATTGCACCAAGATATGTCAAAAGCTTCTCTGCTTTGGCAAGACTTGAGCGATCGGGAGGTGTTGGAAAGGGAAAGTTGACAATGTGCTGAAGATCCATGCTCTTGAGTCGTAGGACAATGCCTTCTATTGGAGCTCTCAATAGCTCTGGAGCGGCAAACTCCGCAAAATCACGCTCATAGACAGCAGAGGAATATAATCGATAACAATGGCCGGGTCCGGTACGACCAGCTCTTCCAGCTCTTTGACTTGCACTGGCTTTGCTGATCCAATCTATTTCAAAGCTTTGCACACCAGTGACCTCATTGTATTTCTTTTCCTTTGATCTACCGCAATCAAAGACATAGCGAATCCCAGGAATTGTCAAGCTAGTCTCAGCCACATTAGTGGCAAGTACGATAAGTCGAGATCCATCAGGAGGGGGTTCAAAAACTTGCAGTTGCTGGCTTGTAGGTAGCTGAGAATACAAGGGAAGGATGTGGACTTTTTGTATGCCGTCAGCAGTGTCGCCAATTTCAAAGTCCTGATCGTCTTCATCTTCGTCTATACGAATAGAGTCCAGTCCATCGTCCGATGCATCATTATCCAAACTTTTGTCTCGGCAATCTCCAAGATCCAGATCTTCTGTCTCAATGGACACTTCAGCTGCAGACACATGAACCTCTGGTCCTTTCACTTCGCGCTCGTTTGATGATCGGAATGCTTTTTTCAATCGTCTGGATAAATCCGTGATTTCGTTCAGTCCCGTCAGAAAGACAAGCATGCCACCAGGCGGTAATTTCTTATGGCCTTTACTTATTTTATGAAATGCCTCGGAAACATAGTCTCGATGCGTTCTGCGCGCAAAATGGATTGTGACTGGATACTGTCGGCCTTCTGCCTGTACCAATGGTGGTGCTTCATTTCGAAAGAGAGCTCGATTTTCTGTAAAATCCGAGATTCGAAGCGTGGCAGACATGATGATTAACTTCAGAGGCCTATATTTAGAATCTTCCTTTGCCATGGTAGAGCGAAGGTCCACGATTCGGCTCATCATCCCAATCAAGATATCTGTATTCACACTCCTTTCGTGCGCTTCATCGATAATGATTGCAGAGTACTTCGTCAATGCAAAGTCATTGGCGATTTCACGCAGTAACACTCCGTCAGTCATGAACTTGATTGCGGTCTTGGCGCTGACTGAACTATCAAAGCGTATCTGATAAGAGACTCTGTCCTTAAAACCACAAAGCTCGTCACCAACACGCTTTGACATGCTCACAGCTGCAACTCGTCTCGGTTGGGTGACGCCAATCTTACCAGGAGCTGGACCACTCGGATCACCATAGCCGGCTTCAAAGAGGAATTGTGGGACTTGAGTTGTTTTACCACTCCCTGTTGCACCCCAGATGACAACCACGTCATTGTTGTGAATTGCCTCCATAATTTTCTGCTCCTCAGTGACGACAGGAAGGGCCATGCGCGCTTCTTGAATTTCTAACGGACGAGATACTTGCACACTGTGAACACGTCTGGCCCCATTGTTCGTCATCTTAATCTCCAACTCTGGGGGTAATGGGTCGACTTCTGCAGGTCGCGGCTCAAACCTTACAGGCTTAGAATCCGTAGATACTGTATCCTGTATTGCTAGTGAGGGCTGAAAACCAAGCATGTCGTTTCGTTGCTTAGTTGCCCAAGCCTTGAAAGCAGATGATCGCTCCTTTCTCGCCTTGTCTCTTTCCTTGGATTCATCATCAAGGTCCAGACTTGACTGGTCTGATGAAGCTTCGGAGTCCGAAACGTTTGACAAGGACTCATCGCTCTCGTCCTCCTCTATAGAATGTTCAGAGCTCGATGTAGCGTCATTGAAATCATTGAAATCATCCACAAAATTTCCCGTGTCTTTCTCTTGCGCCTCGTCTGCCGAAGCGGCTTGTCCATTCTCACTAAAGCCTTCCCATTCATCCTCTGGCTCAATTTTGGTCACTGCTGATGCTAGTTTGGTCCGTCTTCTTCTTTTGATGATTGGTTGCCCCGTAGCATCGACTTCCAATGGTCGCTTCAAGCCGCTCCCAAACGCGGATCCATTTGTAGTTGAGGAAGGAGTCGGCTTTGGAGAAGTAGGCGGCACGATCGTCGGCACGAGAGTATCATAATATTTCTCCTCGGAAGAAGCGACTGAGCCATCTTCTTCATGGGCATCCTTGGAATCTTCATAGATAATTAGATTGTTATTTGCTACATCAATGCCAGCATTGCGCTCTCTCAGAGCACGCGATAGTGCTTCGCGTTTCGATTCAGTAACTCGCCCTAGCTTCTTAGAGCTTTGGAATAAAGTCGTGTCTACCTTTTGCGTAGTGAGCTTTTTGATGAGGTCTAGGTTTTGTTCCTTTCTTAATTTGGTGTCAATATATTTGTTCAGCCGTTTTTGCTTATTTGCCGATATTTTGGATTGTGGTTGTTGAGTACGAAGCTCTTCCTGTAACTGCAGGCGTCGCTTTTGGCGATCATCTTTAGATTCTGGCACGATTTCGATTGCGTTCGCATCACTGGTAGTGGTAGGTTCATGTTGCTTTTGTCGCTGAAGAACTTTGTGTTTGCGCTGTCGAGGGATAAACTTCATTGCGGATGTGGGGATATGCGGGAGAAGAAATCGTCCGAGAGTTCAAAACTTCAACGGAGTTAATTCCGCCCAGTCCCCTGTGACCTCGAAACCAAAAACACTCTCTTGGCTACCACACAGATCAAGCCGGATCCAAAAATGGACTTGGTCGCAGAGCCTTTTCCAGCTCGTACTAAGGCGGCCGCGGGTGAAGTCAACGGCATTCATACCGAAGTCATGTCAGTTTCTTTTACGGACAAGATTCTCATCACAATTTCCCAAGGTGGCCGTCTTGCTCAATGGGTAAGGCATGCTCTTCAAGCTCGTCGACATATTTTTCTTGCTAAATTCCGTCCCGCGTTCTAGGTCCATGTCCCTCTCGATTCGGCGGCTCCTGATGCTTCAGCATTGCATCTCTCTGAATCTGGTGGCGTCAATGGCGAAAACACAGATCTTCTGCCCATGACACATTTGACAGCCACTACGGTATTAGGAGGCACCGTGCCTGAAAGAGATACAGTAGGGCAACTTTATGCAACTCAGATAGCAAGTGCTATAGCTACAAAAGATCCAGACGAGAGAAGGCTTCTGGTTGTCGGCCTCGGACTGGAAAAGGTCGACACAGCTTCCGCTACCTTCATGGATACTGTAGAGCTTGTTCTGAGATGCTTGTGATGCTCCAATGCTACTGGCTTATCAGCGAGGCATCTGGAACCGTTGCACAAGGTCGATTCGTGGTTCCAGACTTCTGCACACCATCTCATAAGATGAACCATAAAATTCTTGGTTTCTACATTATAAATCGTCTGCGTCCGACGCTTCGACGATAATATCTGATCATGCTGCCCAAAGACGTACTATCGACATGACGTGCGAATCCTTGGCAAGCGTTTCATGTAGGTTAACGTTATCCACCATAAAATTAGTGGCAGAACTTAGCAAAGTCCACCCAGTTCACGTCTTTGGTCCGACGCGATGGACAAAGCGGCATCACGTCGAAATTACGACAAGAAATATCACCCGCGAACGCGACAGACACAATTCGCTGTACGTCTCGTTGGAGGGACCCCATTCCGTTTGAAGTAATTACAAAACGTAATCAGCTCATAGAGATCTGGTGGAAAAATGCACCTTGGAATTTTTCGATTACTATTGTTGAGGACCTCCCAACAAAGCGTGCAGCGAATTTCTTCTCCAGCGATCGCAGATAACATTTTGTACTCCACCACGAATGTCAAGCTATATACTCAGCGATATTACACGACCCTGCGTGCTGAAATAGTAATCGCATTCAATGGTAATGTTTTTTTCAGGCTTTTTATGTAAGGGAACATTTAACCTCTGTAGTATTTTACATTATTCAATGCAGCAGTCCGCAGCTATGTTCTTTTATTTACCTGATTATCTAACAGGACCAGGACTTGCCAATGCTGTTTGATCAAAGCCAGGTCTCGAGGTGATTGGCCTTTGTGGTTACGTATGTCCCGTTTAATACCTCGATCAAGTAATGCTTGCAATATATCAATAAAGCCATGCCAGGCTGCCTCTGCAAGTGCGCCCCATCCATCTTTATTTACAACATTAATATCAGCTTTCCCTTTATCCAAAAGAAGCGTAACGGTGGAAAGGGAACCACTCTGAGCAGCCCGTAAGAGAGGTGTGTATTTATTATTATCAGGGATGTTGACGCTGGCTCCGTATTCCAGTAGACTTTGTGCAATTTCAGGTTGTCTATGGTGGGCTGCCTCTGCTAGAGAGGTCCAGCCATCTCGGTTCTGAGCATTAACCTGGGCACGTTTGCTTTCCAAAAGCGCGCGTACAACGGCATGGTGACGTCCTTGTGCTGCGAGATTAAGTGGTGTGTAGCCCCGATCGTTACGACTATTGGGATCAGCCCCTTGCTCCAGCAGCAAGTTGACCGTTGGAACATCTCCACGCGAACTGACTTCGTGCAAGGGAAACCAGAAACCTTCGTTAAAAGCATGTACATTGGCGCCGGCATTAATCAGAAGCTTGGCCATCTCGGGGAAAACAAGTTGACAGGCTCTGATTAGCGATGTGAACTTGTGAGCATCCCGAGCCTCACAATTTGCACCACGATCAATAAGTAGTTGAGCCGTATTCGCCCGTCTACCAAGCACAGCCCAGAAAAGGGCCGTTCTTCCCTCATTGTCGGCATCTTCAATGTTGACATTGGTGCCATGATCAAGCACTAGCTCTACGACACGTGTATGTCCTTGTTCAGCCGCCATTATAAGAGCTGTCTTGCCGTCATCCCCTGCTTTCTTCTCGATCTTGGCACCACGCTTCAGTAATAAGTCTACCGTCTCCGTGTGCCCCTGCTTGCATGCATATGCAAGAGCTGTCAGGTGAGATCCTGTATTGACCAAGTCAACGTCGCAACCATGATCGAGAATGGCCTCGACCAGTGTGTGATGGCCGTGCAAAGCAGCCTGGTGTAATGGCGCCCAGCCATAGACATGGTAAATCTCAGTTCGAGCCCCTCGCCGTAAAAGCATAAGGCCCGTCTCGATACGGCGGTGATCACAGCATTCATGCAGAGCTGTGAATCCGTGTTGATTGGCAGCGTTAATGTCAGCTCCATAATCTAGAAGCAACTCACTTATGCGTGTACGGCCATGCCAGCCGGCGGCTACAAGTGCAGTTCCTTTCTTTCCGTCTAATGTGTGCACATTGGCACTCTTTGACAGCAAAAGTTCGACGATCTCGGTATGACCTTGTTCAGTAGCCTCCAACAGCGGTGTTCGATCTGCTCGGCCAATGGTTTCAATATTAACGTTTTCGTCAAGTAACATACGGACAGCATTGTAATCGCCTTGCTCAGTAAATTGATAGAGTGCTGTGTATCCTTTTTCATTTCTATTTTCGAGATTCACACCGTGGGTAAGTGTCCAATGTAGGAGAGATGAGGGATCGCACAAATCGCGAGGCGTGTGACCTTGAGCGTCTTTTGCTAGCGCGTCACCGCCTTTAGCAAGCAAGGCTCGTACGATGGCATGAGACCCAGATTGAACACCATAGTGAAGTGGAATCTTGCCCTCATCGTCGTCCGGATTGATCCGTGCCCCGTTGCGAATAAGATAAGCAACCAAATCTGCATCGCCCAAACCAGCTGCAAGATGCAGTGCAGTTTGGCCGTCATTATTGGACGCGAAGATTGCCGAGGGGTCTTCTCGCAAGATGCGGCGTAACCTCGGAATACTTCTCTCGCCTACCGCATCCAAGATTGCAAGGTGACGATCAGGTTCTTTAGATTGTAAATCTTTGTCTGATGATGGTGTTGTATATGGAGGAGGCGCCGAATTTAGTGTTCCCAATTCGTTGAGCAATCCTCTCGTCTTTTCGTGCTGAGAGGTGATCAACTTTGTGAGATATTGCGTTTGTATCTCTTGAATAGCATTGAAAAGCGCTCGATTCTCGCCGATGCCAGCCGCAATATTTTCGGTGTTCCCACCCAATCGATCAATCTTCTCATGTAATGACACTAAAATACGTGTATTTAGCTGCGATCGATAGGCCTGTAGCCTCGCGGAAGTCTCATCCAGTTCGCTTTTAATCCAGACAGATTTGAGAGCATGTCGAATACTTTTCCAGCTTCTGTACTCGTCACCAGGATCGACGCTTTTCAGTCGTCTTACCAGTTCGGTAGCAATCTTGTTTGAAGACTCGCACAACCGACGAAGTGCTTCGTCATCATCAGTCATTTCCCCTTCCTTTTCGGCTTGATGTAAAAACCCCAACAGCTTGTTGTTCACGTTCTGAAGGTCAACAGTCACCGTCTTTGTGTCCCTTTGTTCTGGTAGGGCACCATTTTTATAAATTTCATGACTCTTAGACACAATCTTCCAGGAGAGTTCGACTAGATCCGCGACGTTTGTCGCTAAACCGATCGCAGTCACCGGATCCAACATGAAGTGTACGAGGGATGTCGTTGATCAGGTCTTGGAGAGGAGTCTGTGGAATTTCGCGGAAAGCTCCCACTTTACTGGGGATTTCCGTAACAGTCGGTGCACCTTACAGACTTTACGTTGTAGGACCTACGATGCCAGACGAAAGGTGATTACTGAACCTGATTCATGGCAGAGTCAACGTAAGTATCCAGGTAACCACCAAACCTTTGCGACTTGGGGGAAAAGGCATCAACATACCTACTTTGCCCAAGAAAAGGTTGTAGAGATTACGGTATCGTCTATCTCAGCTTCATAGTAACAGGTATTATTCTTCAACAGCTCTCGATCCTGCTTGTATGATGATCTTTGAACTTTGAAGTTTCCTGATACAACTGAGTTTCTCACGCGATGATGCAACAACGTTAACCTAATCGGCCCCCAAAGCGCCATTAGCAGCAGGGGGAGAATTCAGCCCCAGTTACACACTCGTTGGCCAGTCCGGCGTCCCCTCGAACAACAATTCATCCCACCTCAAATTTTAGCGTCTTTCATTTTCTTTTCTTTTTTCTACGTAGTGATTTGCGACAGCACCCAGCCACTGCGGTACGGTGCTTGGACTAGCCCGCATGATCAAGAATCCGAATCAGCGTGGGATTCGGTCGTTGGAGCGGCATCAAGACACCATTATCGCAGTCCAAACTGACGTACCAAGTTGATAATGGCGCGCAACATTGGGTACCACCTGAGGTGGCCGTCAAGGCCTCATAGCTGCCGTACGACTGACAGCACAATGGCCGGAGCGACTCATCGTCAAGCGGGAATTGTTGGAATACCCCTGATCTGACATGTGCAGCTAACGTCTTCTCTGTCAACATATTTCGCTCTCACGCTCCGCATTGATATGCAGCTGGTTTCTCCGGTTCCACGCGAATCGGAGTGCCAGAAAGGATAGGTTTAATGGTATCTATAGCAACTTCTTGTCTTTCGATATCCCAATATTCCGGAGTTGCATCTTCGAGCAAATCATGACAGAAGCCATGCGGACCCGGCAAGCCGATGGAATATTTTACTAATCATCTATCCTCGTTAGAATAAGGTAGTTGCGATGATTTCGCTGAAGCATCTCATACCAAGGACGTCTTTGCGGACGGGTACATCCAGTGCAAAAGCCAGTCCCATAATAATTGTGGAACGACCTCGGCGCCGAGTGAAAATCTACGACGCCCGAGTACGCACGACCAGGATCTTGGACTACCATAATTTCTAGGAGGACCTATTCATC
The DNA here is from genome assembly GCA_021030915.1 of Astrothelium macrocarpum. Classification (NCBI taxonomy): domain Eukaryota; kingdom Fungi; phylum Ascomycota; class Dothideomycetes; order Trypetheliales; family Trypetheliaceae; genus Astrothelium; species Astrothelium macrocarpum. Next base: position 271,769 of record JAGEMR010000013.1, on the reverse strand, counting down.
TGGTGCGGCATTCAATTTTGGACCTGCGTTGACGCTTATTCCGGTACCGTCGCGACAGAGAGTGAATGGGTAATTGCTTGTAGAATCCTAGTCTGAGAATGCGCTTACTATCTGGTCCCCGTTCACAATCGTGACGTCGCTACGGCCAGCGTTATGGAACTATAAACGGCCATGAATTTACCGGATCCTGGGCATTGAAGATTACGAGGGTGTGACCTCCGACTGCGGCGGAACTTGGTCATCAGATGTTGTAGATTACTGCACAGTACTCGTCCCATTGGCGAAATCACTTACGTTGCTATTGTGCAAAGGCTCAGAGGTGTATCTCTTCACTTGTCACGGAGAGTTGTAAGACGGACTCGGGATTCACCGCATCGTGTGCAAAAAATTAGCTAAACACATCATAACTTGGTGCACACCAACTTTGGCCGACAGGAGAAGTGCTTGTTATTTTCCTTGTACAATTACGAGATGAAACATCTAGTTATGTATGTTATTCATTCCTCTTTGATTGAGTACAATTTTGAGAGCAACTTCATGGCTCAACAGCTTGATTGAGACTCTTCGTTCCCCAGTTTAAATTTCTTTCTGCTCCTCATGCAGCTATGACATAGACGATCCTCAAAGTATTCACTCTGCTCGAAAAAGTATTCTGCAACACAAATAGATAGGCCCATCCGAGAGACATCCGGTGTAAATGTCATTTGAAGCTCACAAGCGTCTCTAAAAGCGTCCTGGTAAAACTTTCGCGTTCTGTACACATGTACAGGACAGTAGATGCAGACTCCAAAATAATTTCTGTGTGTCTTTGTTCGGAGAAACCTAGCGGAAAGCTCCAACTCTTCTGGCGTAAAAATGGTGACTTCAAGATGTTGAGAGAGCTCCTCATTGGTCTGAAAGCGTTGAAGACAAATGGTATCGTTACGACACCAGTACGAGGGCGACGCTGCGCCCGCTATCTCAGGTCTATCCTTCTTGCGATGAGTGCATACGTCTTCCCTTGATAGATTCCGTGCCGTTAGGACCTCCTTCTGTTCATTCGGATACTGTTCGGCGTGAACTCCACAGAGAGTCTTCGCGATTTCAAGGGCGCAACGTGACACATTGAAAGTGTTGGAAATTCCCCAGGCATTCTGTATTTGAACAGCTTTTTCAAACAGCCAAGACGGTGATTGTGGCAAATCACATATTGAGCAACTCAAGATTTCTGATAGAAGCTCAGATTCGCGACGCGCGATACTGAGGCATGTGTGTTTTTCCAGCTCGTAAATGGTGCCAAATGATCGTTCACATCTGTGTCGCATGCAATCGAAACTGCGTTTCTTCGAGCTTATAGAGTGATATTTGACGTTTTCGGAGGGACAAGTGCTCGGGCTCATAAATCATTAGCCATAATAATATGCCGAAAGGATGGATCGGGCTCATACAGAAATTGAAACTTTGCGTCTTCAGGATAAGGTGCCCAACTCGGCAACGGCTTCTCAAAGCTGACCGTCGCCTCAATTTCAAGTGCGGTAACTTTGCGACGAAGAACGTCTCCAGCCAACTTCATCGTTGATATAGACATACCCAATTGCATTCCCGGCCGTGCACATGACTCCCAATCATCAGTAGTGATTAAATTCCATACTTTGAGTTGTCCGGGAGCAGGACTAAATAACCAAATTAATCTCTGCTCAACACTGTCAAGTAGGAGCGTAGTTTTGAATGAGTGCTTTAGGAAGTCTGAGAGACCCTATAATGCTTATCAGCTCCTTTCTTCGATTGTGTTTTTGTGCAACGCAAAGCAATGTACCTCGAGGGTGCAGCAAACTTCTAGCGGCAGCGGGTATCTTCTTCCTAGAGCATCCTGGAACCTTATAGGCTTTTGATCCCATGGCTCTTGGATTGCACGGTCAACTTGTATCTGAATACTTTCTGTATTCCTTTGCACTTGTAAGCTAATGTCTCGAGCTTCCAATGTTAAACGGTGATCCAGGCGTTGCACGGCTGAACTAAAATAGTTTTCAGCGCACATGTCACCACATTAGCGGAGATGGGGTGCAAACTTGTTAAGAGACTGTAAGCTCAGAGTGAGGATGGATGAATGGCTTTGCATTGAGTCTCTGAAACTTTTGATCTTCTTTCCGCCTGTGAAGCTCCACACAACCCTCTGTTTCCAACTTACAATGGATCTGGGGGTTTCTCTATTGGGAGGACCATCTGCGAGCGAATTAACGTAGCGAGCAAAGTTTTCGACCGTAGATTTAGTATGTTGAAGAGTCTTCGTGAGTACCAGCCATTCCTCCTCAGGCAATGCTCTAGTATCTCTGATTGATTGCTGTAATTGAGTCACTATGCCATTGAAGGCGAACAGCTCAACCTGGACGTCACGAAAGATCTTTGAATCCTCTGATGCGTCACTGAGAGCCTTACAGAGGGTCCATATCAATGAAACGACTGTGGCGAAGTCGCCTACACTGAAGCCGAATGCGGGGGCTGGCATATGTTCAAGTAGATTGGGAATGATAAACCGAGGAAAGTTAAGGCGCCGTAGAAATTTCGAGGTACAACAGATACTGCCTGTGTAAGGGCAGCAAGATGTTCCACGTCCAGCAGCCTGGCCAAGGCTATTGAGGCGTTGTCTGACTGCCGTGGCACATTATATGCTGGTCGCGACGTGTTTAAAGCACAGCCATCAGGGGTGGCGCAGCACGGTCGGTGCAATTGGAAGTCACGAGCCGCGAGAGTAATAATTCACTCAGAACTCGTTAGAGTGTCCTCAACAACATTGAAATCACACTATGTCCGTAGACATTATCCAACGATTGGGAATATGTTCATGAGGCGAAATGATAATGAGGATCTTCTCGAGAGGTATCTGGCGAATTATTGCTTTTGTGGCTCGCGACATTTTTCATTACAACCCCTGATGATGGCTCACAGATAAATCGGGGTACTTCCTCAAATTCTTTCGGTAGTCAGCGTTGCACTGTTGAAGTTGATGAGACAAATTCATAGAGAGTGAATTGTAAGAGTCTAGGTCTGCGGAAGCAACAGAAGCGAGCTATACACGCTATGACTAATGAGGTAATCGTTACCACAGTTGCGGAGGTCCTCAGAGGCAACTTCCTCTCAACAGGTGCTACTACATTTTGTACGACGAATTTTGTATAACCCCTGTATGTGACATCCTTCCCGATATCACCACTGGAGGCTGCACTAAGAAATCCATAGACGCCCGAAATTCAAATCACCGGTTCGCATATTCGGGAGACCGCCGGTTCAAATTTGAGTCATTAGCAATGTGAAATCTTTTTGTTAAAGTTGCTCTTGAGAATCATGACGTCTATTGTGGCTGATTGTATCTGCAACAAGTGTACGGTGGATGATTACCAATGTATCCTTTGCAGTTTGAGACTTTCTGTGCGTACTGAGAACTCGGTATTGAGTGTTCGCCCGTGGTTTTAAAAAGCTCTGTGGAAAAAAGAAAGGATTTTGTTGATCGATGAGGGTTATATCCAAATATTTTGACTACGTATAGTGCAGAAATGACAAAGTAATATGTATCGGTCCGGTTGTGCACTGCGTAGACATCAGAGACGGGAAGTTGACGTAGAATAGGGGCTAGGATAGCTCCGTATAATAAAGCGCAAGGCCAGGCCATCACTGCTGCAATCTGGCAGAGAACTTTTTCGATTGCATCCATCCAGCTTTGGTCCTACGGGACTCTTCTTGTTTTCCCGACAATGTGTGCCGCTATGATGATCATAATCTACTGCGCTGATCATCCCAAGTGATAGAGCGTTGACTATCGCCTGCTGTACCTTGGCATTTACAAAGGATGCATTGCTTATACACAGAACATACTAGCTTCGCCTATGGATCTACAGTGGAGCGAAAGTTACCTGCATATGGTAGACATGGAAGTTACCAGCAAGTAAAGTCCCATTACTAATATCCTGGATTATTACCTTTAGGATGGCACCAAACTGGGAATAATCACAATTACTTCTCCACGTTGTCAATGTTACTTGCATAGACATGCTTCTGGGCCCATTGAATGGAGAGAATTCTGTTGATTGATTGAAATCTTTTCTTCCGCACCTTCCGGACGGATTACGGAATCTGGCCACGGCCATTGACCAGATCGGCAGCTCTTTTGCCGAAGGGTATCATTAAATTATCAACCTTCACAGCTACAATATTCTAGTCAAAGAACTTTGCTCTCTACAAGAATTTCTGGATTCCTACTATACTTTCATAGACTTCAAATATCTCTATCGCCCATGAATGGACTCTCCCAATTACTAGCTATATCAAGCAAGTATTCATCTTGACCTGTTCCCTTGTATTCTCAACATGGCTAAAGTCTTTTCTTATGATGAAGGTCGTAATCTCTCAAAATATCATTCACATTATAACATGAATAGCTCATGCTGACAACAGTCTCCAAACACAACACATTCGAAAGCTGCTGGGTAATCCTCTATGGAAATGTTTACGATGTCACCGATTTTGTGCCAGAGCATCCTGGCGGATCGAAGATAATACTTCAATTGGCAGGAACAGATGCAACAGAAGAATATGATCCTGTGCATCCACCCGGAACTCTTGAGCAAAATCTCAAACCCGAGGCTAAGCTCGGCACCATAGATCCAGAAACCCTACCAAAGGAAGAGAAATCCCCAGCAGAAACTAGTACAGAAGAGACTGGACCACCAGCTTTAGAAGAACTCCTCAATCTCGATGATATTGAAGCCGCAGCTACCAAACAAGTTACTCGTAAAGCCTGGGCCTACTACTATTCCGCCGCTGACGACCTCATCTCCAAAAATTACAACAACACCGTCTACCGCTCCATCTTCCTTCGCCCACGCATCTTCATCGACATCACCAGATGTGACACCTCTACGACCCTACTCTCCAACCGCCTTTCCCTACCCATCTACGTCTCGCCCGCCGCAATGGCGCGCTTCGCCCATCCCGACGGCGAAGCGGGCATCGCACGCGCCTGCCGGTCCTTCGGCGCGCTCCAAATCATTTCCAACAACGCCTCTCAGACGCCCGAGCAGATCGTCGCCGATGCCTCCCCGGACCAGTACTTTGGGTGGCAGCTGTACGTGCAGACGGACCGCGCTAAAAGCGAGGCGATGCTCGACCGCATCGCGAAGCTCCCCGCCATCAAATTCATCTGCCTGACGCTCGACGCCGCGGCGCCCGGGAAACGCGAGCACGACGAGCGCATGAAAAACGTCGCGTCGAATTTGCCAATCCGCGCGAGCACGCAGGAGGAAGGCTCCGGGGCGAAGACGTCGCGGGAGCCGCGCAATGCTGTTGCGGCGATTGCGAAGCCGACGAGTGTGGCGCAGGCCATGTTTGCGGGGACGGCGTGCGATCTCACCTGGAGCACGACGCTGCCTTGGTTGCTGAGCCACACGAAACTGCCGATCGTGCTAAAGGGGCTGCAGACGTATGAGGATGCTGCGTTGGCAGCGAGCCATGCGCCAAGGGTGAAGGGGATTATCCTGTCGAATCATGGAGGGAGAGCGGCGGATACGGCGCCGCCGGCGGTGCATACGCTGATGGAGATACGAAAGTATTGTCCGGAGGTTTTTGAGCGGTTGGAGGTGATGGTGGATGGGGGTATCCGGAGGGGGACGGATGTGGTGAAGGCGTTGTGTTTGGGAGCGAAGGCGGTGGGGATTGGAAGGGCGCCGTTGTGGGGTTTGGGTGTAGGTGGTCAGGAGGGGGTGGAGAGGGTATTTGAGATTTTGAAGGCGGAGATGGAGACGACGATGAGGTTACTGGGGGTCGAAAAGGTGGAGCAGCTAGGTTTGCAGCATGTAAGTTATTTGACGACCTCTTGGTGCTGTGGGGTAAGAAACATACTGACAAGCTTGTCTAGATTAATGCTAGAGCCGTAAAAAGAGACGTCTATGATGGTCCAACTGTATTGGACAGCCTGGGACCTTCGATCAAGGCCAAGTTGTAAATATTACCTGCTTGATCTAGTTCTATCCTTGGCTTTCCTTTACACCCTCCCATACTCAAGACAGCGGTATACCCTTCTGACCAGTTTCTGGTATGCTAAAGCCAAATTTATGTGAGGTATCTAAGAATCATCCGACGAGCATGCGCCTTCGCTATGCAATGACCAACGCAAAAAATCAAAGACTTTGAGACTTCAACTGACGTGACTAGTGTTTCTGTCCTTTTAGCCACTTCCTTCGATCTGGTTGTGATTCTGGTTGTCTGCGACCGTATTCTCAATTTGGATTCCAGGTAATTGCGCCTGACTCTGACAGCCAGGACAATTGTGCAAGACATCATGGCAAAAGACATCACAATCGACGCAGAAATGGTTTTGACACGTCTCACACTCATACCTCCTGCTCTCTGAAGCACCTTCTACCTTTTTCCCCTGCTGCTTTTCATCCTTTTTGCTGGATTTGGCATTTTTGTTCGCACCATCATTTCCGTCTGCCATAATCACGTCACCATCTTTGTCCAATTCTTCCTGACTAGGTATTTCCGGAAATTTGGTCAGACAGCCTCGACATTCGACACTCCCCACCTCTTTTGCCCTCTGCCAGCTAACCTCCACCCACGTCCTCAGTGGAAAAAGATGATGATAACTCCTCGCCAAATGCGTGCTTAGAATCAACGTCAACCCACATCCCGGACACACCGTCGGCAGCGAGCAAACCTTCACCATACACTGCGGACACTGATACCCTCCCCTCACAGGCTTATTATCACACGCACACAAACTCGGCACCTCTTCTGCAATACGGCTCGGAAATCCCATCTTCAGCAGACTCGCCAGCGCACCCTGCACCTCACCTCCACCCCCTCGAATCTCCGGCGGCGTCGTCGTGCCCATCAGCAGATCCCGCAAACTCGCCTCGTCCACCGCAATCCCATACCCGCTCTCATCGCCGCCATTCGTCCTCCCGACAATCTCCCCACAGATATACAGCCGCGCAGCAAGCCCCACCACCGCGACGCGCAGCCGCTCCTTCGCACACCGGCGAATCGTCGCATAGATATCGCCAGGATCGCTCGTGAGCAGCGCGCCGAGCACGATCACGACCTCGCGGGTGCCGTGGCTCGGCGCGCCCTGCAGCATGGCGCAGCTCATCTCGAGCGCGTTCTGCAGGGACGGGTTGCCGCGGCCCTCCTTGTCCATGAGCGCGCGCACCGCCGCGAGGTGCAGGTTCGGGTTGCCGGAAAGGTCGGAGATGGGCTTCGCGAGGCCGTCGCGCATGCCGACGAGCGCGAGTTGCGAGATGGGGTTCTGCTCGAAGAACTCGCGGATGTAGGCGAGGGTGTACCGGAGGGTGAGGAGGTAGCGGTTCGGTTTGAAGTCTTTTTCCGACATGGCTTCGCTAAGATCGAGGACGAGGATGAGGTGACGAATGATGCCGCGTTGGAGTGGGGTGGTGTCTTTTTTTAGTCTGGAGGAGATAAAATTTGTTAGTGTTTGAGTTTAGGATATGCAGCGTAGAATTGAGAGTACAAGGTCCTTCGCCTGAGTTGGTAGTAGCTTGGACGTGGTCGTGATTTGCCGGGGCTTGAAATCCATTCAGAGTCGATTGAATCTTCTCTATAAATCGTATGTCTTGATTCGTTCTTATAGGTAATATAGCGTCGCATGATGTCCCAAGACCCATGCCATTTAACACTGCTGGTCTCCTCGAAAGCGTAATCCAAATTTAATTTGTATATTTTTCCTCTGCAAGGTACCAAAGCATTAAGCCAACTTTACCTGCTCTCCCCTATTCCTTCTTCCTCAGCTCTTCACCTCCAGAACTCCTTCTCATCCAAGCAAGAAAAGGAACGCACCTACCTCGCCCTCTTCATTGCCTCCAAATCCCTCTCCAACTCCCCTGTGATCCTTCCATCAACAGCCTCCTGCAAACCTAGACTCTGTGCGCCGGCCTCCCACCGCGCCTGGCCGGCTACTTTCCGTTTTCCCTTGCTCTGATTTCGATCTCTTGTCCTCCCTGACTCATTTCGTCGGCCTCCCGTGCGGGAGCTTTGCGAGCGCGAAGGGTGTTCGACTCCAGTCATGGTCAGATCCGCATCGTCGTCGGAGTTGCCAGCATCTTGGATGTAGTCGTCGTCGGAGTCGGCCATGGTTAAAGTAAGGTTTGTGAGAGTCCCGTGTGGTATGAAGAAGTAGAAGTGGGAGACGTCAAGGTGAGAACAAACACGATGAGTTGGAAGAGGTAAAGATGGGAGAAGAGGGGAGAACCGAAGGATGAGAAGATGAGATTAAAGAAGCGGCGTAGACTAAGAGAAGGACATGAAAGATGAGGGTCGAAAATGTGGTATGGTCGGTCGGTCTACAGGAAAGATAGTGGGGGAGGATGTTTTGGTGGGGAAATGTAAAATTGATGAATGATTCAATAAGGATACTCCAAAACTAGCATCATCACATGCTTGCATCCATAGGTACCTTATTCACATGTCATTTTGGCGAAAATTTCATTTGAAATTGATTGACTTTTTTTTTTCCTTTTAACACTACTGAATTAGGGTCATATGCACGTATGCAAAGACACGCTTGAGAATGCGCCATGCTATTCATCAGGCCGTGAAGAAACAATTCAAACGGGCTCTTATTGCCATCCCTTCATCAACCCTTTCAAAAAACCACTCCACCCTAATGAGAACCTGCAAACACACCCGGGGGTATTATCGCTTTCTATGTGTACGTGCTTTCGCTTGGCACTGGCATCGGCCAATCGTCTTCCGTGATGCTCGACCAAAATACCCAAACCATCACAACGGCCAGAAGGGTGAACAGAGTTTCGAAAAGACCTCCATTGATTTTGCCGTTGGTGCCATTACAGATATGGACACTGATGACGTACTGAAAGATTTGGCCGATGGCGAAGAGAAGCACAGCTGAAACTAGATAAACTAGGCGAGTCGTTAGTAGAGTTGAGGCATCCCTTAGAGTGTACATACCCATGGGCTTTCTTTCTTCCAGAACCCGAACAACTATTAAAGATTCTAATACAAAGAAGATGAAGAGGAACACGAGTGGGACAAGTTGGTAAAGCGTATAGAGTGCGTAATCGCGATTAAGGGGACCCTGGGTTGAGGAATTCCAAAAGCCAGTCCAATCGAACCCAGTGTCCAATGCAATGTAACCAACGCCTATGAAGATTATAGCCGCGGAGAGGAGTATTGCTCCTATGGAGAATGGGGTGCCATCGTCAATGATTTGGTAACCGACGGCACCGTTTATCATGAGAATCCATATTGTTGCAACGATGGCGGCGATGTGGACAGCAGTGAAACCCTAGATATTTATTAGGCGGCGCTTCAAGCATTCAATCGCACAAGACCTAATACACACCCTTCGCACAGCCCCGTCGAGAGGGAACCAGCCAACGGTGAAGATTTCGCAGATTTCAATGATGATGTATCCGATCAAAAATAATTGCATCTCCCTGCCGTCTTTAATTAGCTGTAGCAGCTAAAATTATTGTGCTCTTGAGCCCACCTCCGACCAACCGCTGCTCTTTTCATCTCTGATCGCCATAATAGGAACAGGGTCACGAGAATGGCAATGCCGCAGAGAAGTATAGACCCTGCAGATGTTAGCTGAATGCGACATCAAGGCCCTCCATTTTATTTACCCAAATTACCCAATTCCCGGCCATTGCTCAATGTTATGCCTATTAGATCGCAACCACCGAAGCCAGGTCCACCTCTAGCAGCAGACTCAAGGAAGAGCTACCAATCAACATGTCAGCGCGTGCCAGTGAGAAAGGAGCCCAACACGTATTTGATGATAGAGAAGGACAATGAACGTACATTGCAGACAGGTAGTGTCGAATGAGCTGAGCCAGTGTCTCGACAGAAGTTCTTTCCAATGCCAACATCAGTACGAAGCAACGCGCAAGGGGAGAGGCTGGGTCAGTCTCGTTACATGAAAGTTGCCGTACGCTGTCGACGGCATAATTGCCGAGCGACAGCTCAACTGGCGTTATTCCAGGAGCGAAAGTAAAGTTCAAGAAGAAGAAGAGAGATGCGACGCCAGGGTGGACGAGAAGATTGGATGGGAAAGAGAGTGGGACCAAGTGAGAGACAGCAAGTTCATGCAAGTGTTGCACTGGAGAGGCTGAATGGGTGTGTGTCTGAGCTGGCTGCAAAGGAGGACGGTTTCATTGGCGACCGAGCAAGGGGCGCACCAGACGTGGGGACCATAGGTAATTTGCCTCCCCCCAGACTTGGACGACCCATTGCGCAAAGCGCCCGCTATTTACCAAGCTAGCAGCCAAACCGTCGACTTCACGATGCCTCTTTGGATCGGGTCAATGGTGACCATGTTTGAATGTGGTTTACACCGTCTACCTGTCGGGAACGTGGAAGGCAGAGGCCCATGGAGGCACTGCCCGATTTCTAGCAAATTGGGTCGTGGAGTGTCCAAAGACCAGTATAATACCCCGTTTCGACTCAATTGCACCAATACGTGAGAATGTCTGGCAAGGATCGGAAATAAGTAGTCTTAGCAGAGAGGAAATCCTGTTTCGGCACATTATGCACACAAGATCTCCAGGCTCTCCCCTGCAGCCTCCAATCACTTGTCGCCGATTATTGGTTCTGCAACCCTTATCGCTTGAATGACATAGCATATATCAGATATTCAGTATCACAATTGTAATTACTCTACCTCGTACTTACCCAGCTCTGTCCTTCCAATAACTTCTTGGCATGTTCTGAAACGTCCTGGACTAAACCGATGTTCTTGCATAAACTTGAGTCATTGCATATTAAAAGACTTGCAAGCTTCGTGACAAATTGCAACAGTTTTGTCGTACATGTAATACGGGAAATATGGAAGAGAACGATCATCAAGGTCAATTGTGAAACGATATTTCACTAACGCAGCCTGAAACTTAACAAAAATAGTAGTCGGCAAGCTGGAGAGGCTAGGACCTATTTGTCAAAGCGCTGTGGAGGAAAGCTAGCCTCCGCATCAATTCCTGGGGTCAGCTTCGCAAGCACACACCATTATGCCAGTGTGCTTGTGATGCATTGCAGCACTGCGCAGCATATACGGCTCAGTGGCACTGCTCGTCGTATTAACCCCAACATTCTCATGAGTTGTGGCCACATTTTATTGTTCACTTCACTGAGAAAGATTATGGCGTGAAGCATAGGAAGAAGGTAATCGGCACCATCGGGAAGCCCCAAACCCACTGAATAAGGGCCTAAAGCCGATCTGGATGCGGAAACTGACTGGTATCTTTTGAGATTTTGAGACCATGAGCAGAATATTTGGCAAATCTAGGGTAGTAAGACATAGAATTCATCAGGATTGAGATGCTTTGGCTTCATGGCACTTTGATATTTGACTATTTTGTTGAAGAAGTCTGGCGGTTGCTGCAAGCCCCAAGAGTGTTTGAGAGAGCTTGTAGTAAACAGGAAAAGGAGATGAAGGTAGCCCGGTAGGAGTAGATGTATGTCGTCAGCGTTAGCTTGTTTTTAGCATCCTGCATTGATTCTCAAAAAGAATATCCTGATCACGTCACAATGGCACTATGATTTTCAAAAAGTGCTGGCGTTGAGTTTAAGCTTGCCACAATGTGCTTACATAATCTTGCTGCCTGGGTCCTTGGTTGTTTAGAGCAGCTCCCGACGCGTACCGTTCCTCTTTCCTCCATAACCATCACCACGCCATGGTGTCCTCGCGCCTTCGGCTGCGTCGCTCCGCTTAAGCTTGGTTTTCCAGCTCTCTTTTGCCTCGCGGTCTTTCTTTTCTTCCAATGGTCTTTTGCGGTTCTCGGTTTAGACCGAGCTTTCTGTTTGTTCTCGCTGAGAACAGCAGATCGTAAATACACAAAACCTTTTCAAGGTTTTTCCGGGTTCGTGCAAGTTGTACAGCCCTTTTCCATATCAATATCTACTTCGTCGTATAGCTCTTTGCCTCCTATTCAGGTTGAAATATGGCTTCAGATTAGCAGGTCGCGGTTTGAAGCTGCCAGCAGCGGCTGAGCAAGCCAATTTCTGGAGCGAACGTTCTGGAGACCCCCCCCCTGAATTCACTGTCAACTATTCGGCGGGAGCTTCAACGAAGATTAAAGATCGTCTTAGATCAGCGGCAAGAGCATGTCCAAAAAATGTTCCAGGCTACTATCATATTGATTTCAGGCTAGTTTACAAGCCTTATGGTCATGAGTCACCTGGTTTTGGCAAAAAGACCAAAAGTGCAAACTCGGGTCAGCTCGCAAAGATCAAAGTTACCACGCAAACCGGTAATGAATTTCTATTTGAGACTTGTGCTTATTTAATATTTCATAGCTAACTTTGTCATTAGGTTCGCCGAAGAATTACTGGAATTTGGACCAGGAGACGCGAATGCCAAAAAGATAACGCATGATCATATTGGCGTTATGATGCCCAACATGGGGAAAGGGTGTGGGACTAAGAACTTTCGGCATTACACCGCAAAAATTGAAAATTAGCGGCTCGAACATTCAAGAGACCCCCATACATGTAACGCACTTTCGAGCTATCGAGAATGCCGGGCTTGTTATTGAGGAATATCTGTGAGAATCGCGATTGTGGTTGAGAGTCTCCCCAAAATGTGTACTGCGGATTATCTCGTTTACAGATTACGATAGTTGTTTTTGCGACCCCTAGTGCTTCTCTATACCTCTTTTCCCTTCCCGCCCTTTCTTCTTTCCTCGCCATTGTGATTGGGTCGTGGAAAGCATTCATGGAAGGTTTTGCACTATCCGGAGAGTTCACTGCCTTCTCAACATATCACCTTGCCAAACATCATCGCGGCCGTATAGGCCTTTGACATCAGTCTAATTTCGCTTTCTATGGTCGTCATAGATGAAGGAAGCTGATGCTCGATGTGATGGATAGCTCTATTTGCTTAGACGACTGAGAATGGCATTACTCCAATTCTGGAAGTGCTTGACGACAAACTCAAAGAACCTTGGTCGGGTAAGCTCAGCGTCAAGCTGATTGGGGCACTTGACGAAGCCGACATGGTCTAGGTCCTCGTTATTCATAACCAGTGATAACCAACCGATACACATTTTCCTCCTTGCTATTGATTCGCTATCCGAGCACGAATGAGCAAGCATGAGAGTTTCCCAACTCCAGATCCGCTGTATTCAAGATCTGAGCAAGTAGTACTAGAAGACTCAGGTTGAGCAAACGTCTCGAAACAACTTGGTCATTATGTGGATCTCCCCAAGTCTATTGCTTTGAATACAGAGCTGGTGCTAATGGTACAAAGAACATTAGGAACCGGCAAGTCCCGGAGTGGACCGGATACATATGAGGGTCTCTCTGATCCCTCGAATAACGAGCCAGCGCTAATGGCTCAGGAAGTCTCAGGACCGACGAGATCAAATCTAGTTGACGAGTGCAAGGATGCCCAACCTCTTAACCCTGAATCTGAACACATAACGACCCCATGGACCTTGTGGTGGCAAAAGTCTTGGAGGGAAGAGGAATGTCGTGCATTGCCAGCTACTCTGAACAAGCAAATTTCCACTAAGACGCTTCTCATGGAAGTTCTTTAAAAGCCAGATTTGCTTGATCAGCATCCAGTTACTGTAGGCGTCATTAATTTTACCCATCTACCTGGTATTGATTGATAATTTCTTCAGTTCTACAAAAGTATGTTTGAGCGGCTCAATTCCGAGACCTAGTTTTGAGATCCTTGATATCAAAATCAAGCTACCTAAACTTACCAAGGACTCGATGGTCCTGCCTACGATGTGATTTTGTCTAATGTTAGACAATATCTCATAATAGGTGAGACGTCATACCAGGAATTTGACCGTCATCAATACGCATACTGATAGCACAGCAGCCCAGCCTCCGTGCTGATTACATCCCCTACCGCAACCGCAAGTGCCAGCGCACCCATATCCAGACGGTCCTTCAGCGATGCCGCCCGCTCACTGTGTCTAGCGCTCGCCCCATTGTACTCGCGCAGCCGCTCTGGCCGCGCCCGCTGCCACTTCCACCACAGTCTATCCAGCTGGACGTGATACAGGAAGAATACTGGATCTAGACACCGTCGAGTTAGCCCTGACGTGCAGCCCAGTGGCTTCAAAACTCACCGTATGGCGCGGTGTCTACTAAGAAGTCGCCCAGCATACCATGCGGCATCGCCAGGTGCGGCCCGTTCTCCATGCCCAGATGAAATACCTTGCACTTGGTCGTCGCCACCAACGCGACGATAGCGGGTGCAGACACGCGCGCGCTGTACTACCGCGCTATGTCGCTGGGCGGCTGGAAGTTGCGCGAGAGATAGTGCGGCTTGATCTGGTCTGCTTCCCACCAAGGCAGCAAACACGCCAATGACAGCGAGGTACAGGGCTACCACAAGCCTCAACCGCCGTTCCGGTGGTGGAGGAAAGTAGCCACGTACTTTCTCGTCGACATATATCTCACCATCATTCTGCGGGGCGGAGAGGAGCGGGAATGTTTGGACTATGTCCTCGAAGGTCGTCTTTGCTCGGGTTTGTAGTAGCCAGCAAGTGAGAGGACATGTCCAATGCGCGCCGTGGCGATAGAGGTACGAAGAAAGGCATGTAAAAATCAGTTCCCTACTAAATACGTATTGTCAGTATATGTGAACTAACAAGGGCGATCACATTGAGAAGGCACAGAGGAAAAAGCGAGATTTGCTCGCCTGCGTACTGTCTCCGCTCATGCGGGTGATTTTGGTCCCTTTTATGGCTTCCGAAATAGACTGGTCGGAGAGCTCTCCTTTTCGTTATTTAATTCATAGCTGGCTCCGTTAAAAACAACCAATTCGGCTTCAAGAAACTCACATACATGCTACAAGCTAGACGGCATATTCCACTCGACATGGCAAAACCCGCAATATTGGTGTGTGCCCAATTACTGTTACCGGTACCTGCAAATTCGGCGCGGTGTCCATATTTGGCGTGATCTGTCCCGGTTGAAAGCGAGGTGCGGCTAGAGATCTAGAAAAACAGTCATTGGGGACAGGCACACCTACGTCACGCTCGTTATTTGGTCCTGCTTCCGCTTACGATTTAACTTTAAAAATTGTTTATGCTACCTGACGAACTTAGGACGAGTTTCCAAAAACGTCGGGTTCTGCAGCCATCCCTGGTCAGGGTGACCTCAATGCAGCCTCGCATATGCACCGCACACTGTTTTCGTTGGTCATGTCGACTGGAAATGTCTATCTTTGCTGTATGTGGAGCATGTACTTAATAATGAACGAAGCCCGGATCCTAGGATAGTCAGGCTTATTTCGTTCACAACATACGGCCTTCTTCTACCAAGCCACAGATACTATGGTATCAAGAATCGCGGAGCTCTCAGCCGAAATCTCTCTCAATTCACAGAAGATTGACGAGTTTCTTGCTTCCGACTCGCTCCCAGCCCCTTCTTTCAACGAGGATGGTCCCGTAAACCTCCACGTCACCCCTGAAGTGGAAGGTGCGCGCAATGCTGCCCTCAACGCCTCAGCAGAGTTGCAGGCTCTGCTGCAAGGTCCAGATGAGCTTCTTCGGCCCATCGTGTGTTAAATTATTCCATCTCTTGCTGTCACTCCGTTTACATCTCATATAGTTGAACGCCGCCAGCCTCGAGGCCATCTCACGCTATGACATGGCTCGTAAGGTCCCCGTCTCTGGCTCCATCACCTTCAAGGAGCTGGCTGCCAAGTGCGGCCTTAATGAACCCGATGTCCGCCGCATTGTGCGTTTTGCCATCACTCACCACTACGTGTTCCGCGAGCCGCGCAAGGGTGTAATTTCCCATAGTGCGGCCTCACGGCGGCTAGCAGATGATCAGAGAGCACGAGACGGACTTGGTGTTATGTTTGACGATTGTTACCAGAGCTTTGCGCGGGTGTGTTGGATCTTTTACGCTTCAGGATAGGGAGATGCGAAACCCTAACGGCCAGCAGACAGTAGATGCCATGGAACAAAACAAGGAGCAGGATCCAGCAAAGACTGTGAGCACCCTCGCTCTTCTGGATATTAGATGAGACAACTGTCGTCATCGGCGATATTGACTTCTCCCCAGGGCTGGGCACTCGCTCATAACGGCCAATCGTTATTCGAGACCTTTGGCAAGGAGCCAGCGAAGGCCAAACGCTTCGCTAGCTCCATGGCTGCCTTCAATGCCTCCCTCTCAATGTCCCACGCTCATCTTGCTACCAATTTCCCCTGGTCCACCCTCGGCAGCGCTGCCGTCGTCAATCTTGGTGGCTCTTACGGTGAGCTCTGCGCCGCCCTCGCCGCTGGCAACTCCACCCTCCATTTCATCGTGCAAGAGCTACCCCATATTGTACAGAGCATCGACCGCTCTGCCCTGCCGTCTGCAGTTGCATCGCGCATCGAGTTTATGGAGCATGACTTCTTCACTCCGCAGCCCGTCGTCGCCGCCGCATACATCTTCCGACAGATCTTCCATAATTGGGCTGACGCAAGTGTCATCAAGATCCTGCGCATGCTGGTGCCGGCGCTGCAAGTAGGCGCGAGAGTGCTTGTGCATGACATGATCCTGCCAGAACCGGGCAAGATGCCATTAAGGCAGGAGCGGCAGATTCGGTACGTTAGGATTGCGCTTAAGTGTTGAGGATTGGGCTGAGCCAGTGCTAACTGATAGTGTAGAGCGATGGACATGCTGATGATGTCGATCTGCAATGCGAGGGAGCGTGACGAGGAAGACTGGCAGCAGTTATTCGAAGAGGCTGATGCGCGTTTCAAAGTCCTGCGTGTTTTTACACCAACAGGAGCAGCGCTCGGGCTCATCGACGTTGTATGGAGAGGAGAGGAGAATGAAGTCAATTGCATTGTCTGATTGGCTCATGGCTGAATGAAGTGCCATGGGCCAGACCAGATGACTCTAGTATGCAAGACTTTAAACAGAAAAGAGCACTTCAATAACTACTGTCACTACGACCAATCGCTTGATACGGCAGACTACATCAAAAACAAAAAACGAGCGATACTAGTGCTACAGCAGTGTGAAGTTCATGGGCTGGAGATGTTCGGAAATAAGAGTGGGAACAGAAGGCTTGCAGAAGCTGAAACACATGTAGTGCAGTATCGCCTCGGTTCAAAGTACTCCGTCTGCATTATGATGGAGAATGACGAAGGCCTGGACCTCGGAAAATGTTATGGAAGCCGGCATACAAGACCGTTGAAGTAACTGCATGCCACCAGGGGTTGCGATAAAAAATGTCGGCTACAACCGCAAGAGATACAACTGCCGCCGGACTCATAGGAAGGGCCCCATCCCATCCCAAAATATTAACGCCCGTCAATAATTCAACATAAAATATCTCTCAAGACGCTCTTGATTATTATTGCTGAGGATCTCTCTATGAAGAATACGGCGATTATATCTTTCGCGGTCGCGGGTGACATTTCTTATTGCATCCACTGGTGGGCCTGTTTAAAAGCAGAGTGGCGATGTACTTTGGGCAGATCTCGTATGCATCGTATCTTTTGCATGGGCCGCTAATTCGAACAGTGGGTAGACTGGCGCTGGATGCGGTGCGGACGCTGGGAGGAGAGGGATGGTGGCTCAACATGAAATTTGGTGTTGCGAGTGGGCTATTCGTACCAATAGCAGTATGGGGAGCAGATTTGTTGAGAGGGATTTGGAAAGAAGAGTAATTGTATGGATGAAAGGTTTGTGAGCGATGGTAGATGAATTGAGTAGCCTCAACATATCGAACATTGCCTTGCAGAAACGTACTAAGTGAGCTGTAACCCGGCGGCCAAAGATCCACTCCTCTGCGCCGTTGGAAGCCCATGTCGCGATACCTTAGTAGCAAGATTCATGGTATACCCAGCACGTAAGCTGGGGCTTTGCCTGATAGCCTTCTTCTAAGTCTAACGGCCAGTCCAAGGCGCCCACAACTGGGTTTCGAATCATATACTTCTATGACTATGCGGTAGGAAGTAGCATTCCCCGTCGCTCATCAAAGCCGAAATGACGATCAAAGCGTTGCCTGGAGGATAACTCGAACTTTGTCATTTTGCCGGGTTCTTTGAGCTCCTGCGTTTGAGCCTTTCTGAGTTGCCTCCGTGCCGAATAACTCTGTAGCTCCGGTACCCAAACCCAATTCCCATTCTGGTCCAGCACTCTACCTTCATGTCCTTCTTTCTTATTTCTCTGGAAATGTAGAAATGATTTAAAGACTTCTTTATTCGTTGGTCGTCCTTTCTTATTCAACTTAATCTTCGCTAATCTCCAGTGATCTGTTTGCGAGTCTGCATTCATGTCGATATGCAGTTGCCGTCTATTCCTGAACACCTGACTAAGGCTTTGCGAAGATCTCGTTTCAATCACCCTTCGCGGAGCAATCACAAAGCCATATGGTCTTTTGCTTACCTGCGGCTCAAGCCACACTTCCGAACCTTCTGGCATGGCCTTTACGAGGACATCTGGCCGAAGATGCGGACATTCACCGGCCATTCTCTTCGTAGCTTCATTGTCCTTTTTGGTCTTTTTGGAAGCGCCATGGTAGATTTGGACTTCAATGATCATTCCGGCGTCAAGATGCGCATAAGCTTGGCCGAGGCGGTAAATGATAAAATCGTTTGAATGCCCTCCGTGGAAACGAACGTCCTTTGGGTGTGCGTTCTGAATACCATACACTGGAAACCTTTGTTTGTTGAGCTTGAACCTTTCCTTTGGTTCTGGGATGTCCTCGATCTTATACTCGAGCAGCCTCTCGCCTGAAGTCGTCCAGACTGGTAAAAGAGCTCTCCTGGGCCCAACCATTTCCAAGACTTTGTCGAGTGTGTATATTCCATTGACAGGTGACGGCCTTTCCACCTCTTCTATGGGTGCATCTTGTTGAATCTCGGTAGACGGAATGTTCCTTGAGACCAGTGCCCTCTCATCGCCCCTATTTAACTCTTTCTCGCCTTGCGTATCTAAGCCATCTGGTTCCTTTATCTTTGGCTTCGGTGGCTTTTTCTTCGGCCAGTTGCAGCCTGGGGATGTGCTAAGCTTGAGATAAACATCCTCCGACTTCGCGATTTTGAAATCAGACCATTCTCTTATTCTGTGTCCGCCATTTGTCTCTTTTTTTATTGCATAATGGAGAAGAGAGACTGCACGTCGATGCTGGAGAATATGATTCTCGTTCACAGTCAAAACCGGCGGCCGGCTTGCTGGAGCCGCGATTCGGAAAACGTGAAGGATTGGGAACTTCACAGCACGAGCAATCATCGAAATTGAAGAGTGAAGGGAGCCATGAGCATTGTAAAGTATCGAAGTGTAACCAATGCAAGGGGGTATTCAATTTGTGCTCAAGCTCTTCACGCCCGGCCCGAGGTTCAGCCACGATCATCGGAAAGATTACCTTACTGAAGCAATCCAAACTAACGATGAATAAGTACTTCAAAAAAGCTGATGTGGACTTCTACTGTTCAAGATCTTTTATTCAGGATCAACTAAGATAGATCTAACCCCAGAACCTGAAATACAGAAACGTGTTTGCTACTCGAACTACTTTCCATCATCGCATTAAAGTACTCCCAATCTCGCCAAACATCAAGGAAGTTTAAACTTTTGATGGGAGCGAAACCAGCTAAACAAAGGTTTTTAAAATTATTTGGCACAAGAAGATATAGTGACTACTTTCATAGACCTGGCAGACTAAATTCCGACTTTCTGCTTTGGCTACGATACTGGGAGGGGATTGGGACGCGCGAATGTCGGGCAGATTTAGAGCTTCATGTGCTCTCCAGCTTCATAACCCTCTCCCGTGTTTTCGGCCAAAAAGTCGCGACTTACAGCACAAAAAACAAGTTGCAAATGCTGATGGTTCGTATGAGGACTGTAACCTTCAACACGCTTTTCCAAGTAAATAACGTATTTTTTGAAGCTTCACATCGAATCAACTTGGATTCAAGTGTTTTTCACGCCATGTCAGCTGGCTAATGTTAAACAGTATGATGAGAATGGCGCTAAAGACAATACAAACAAGGCTCATCTTCTACCGTGCGAATTTGCCAGAGTAGTCAATAATCCAATCAAGCTTAGTCTCCAGCTTCTCCAGATCTTCTTTCCAGCCCGTGATAGTACTACTGTTGCGCTTTCGAATATTTTCCTTTTCCTGGCTAGCCGTCCACGACTTTTTGTAGAACTCTGAAAAAGTATCAGATTGGTTGGATCAAGAATTTCACTTTTGAACTTCGTAAATCCATGCTTTACCTGCGATATGTTTACAATAAGAGCAGGCTTATCTTTGATAAGAAACCTCAATCAGCTAACAACATACCAAGCCCCTCAACTATACAGCCCAATATGCCAAGCATTTCAGATTGCCTTACACAATTGTAGATTACCCCTAGGAGGTGGGTCTAAAGGCAATTCGCCGATCTTTCTCAAAACAAACAACACTGTCTTTATCAGGATAGGTTAAATGCACCGTGTGCCTTGTATATGGGGCTCGGATGCGGAAGAATTCAAATCGGAAGATGGGAGAATAGTCGCTAGTTGTGTGAAATCATGCCGTGTGTAGAGGCCTCTCTTGCATGCCCAGTGTAGTAATTAGTATCTATTCAGACCGCAACGACAGCAATTCTGTTGCTGCAGACATCCAACATGACAGAGGTCCGTGATTTAGAATTGGAGTATATAGAGCTAGATGGGATAATGATAGAGAGTATAGATGGTTGCCTGCAGTCATCACGGTTCAAACGTTCGCAGGGCTGAGTACCTTAGGTTGCTTTATCTAGGTCGGGAGTTCATCGGAAAAAGTATTATCCGAGATTCCCACCAAGCAATATTCACGCCCAGACATCCAAAACCCATCCGCTCTACAATCAAATTCAGCATCGAATTGCTACCGTGCAGTCCACTGCACTGCTTCCAAGGTAAGCTGAATCTTACAAATCGACAGGAGGCTCCAGAGTTAGAATGTTACAGAAAAGTAGAAGCTAATTATCCATCTCCACCCAGATGGGTGCTCTCAAGTACGTGGAGGAGTTGCAGAAGAAGAAGCAATCAGATGTTCTGCGCTTCTTACTTCGTGTCCGCTGCTGGGAGGTTAGAAACCTTCTTGATGCTACTCGTTGAACATTGCTGAGAGTACATCATTTAGCTGCGACAACTCAATGTCGTTCACCGTGCTTCCCGTCCCTCTCGCCCTGACAAGGCGCGTCGTCTTGGATATAAGGCCAAGCAAGGATATGTCATATATCGTATACGTGTAAGACGTGGAGGCCGAAAGAAGCCTGTACCAAAGGGAGCCACATACGGTAAGTTTGACTCAGTTGTAACAAAAGTAAACCACGCTCATCATCGACTTTGCACAGGCAAGCCCACCAACCAGGGTGTGAACCAGCTCAAGTACCAGCGTTCTCTTCGTTCTACCGCCGAGGAACGTGTTGGGCGTCGTTGTGCCAACTTGCGTGTCCTCAACTCGTACTGGATCAACCAAGATTCGACGTGGGTCATGCCAACGTGTAATGCTAAGCAGAAACTAACACTTGATTCTAGATACAAATACTATGAAGTCATCCTCGTCGATCCTCAACACAAGGCTACCCGCAAAGATCCTCGCATCAATTGGATCGTAAAACCCGTCCACAAAGTCAGTACCTTCATATTCTACCGAATGTAGGCCCGTCCACTAACAAACATATCAGCATCGCGAAGCCCGTGGTCTTACAGCTACTGGCAAGAAGTCGCGTGGATTGGGCAGAGGCCACAAGTTCAACCACACCACGTCTGGGAGGAGGAAGATTTGGAAGAGGCACAACACTCTGTCACTCTGGAGGTATCGATAGAACACTTCCAGTGGTCAGGAAAGGGCGAGAATATGCTTTGCTTCAGTTCATGGTCTGTAGCTGGGTATTCGGTGACGTCTACCAGGCATTACGGGTAGGTCAATTCAATGACAAGGTTGCCATGGGAGCAGTGGATTCAGCGTGTGGCAATAAGCTTCTTACCTATATTAAATCGGACTTTTTCGTTGCAGAACAGATAATAAGCCACAAAATCCTGTTGCGGGACGAATGTGTCCGTGAGCAAACAATTGCCGACGTGCCATCCCGCTAAAGGATCTTAAGGGTGTTGAACCCGAATGTCTCTGTTTCAAAAAAAGAAAAATTGGTCGAACCGAAAAGCAATTATCGTATTCGCTTTAAATAGGATGTGCACCGTCGATTTTGAACAGACTTGCATGATGCCCACGTTTTCTAATTCGCCGATACATTGCGCGAACGCCGCAAGCTCGTATTTCGTTGCTTTGTTCAGGTTCCCACATCCTAGAATACGTAAGGCAGTGACGAGGTAGCTTGGCCGGAAGCTGCCCTCCTACTACTATGCAATCTTTACGACTGAGCTCCTTTCTCACACTTTCATCTGTGCTATTCCTATTTGACGGAATAGTTTGACATTCGTTTCCGAGATTGGTGGAGTGGATCTCTCCAGATCGAGTACCAAAGGCCGAGACTCTTTGTCGCTGGCACGGGATGTTCTTGGCGTAAATCGGTACCACTCCCGATCCATTGATTCGCGTCTTTTGCTCACAGGACTACAAAGATGAGTTGTGAATGGCAGGCCATTGCATACTGGCCTTCGCCATCACAGCGAAATCAATGATCGAATTCCAATGCCGTCGTGGTCTACTCGCTTCCTTTCAGCCAGCAGTAATGCCCCCTTGAGCTCCACCCCTACTTATTCAACTCGTTCCACCCCCGCCAACAACGACAGACCCTTACCTCATCCTCCACCTAGATCCAATAGCGGACCAGACCGGACTGCTCATGCTAGACCTGAAGAAAGCAATAGTGTCGCTGTACCAATTCGGACCAACACAAATTCTCGACCACATTCACGATCAACCAGTCATTCCTTAGGCATCTTCAGAAAGAGAAGCAATCCTCGTTCAAATGGCAATCTCGGCATCGACAGCAGTAGTGACGATGGCTTGGCATCCGGTCCAGAAGATCTGCTCTCCACCAGTCCAGCCAAGAAAACGGGTACAAAGGCGGAAGACCAAGAGACTAGCATTGCTCATTGCATGACTTGTGATTCATCAGTGCAAGTCCCGAGAGAAGCAATGACATTCAAGTGTCCGACTTGCATCGCTGTGAATGACATGCAACCAAGAGTATGGGATACTATCAGAAGTAAACTGCAAGAGCATCCAGGGACAAGCAGCAATACGAGTCCTTCGCTCGTGCCTAATAGAAAAGGTGGGAATCCAAATAGTGTTCAGGAAGGCCTGGTAATCCCAATTCTATGCTAACATGCTCAAAGCACTGCCGATTTCGAATGAGCGTACTGCAATGATCATCGAGAAATGCATCACCACCTATCTTGAGGGCCATGGAAAGCAAAGAAGACCGTCTCAGCTTGCATCGCCCAGTCTCTCTGCAGGCAATTCAGGCACAGCGGTCGCTGTCTCACATGATGGTAGAGACTCTCGTTCGGCATTGGACGTTCCAGTGTTCGCAACGTCGCCTCCCACAGAATCAACGGCAAGGGTGACACCTTCTGTGCAGTCGTCCACAACCCCAACAACTCGACGCAAACCGTTGCCCAAGCAGGCTCAAAGATCACTTCAATCTAGTGACCATACGATCAAGGCTACCTCGACCAATCGGTTACCAGCAAAGCCCACTCGCGAACCACCACCACCGCCTATAGATATGCCCAATAGCCTAGCTCACCCCGGCAGTATGACAACCCCACCAGAGATTCCAAACCGAATCTTGGGAGCGTCTCCGAGATCACCAGGAGAGATGGCGTCTAGACCGGCAAAAGGAATATTCAAAGAGCTAGAGGATTATATCATTCACAATTTTGGAAGATTCGATTGTTTGAATTCATCCTTTAGCACATTAAGGCCACACCTCAAAGGTCGTACAAGGAGTGAGAGTTCCGCCAAAATACCATCACAGCAAAGTCCAAAAGACGATGGTAATAGCTCTGATGCAGTGACACCCGGTATTGACGCGAAAACGTTACTACTTGGTGATTTCGCCGAAAATGGGGCATGGTGGAGTGGTCGTGAACAGGACGGAAAGTGGAAAGAAGCGGATGGAAAACCACGGAGCAGCTCACATGGAAGGCGTATCGTTAGCTCGAAAAGTCCCCTCATCAATTGGAAAGAGCTTGAAGAGTGGTACGAAATGGTTCTGCATACGTCAAGAGGATGGAAGGAGAAATCTCGAGAACTTCAAGCATCAGGCGTCTCTGGACCATTAGCCAAAAACATGTATTTGGTTGAGAGGGAACTACGGGAAGCTCAGCATCATGTTGAGCGAGTGTTGCTCAAAGTTACCGAAAGCCTCCTCAGACGTCCAGGACAACCACTTAAAAAACCTGATCATCTCCGATTTCTCTTGATTGTTCTGGCCAATCCATTGTTATATCCGCCTGACTCAGGAGCCTCGGACACTTTGCAATCCTATGAATCTCGCAAGATCTTCAGTGGTGGTGGAAAGGCCCAAGGTCAACATCCTGGTATCGTTAAAAGAGTCCTAGGTTTACTCGCAAATACGCCTCCTGAATGCCACAGATTTTGCGCTGCTTGGTTAGCACGCTATTCAGAAGATAGATTGCAGCGGACCATTGAATTGGTTGGTCGCTTTGTCACCTATCGTCTCTCCCGCCAAAATGATCGAAAACGAAATCCTACCCAAGATGTGGATGATGGACTAGTTCCAGACATAACGGCTAGCAACGCTGACACCTCTGCGCAACTTCATTCCGCTCTCGGATTGAGTGGCTCTACCACCAGCGCCAAAAAAGGGCAGCAACCTACAACAACTGATGTACTCTATTCTGAGGATTGGCAGCTTCGCGCGGCTGCTAAAGTCATGGCTGTGCTTTTTGCGGCAAACAACAGCTATCACGCCAAAAAATCAAATCCAGTTAACCTTCCTCTGGCTGAAGCAGTCCCAATGAGCTCTGGTCTGGCTGCACGATTGCGAGCCAAAACGCATGGTCAATTAGTACCGACGTCGGATTTCTACAATACCCTCCTCGACTATATGAACTTGATTGCGGATTTTGAGTTGTGGGAAAGTCGACGCTCAAAATTTTGTTTTTGTCAATATCCCTTTTTCTTATCTATTGGGGCTAAAATCCGGATTCTAGAGCACGATACCCGGCGTCAAATGGAGATCAAAGCTCGTGAGGCCTTTTTCAATGCCATCATGACGGAGAGCAATTCTGTGGGTCATTATTTCGTTCTCAAGGTGCGACGGGACTGCCTGGTAGAAGACAGCCTACAACAAATCAGTGCAGCTGTAGGATCTTCGGATAACGAGATCAAAAAGGGTCTCCGGGTTCAATTTGTTGGCGAAGAAGGCGTTGATGTTGGTGGGCTTCGGAAGGAGTGGTTTCTTATGTTGGTCAGGGAGATCTTTGAACCTAATCACGGTTCGTCCTCGATTGATATTGCACTAAACCTGCGCTGACTCTCACTAGGTTTATTTGTTTATGATGATGACTCAAAATTCTGCTATTTTAATCCTTTTTCCTTTGAAACTTCAGCACAATACTTCCTCGTCGGCGTAGCCATCGGCCTGGCCATCTACAACTCCACCATCCTCGACGTTGCCCTTCCCCCTTTTACCTTCAAAAAACTCCTCGCGTCGGCCCCACCCTCCATCACCAATCCCAACACCTCTAGCCGCCCTCTTTCCTCCTCTTTCATCAACTACACCCTTGAAGACCTCGCCGAATTCCGACCCGCCCTCGCTTCAGGCCTACAAGCCCTCCTCGACTACCCAAACGCCGATGAAATCGAATCCGTCTTTGCTCTCGACTTCGTTGCTACCCTCGACCGCTATGGCACCCCCGAAACGATTCCTCTCATCCCCAACGGCGCTTCCACCCCCGTCACTGCCGCCAACCGCCACGACTTCGTCAACGCCTACGTCCGCTACGCCCTCGACACCGCCGTTACCCGCCAGTTCGAGCCGTTCAAGCGCGGCTTCTTCACCGTCTGCGGCGGCAACGCGCTCTCGCTCTTCCGGCCCGAAGAAATCGAGCTACTCGTACGCGGCTCCGACGAGCCCCTCGACGTCGCCTCGCTCCGCGCCGTCGCGGTCTACGACGCCTGGATCCCGCCTAGTATCTCCTCCTCCACCTCATCCTCCTCCGCAGCAGCGATCGCAAACCCCGACGCAGATGTCGGCCCGCCGGACCACCGCGTCCCTGCCGTGCCCTGCGTACGCTGGTTCTGGGAGTCGTTCCAGAGCGCCGCGCCGCAGGACCAGCGGCGGCTGCTGGGGTTCGTCACGGGGAGCGATCGCATTCCGGCGACGGGCGCGGCGAATCTCGTGGTGCGCATTGCGTGTGCGGGTGCGGATGAGAGCAGGTTTCCGACGGCGAGGACGTGCTTTAATCGCTTGGCGCTGCCGTGGTATCGGAAGAAGGAGACGTTGGAGCGGAAGCTGTGGGAGGCAGTGAGGGGGAGTGAGGGGTTTGGGTTGAAGTAGAGGTTGATGGAAGGAGGGCAAGCGGGAAGACAGGTAAGGGGCTTTAATGGTTGGGGTCTTGGTTGGCAAGTTGTGTGTAGAGGGAATCCTAAGTACCTGAGAGAGTTCAATTGTTATCAATTGCTAGGAAAAACGAAATTGATATAAAATGTCCATTCTAATGGAAGCTAATCAGGATTATATTGTGAAATATGCTAACCACTCTCCGTAAAAGCAAGCCTACGGTGAGGGGAGAGACCTCCAATGATGCACATTTCCTTAATCCCACTATTCGTCAGCATTTGTAGAGCTTCACTAACGGGTGTAATTAAAAAAAAGTCACCCGCAACCATGAGAGATAATTCGCGGCACATGTTACAGAGAGGCCCCTGGCAATACTGATGGAGAACTTCTGAAACTCATTTTTTAGTAGATTTGGTTAACCTTGGTGGCTTGATTCGTGGCACTTTGCGAGGTGCAGAGCTGGGTCAGAGCTTCCCCCCTGACATCATACTCTGAGCTTCTGAGGATGACACCTCAGAAAATTGCCAAAATTCTACAGCAAGTGGTCGTTGTAGTTGGCCGTAGCAGTGTCATCTCATCTTTTAGGCTTTTCAATATTAGCACCATATCCGGGATCTTTCCACAGTGACGGCGTGATTGTAAATCACAGTAAAGTTATGGAGCAGCGAAATCGCTGTCATCCTTTGTGACCACAAGATGATAAAATAATCTCAACGTTTCAACAGATTCAACAGGTATTTAAGGTCCGCACAATGGCGTCTTCGTCAAGTTCCATCCATATTCGCTATCGACACTCAACCGAACCTCCATATCGACAAGTTTGCAATAACAGGTAGGCATGAAGCGTAGGCTCGATCGAAGTTCATTCAGCCATTTGGGGATTATCGTAGCACAAAATAAATATTGATCCTTATATGACTGATTACAACAACCAAATGAGGCTCCAACTTGATTGGCGCGTTACTGTATCCCATGTAATCGCACTTGCTTTTTTTTTTCCTCCCGGCACCAGTATTCAGCCGGAACGCCTCATCACAATACTGTTTTTTATCGAAGAATATTCTACAAGAACCACATTTCCGGTATACATCGGTATTATAGCACAGAAGTTCGCTGTTCCTAGACCAGAAAGTGTACTTTTTCGTATTAGTTGAGTAACATCTTGGAAATGGAAGCACTTGGAGGCGTGGCAAGCACTTTGACTTTCGTTCAGATCGCCGATCGCATTCTTACATTATGTGGCAATTACGCGATCGAGGTCAAAGAAGCCCGAAAAGATATAAACCGCATTCAAGATGAGCTCACCAATCTAAGAGCAGTGCTGGAGCGCGTGGACATGTTGACTTCCAGTAACTCGTCATCGACCAGCCCCAATCTTCATACACATCCCGAATTGGACAAAGCCGTCACTTTTTGTAAAGAACTTCTTCGTGATGTCGAAACCAAACTTGAATCCGGGACCAAGCCGACTACAATGAGAAAATTCGGTGGACGAGCACTCAAATGGCCGTTCAAAAGCAAAGATATCACAAAGATTCTAAACAACCTTGACCGGAGCAAGACTGACCTGAATCTTATTTTGAACGTTGAGCAAAGGTGTGTGGTCTAAAATTTCGGAAAATTTGTCTATCTAATATTGAAATATCCAGCACACAATTGGCATTCACTGATAATGACCGACTTATCAGTGGACTACCGTATGCGGAAGGTGCTTCTTTCAACTCGCCCATGTAGGAGCATCAGCCTCGCTGCTTACCTGACACTCGAGTGCATTTGCTTCAACTTGTAGAGGACTGGAGTGGAGATGCGAACTCCCCATGTATTTTCTGGCTCAAAGGAATGGCAGGAACGGGAAAATCAACAATTGTTCGAACTATTGCTGATCGATTTGATGCAAAACATCAACTAGGTGCAAGTTACTTCTTTTCCCGCGGACGAGGTGATTTGGGAACTGCAAAATTCTTGTTCACAACCATTGCAGTTCAATTAGCAAGCCGAGATGTGTTCCTTCGGTCTCACATAGCCAAAGCACTCCAGGGAAACCCTCATGTCATACGAGAAGGTTTAAGACAGCAATGGAAGGATTTGATCCTGAATCCGTTGATGGAGTGGGACCAAAGCCTATCTCAACCTCGGAACCTCTCCATTTGTATCGATGCTCTGGACGAGTGTGAAAGCGCGACTGATGTGCAATTATTATTGCAGGTCTTACCACAACTTCAGACTTTGACGTGGTTAAAGATGAAAATATTTATTACCAGTCGACCGGAGACTGACCTTCGTCATGGTTTCTCTGAGATGTCTGCAGGATCGCACAGAGACTTTGTACTCCACGAAATTGAGGCTTCAATAACCAACAAAGATATCTTTGCATTCCTAAAACATGAGCTCGAGGGTATCAAAGTAAACCGTGGAGTTCGGATAGACTGGCCAGATAATCATGATCTTGAGCTTCTCGTGGAACGAGCAAACAAACTATTTATCTATGCTGCA
Source organism: Astrothelium macrocarpum (assembly GCA_021030915.1). Lineage (NCBI taxonomy): Eukaryota > Fungi > Ascomycota > Dothideomycetes > Trypetheliales > Trypetheliaceae > Astrothelium > Astrothelium macrocarpum. Next base: position 242,829 of record JAGEMR010000013.1, on the reverse strand, counting down.
ACAGTATGCAGGTTCATTTGGAATGCGAAATACACACCACCAGAAAAATCTCTGGCTCTTCTTTTGGAAAATTCATTAGATGGTGTGCATAAGATGTCGTTGGACAAGATTTATATCCAAGTTTTGGATAAGTCTTTCATGAATGACTTGGAAGAAAGCGAAACAGAAGAACGGGTATCTGCCTTCAGGAAAATCATTGGACCCATCGTTGTCTCATTCGATGCTTTCAACATTGATTCTTTGTCTAGACTTTTGGATGTCGATCCTTGGATAACAGGCACTGTTCTTGATGACCTCCATTCTGTTCTTGACATTCCCAAGCATGAAGATCAGTCCATCCAACTTCTTCACCCGTCTTTTAGAGATTTTCTTGTTGATTTCAATCGTTGTGGAATACGCTATGCGATCCACGTACCATCCATGCATGGCCATCTGGTTGGACTCTGTCTAAATCTGATGTCAAGACATCTTAGAGAAGACATTTGTGAGCTTCGAAGCCCAGGGACAAGGCTCGATTCCGTGCCTTCAGAAAAAATTGAGCGCACTTTTCCGCTAGAGCTCTGTTACGCAACTCTATACTGGGTTGATCACTTACAGAACAGTCAAAGAAGCGGTGTAGATGCTCAACAGGTGTACAAATTTCTTGCAACTCACTTTCTACACTGGCTTGAGGCTCTGGTCCTTCTTGGAAAGGTTCACGAAGGCGTATCAGCCATTATCTGCCTTGAAAATTTAGTGAAGGCAAACACGAGGATATTGAACTCATCTACAATGCTGATAAATAGAAGGTCTGGCAAAATCCCGATTTACACGCCTTAGCATATGACGCGACGCGCTTTACTCGTTGTTTTCGAACCTTTTTCGAGCATGCACCTCTCCAGATATATTGCTCCGCGTTGGTCTTTGCGCCAGAGAACAGCCATGTCCGAGTCTTGTTCAAACCGAGCATCCCAAAATGGCTTCTCAAAACTCCCAAGAATAATCTATCCTGGGGCCCGAGAATACACTCTTTCGGAGATGGTGCACGTGATTTCCAATGTTATGACTTTTCAACAGCTTTAGAGCAGGTTGTAAATTATAATAATAGAAGTCGTGCCGTCGATCTTTGGGATCTAACAAAAGGTACCCGGCTGTTTTCTTTTCCAGTGGACCTAGGAGATGACTTTCACGATGCCATGTCCCACGACATAAAATTTTCTCCCGACGGTGGAGATCTGACCTTATGGGCGCATGAAAAAGACTGGACGACGAAATACTCCCCAAGTTCTCGCAACGATAAGATTGCTACTTTCAGCACTAGTACTGGTAGACTTCTTTGTAACTCGGTGGATATGGGCTTTCCATCAATTGAAGGTTCCTTCGCCGAAAATGGCTCTCAACTATTGGTTTTGTCATCAGAGCCGATTGTTACAACTTGGGACCCTAGAAAGTGCGTGCTTACCAAGAAGCTAAGACTAGCTGGTCATCCCGCCATACTATCGACGTGTCGGATTGCGGTGGCTGTCAGCCATAACTTGATAGTCCTATTAGTCTCTGACAGAAGAACTTACCCAGACGGATACGAGGACCTGACAGAATCCCAGGAGATGTGTGTGTATAGCTTGGAAACAGGAGCACTAATATGGTCACTTGAACGTCCTCGGGCTATTTCCAATCCACCTTTCCCAATGGCTTTACACGGGAACTCTCTGGCATACCAGCGACGTGGTTCATTGATTCATGTGATTGAGGCCAATTCTGGCAGAATAATTCGTTTTCTGAAAGTGGATGCCCCAAGAACCACCCTACTAGAGTCTAAATTTTCCCTCGACGAAAAGAATTTGGTTTTCGAAACTAACCAAGAAGTGCTCCTTTGGAACATGACATCGGGAGCATTAGTCAAAGTGTTACGAAAACTGCGACCAGATGAAGGGACTATTCAAGTATCAGGGCATATAATGCTTTATGGAACATTTTACAAATCTTACGCAGAGCTGTCTTACATTGATCTAGACGCTATTCCCGATCACCGCCAGACGGGCGATATAAGTACAAGCAACGTTTCTGACCTCCCACATTCGGTTCCACCTCAATGTCCACGTTTTATCCCTGGCAGCGAGCTGGTAGTGTACACAAGCAATGGACTTTCCCTCTCTATCTTTGATTTAAAAACAGGGAACATTAGACAACTGCTAAATCTTTCCAAAGAAACAAACAGATATATAAATTGCTTCGCTTTCTCGAAAGACAAAACGACTCTGGTAACCGTCTCAGGTGTTTTTCCTCCGGGAGATCATTTCTGGGACATGTTTCGTCCAGAACCTCACAAAATTCAAATCTGGGACGTTTGTCTCCCAGAATCAGTCGTATATCGTGATTGTAAGCAGATTGATGGATCCGATAGGCCACGAATTTTGGCGGCATCCTCAGATAGTGCGGACGTAATATCCTATCACAAGTCAGGCATTATTCGCAAATATCGATTCGGTGTCAACCAGGGCGATGGGAATTTTGAAACTACCGAGACTAAGATTGAACCACCTGGAGATTGCCACGGTCTGCTTTCTGACTTGTTGCTTTCTATCTCGTTAGACGGAAATCTTCTGGCTCGTGCTCGCTATGGGTCGGGGTTTGTTGACATATTTGACACAACTACGGGTGCAAAATTTTGCTGTAAAAATGTAGCAATGAGCGTTAACGATGTGACGTTTTCCTTGGATACAACCATGATCTTGTACGTGAACGGCATACCCATGGACCTTGGCAATCCAGATCCCCTTGCCGTCCCTAGTCAGTTGATCAGGCATCGACTCGGAGTACGTGGCAACTGGATATGTCAAGGAAACGAGAAATTGCTCCAACTACCGCGGCAAAATATCCCTCACCCTGGAGGCTGGGATGACAAAGAAGGCAAACTCGCCATTTGTAGCACAGACTTCAAGTTTCATTTGTACGAGTTCAACGTTGATCAAATACCCTCACAAAATTGACAAATGACGGCTTCAATTGATGAGAAACAATACAGTGTTAGTGCTATACCCAGAGATGCCGGACCATCAAGCATCTATCAAGCGTGGGGCCATTGGGATGTGCTGGCAATCTCTCCAATCCTGTTCGATAAGAAAACTCTATTCTCATGCGACTACGGCTTTCCGATGGCCAGAAGAACAAAACCTGCAGCCGATGTCTTGAAGAAAATGGCAACCCCAATTCGTAATAAATGTGATGAAAGATGTCATTACACATTAGATTCTCACAATCGAGTTTTAAGATAGGGTTAATATCAATTAGTATTACTGTTATGCCTTGAAAAGACGTATTGTACAGATTAGCTGTCGAATCTTGTAGCCCGACTGATCCTCCATTACCGGTTGGTCCAGTCAAGTCGTCTATTTCCGTACATAAAATAGCAGATACGGCGCGAATCCCGCGGGAACATCGTACCAATCCTTCCTTTTCTTCACGAGGTGATCATCGATCTCGTATACCCCCTTGGGTCCCTTCACCATTGCCACATAATGCCCATGGGCTAGCGTCCCCAAGTGTGCCACAAACGCCGTCAGTTCGAATTTCGTCCCCTCTAATCCCTCCCTTGCAAACTTCTTCAGGCTCAACAGCTCCGGAAACTGCACCTTCCCATCAACCCTCCGCATCCCCCTCCCACCCACATACTCAAACCGCTTCAGCTGCACCACCAGCACACTGGGGACCGCCGTGAACCTCTTCTGCCGCTGCCGCACCTCGTTCGTCCCGCACTCGCACCGCACCTCCACCTCCTCCGCCATATACTCACGGAGGTAGCTCGACAACGGCAACCCGCGCCACGGCGCCGTGATGCCCAGCGACAGGCAGACATCCGAGTCCTGCTTGGCGTGGACCCGGCCACAATGGGCGCAGGTCCAGCGACCCTCGAGAACCAGCTCGAGGGTCGCCCGGAGCTCGGACGCCCCCGGGTGCTGCTCCGGCAGCACGGCGGCCAGCCACAGGAAGAACTCTTGGATGTCTGCGTGCTCGTGCACGCCGCGGTAGGGCCATGGCGACGGCTTGCTGGTGGCGCGGAGCACCTCGTGGAAGGTGCTGACTGCGGGTTGGAGGTCGGCTGGGGCGCGCCAGTAGCTTTGGATGATGCGGTTGAGGGCGCACGCGAGACATTTGGCGCGCTGGTGGTGGAGCGCGCAGTGGGATCTGGAGGCCCCCAGTGCCGCGCAGAAGGGCGGGCAGTGGGTGAGGGCTTGGAGGAGGCTGAGGCGGTAACAGAAAGCGGTATGGTTCCTTCGGATTCCGTGAGGCTCTGGGAGGGGGACATCTGCTATTGGGGCGACCTCCATGGGAGTATTCGGATTTTTGAACCAGGCCTGGTTTTGGAGAAGGTCCTGGAGTTTTATGTTGACATTATCAGGCACTGGGATACTCTCCATGATGGTGCCATCGGCTTTAACAAGCTCGATGCGATAGCCAGACTTCTTTGCTTGCTTAGTTTTTGTAGCCTTTTGCTGCGATTTAACAACTCGATCTGGCGACTTCGAGTTGATCTTGGCAGACCCCATGGCTTCTTGGGGCGAACGTGAGGATCGTGATTTGGTGCTGGGAGCCGATGCCTTGGAAATCTCGGTTGGACGAGCCATTTTTGATATCTTATGACTTCAAGCGGTAGAGACTGGAGGCGAACATGCGAAGTAGAGAGAGTATGAACCCGGAATAATAGCCGCCAGCGGCTTGAAGGTGGAGAAAGTCAAATTATATGCTGAAAAAGTCTCGGGGTGGAGCCAGTGAAGAGAGAGTGCAGAAGAGGAAGAAAAGTTTTGCGAAGGGGAGTCGCGGTAGCTATGGCTTTTATACAGTTCTGGGGGCCCTCAGTCCAGTCTGTGGTTGACAATGGCTACCGGGAAGAACAGAGGCTACAATAGACCAGAATGAAAAAGACAATACCAGTACAGTGAGTCGATATATGAAGAAACGGCATATTATTGTTCTGAATAGCAAGAGCGCTATTCAGCAGAATACCGCTTGCTGATTGGGTGTTGTCGAGGCTTTGTTCTTGAATGTCACTGTCTCGGTCTTCAGCCAGTAACGAACACTGATTCAGTTGATTCAGTGAGCCAGCTGCTAAGAATTTAGACTTTCGAAACGTATTCGAGATCAATGGGCCGACAATAACGCGGCAAATCTCGTTCTTGGATGTTGTTTACACCAACAGGTTAGGGCCAAGAAGCAAATCCTTAGCTTCTCCGCTCTGCGCCGCTTACATAAGCATCAGCCTCTACGAACCTGTTACGGCCAGGAATGTCACACCCCATGAGTGACATTTCCAGTCGTGTGCCGCCTTTCAGGTCACCTACCCCACAGAAATGAATGGCGGCGAGACCTGCAATGGTGAAGGGATATCAGCAAATATGAACCTAGCGCCGGATAGATCGGCTATCTCTAAGCTACCATCCATCTCTGATATTGTTTCCATATGCGCTCTGCTAGTCACGTTTTACATTGAGCTGGCATATGCTTTGCTAACACGTCTTGGTCTGCGGACCGAGCTGGTGAATAGGAGGCCTATTGAAGCAGCATTACTCGGATTTGCTATTCTACGAACGCTTCGACCCTGTCTCAATAGCACCTTCTTACCAGTGGAAGGCATTACTGTAAATGCTGTTGCAAGCGCTCTACATGGTACGACTTTGACAGCGAGCTTCTCGAGCTCCTTCTATCTCAAATATACTGCTGTAGTCAATCGAAATAAGCTCTTTTAGTCCCGCATTCGCAGTTCCATCGAAGGCGATAATTTTTAATACGCGAAAATCTTCACTTCGGATCTACAACAATGTCAGGTTGTCTGGTTTGAAATGCTATCCACTGATGAAACAATACCTGTTCGCGCAGACAGCCGACTATGTGACACACGTCCCGCATTTTATACCAACGAGTCTCGAATTACATCGAGGACTACTTCGCACATCAGACAAAATAGTGAAGATATGTGTAGGAAAAACAGATCGCCCAGTAGTGTTAAGATTTTATTCACTACGGTCGTTATTTCCTTCTCCATCATGATCATTCGATTGGCTTCAGTTTTATCAACTCACTCATTGCTGTCACGAACGGAGAGCGTTACAGCATATTTACTAAATTCCGATATAATTATCGCCAAGAACTATGTATAGGACTTTTGACATATCTCCGGTTTGCTTCGAATCTAGGCTAGTTGTTAGACCAAGCACGAATACCCATTTATTTGTGAGAGCCATCTTGGCTAGGTCATTTTGTCTCGTCTTGCCAAATTGAATTGCCAGACACCTGAACCCATCTGAGGTTGACAGTGCCGCTCTCGAGGTCAGACAATCTAGATCGGTATAGGTGTGGTCATGGCCGACTCAATGGCAAAGCTTTCTTGAATAGTCCTCGGACTAATCATTTCTCCACTTCCTGGCTACTTTGCCACACAGAGCAATGAGCTTATACGTGGGCAAAGCCCGGGTAGCCTTTGGAGCATGAAGACAGTCTGCTCACAATGTTCTTGACCCTCTCTCCAACACAACTGTCTTCATTGTTTGCGCAGCGTCTATCGTTGTAATTTTAACCAGATGATGCAGACCTTTACAATCGTAGTAGCCTTCACTTTAGTGCCGTCAATATACGATAGATTGAATTGCTAATTTGAGCAAGTTGAATTTGCAAACACTCTCGTACTCATTAAGTCTTCTATATGTTGATCATATCTGCCGATTCACTGTTGAACAAATCAGCTAATAGACATCAGGTCGAATATCTCAATTTTTCTTCCGTCCGCTCATTCTGGCATCTGGTGGAAAACACGTTGTTCACAACATTGCGTTGGAAGGTGTTTTCGAACCTGGAGCGTGGCAAGTATATTAGCAACTGAATCTCCTCAGAAGGGTTCATGTGACAAAATCACTGTCGCATGCTGTTTTCTACGACCATATAATCGGTTGGCCCTTTGGCGTAGTTCCTGGGACATTCGTGTACAGGTCGTACACTTCAGCTAAGAAGATACCCAGCAACAAATTGATGTTTCCAGATGGCCGCATATGATTGATGACGGCAAATCTTATCCTCAGACATGGATTACCGCTTGAAACCTCAGGTCTTGCAACCTGCATCGTCATTTTTGACCTTTTTCATAGCATTTTGCGCGTTGTTAGACAGAATCGTGCATGTCAGTGTGCCATCCCTCACAAATTGTACTCAGGCTTCGTAAGCATCTGCCCAAGACTGCGCTCGCTTCGCGATACTAGCTTTGTGATCTTTCTTGTCCGTTTGATGGCTTTCTGGTCCTAGTCCTGGGCTCTGGTATCGGATAGAATTTTAATGCCGCTTCCACATTGCTCTGAAAATTCATCAGATCTCCCAAAAAGCCGCACATATCTGAATTCGAATTTGTTGACTCTCTAATCTACCTTCTGTAACGATCCCCGTGTTTTGACGCATGGCCGACTCGGTCCTTCGCGGTGCCGTATGATGTACAAAATCTCGCGTACGCTTTGTCGGTGTTTGTCCATGGGGCATTTTGCGATCGACCCGCTTGGACAATTCGAACGCTGGCTGATCTATCTTGTTTATCGGTATTTGTCTACAAGTGACTCGACAATTCAATATACAGGAGCTACTGGGAAGTGAAGTAGCTTGCTCGAAGCGCAAAAAGCGTCTTTTCCATTGCATCAGGTTTCAAAAGCTTGCCATGATTGTTGTGAGGACAGCTGATACACTGAGGAAGTTCCGTTTTTCTATTTTATCAATCTTGACTGCTTTCCTCATATGCAGTACTGTGTTCGTGTGGTACGAGTGCAACGCGGCTGTGATGCTAAATTGTACGCATTCTAATTGGATGTGCTAGGTCAGAGGTAGCCTTGAGCCACTATCCGACGGAATGCATTCATAAGTTATTACTTGAATCCGGGTAGACCATTGCTGAGCCTTCTTGGTGTATTTCTCTGAACCTTTTCAAATATCGCTTGTCCGTCCACTCGTGCGTCTGGTGGATGACTTCAATAGCAATCTTCTTTTCGATGGTACAGTGACAGAGATTGTGGACAGAGAAATGCCGCATTATTAAGTACTCGACGTTCATGTCTCGCCGGTCAACAGAGTTGTTGAAACCATTGCACACGCTTTCAAGGCACAGTTGTCAAAGGTGAGGTAATGCGATTCGATGTCGGGTAGATTCCCATGACCCTGTTTTGTATGCTTGGAGTTCGGAAATGTTTCTGCTCGTAAGGAATGGTGGCAAGTAAGGCTGGCAAAGGCTGGTTATCTTTGGGAGAAAGGTAGGATAGGCTTCCATGTGTCTGCAAAAACATTGAGGATTAGCGTCGGATGACGCGCCACATTGACTGCGCCACACTTATTAAGCTACAGAATTGAACGAAACCCTCGCACGAACAGCACGCGAACTTTCAAAATCGGACTTGACTACAGACCTGCTTTAGACTTTGCATCTGCTATGGCATTCTATGTTCAACACATTGTCTCTACTTGCTATTTCGCAAAGTAGTTCGCGAAGTCTTTCGACTGTATCAATGGAGTACGCTCAGCATCCCCTGTTTCCATCTCGAGGTTGCATACAGTTACGAAAGATACTCCGTTGTTATGAATAGGTCGTTCAGCCTAGTTCCATACATTTGGAATGTGGCTATGAAGATCTTGCGCACTTTGCTGCAATATGCACCGGAAAAACAGGACTTTCGAACCTCAAATTAGGAACATGTTAGAACCTTGTGCGTGTATATAGACTTCAGATGGAGAAACTGAATGACTAAGGTTACGACTGCACTCACACTCGTGGTACACAGTGTAATTAATGATTTGTGACTTCTTTAGGCCATGGGATCGCCAATGACTTTAGACAAGGCTCACTGGGCTACGCAAAGTGTTTGCTACTCGTCATGCCGACTTAAGGTCAATGGTTACCTCCGACCATTTCCACAATCCTTCGATCGAAGTCGAACAACCAGAGATAAACGAGCTCCAATCGTTGCCTATTTGGAAAGCGGCAACTCTCAGATCTGCATCAAAACCCACTGGCACAAGCTCTGTGGCTGGCCCCAACCCCGATATCCAATCAAGCGAGGCAGCAGAAAGCCAGAGGATTTATGAACAGGCATTTCAAGATATTGATGAAAGGAAAGAAAAGCCAGGCGTGGCATTCCCATTCATCCATGTTGCTACGGTGTCCCGCAACAAAGAGTTCTTTGGTCAAGAGCACGTTCTTGACAAGATTGATCAAGAATTCTTTCCACGAGATATCGCAGAAGATCAAACATATACTCTAGGTGACATTCCTATTGCTCCAAGATCTTTCTCCCTTTGCGGAATGGGTGGCATCGGCAAGACCGAGATTGCCATCGAATATTTCTTCTCGCGACGACACAAGTTTGATGCCATCTTCTGGATCTATGCGGATACTACGCAAAAAATGACTGCACAATTCTCTTCAATAGCTACAGAGCTGGGCTTGAAAGGAAAGGACGCGAGACTGGATGATATTGCTGCGCGCGAAGTGGTGAAGGGCTGGCTTGCAGACCCTGTTGGCTATTATCCGCGAGAAGATCGGGCGCCAAATATACAATTCACTTGGCTGATTGTTTTTGATAACGCAGATGATCCTGATGTTCTTTACGATTGGTTTCCTACTCAGGGCCCGGGCTCAGTGCTTGTCACAAGTCGATACCCTTATACCAAGGAGGATACGTACAGACTCTCAATGGGCATAGATGTGTCCCCATTGGCATCAAGTGTCGGCAGTGCCATGCTCTGTAAGTTGTCTTCCAGGCCGGACGATCCCGAGTCCCAAAAACTCGGCACAAGGATTGTGGAAAGGCTTGGGTGTCTACCACTCGCAATCGCACAAATGAGTGCCATAATCCGTCGCAAACATCTCTCGCTGAGTGAGTTCGAAGAGTATTACAACGAAAGCCCTAAAAGTCTCCATGATTTGCGTATACGCGGTTCATTAGGTAATTATCAGCAGACAATTTCAACAACATGGGCCATAGAACAGCTTTCTGCAGCCGCATCAGCAGTCCTTAAAGTCTTATCTGTCATCGATCCTGATCGGATTTCTGAAAAGATCTTAATTGACGGGGCAAACAAAGTTGAATTGGAAAATTTTCCCAAAACGAAGTCGGTTTTCTTTGAAGCTCGCACTGAACTCATTCAGACATCTCTCATTGCGCGAAATATGGCAACCAGCGAACTGCGTATCCATAGATTGGTCCAGGATGTTGTACGAGAAAATATGGATGAAGAGGAGTCACGGTCTGTTTTCGGAGCTGCAGTAGTCTTGCTTTCCAGCGTTTGGCCTTATGTTTCCGGAACAGATCCAACCGCGAATCAGGCGTGGCGCTACCCAGTTGCTGATAAGTACACTGCGCATATCATTCGACTTGAATTACTGTTTGGAGACAAAATTCGTTCTGGATCATATGACGGGACTGCAGAGAGTGGTGTATTATTCTCCAGTTTTGCCTGGTATGTAAATTCATTTGGTTCAGCTTTATGCTTTCATGCACTCGTTGATCTCTTCTCTGTAGGTATTCGTACGAGCGAGGCTCATACGAGCCGGCTATACCATTTGCAAAGCTTTCGACCAGTATATTGCGAGCAGCTTTGAGCTCGGGCAGAGGGGATGAGAGGAAGTTAACACACTGGCTTGGTGAGGCTCATGATACCATCTCACAAACCACCTTCATGACTGGAACTGGAGATGGTCTGAAAGATACTAAGACGTGGATTGGGATTCTATTCGAAAGCATCCAGAAATACAAGCTAAAGAAAGATTCCTTGGCTCTAGGGCTCGCTTACAACCAAGCTGCTGTCTGTCACATTACTAGAGGAGAGGTGGAAGAGGCAAAAAGTAGCTGGAGGCTTGCATATGAAACAATCAAGAATGTTGAAAATTCCCCACAGTTTGCGGAAACCTGGCCGGTGGTGAATCTTTCGCTCGTATTGATTCAGGATGGTCATCTCACAGAGGCAGAAGAGATTTTGGTGCCTGTTTTGGAGGAGCATGAAAATGTGCTGGGTAAAAATGATAAGACTACAGCCGAGTAGGTCCAAAGTTGATATCCCTGGCTGAAACGATTGCCCTTGTCTAATGCTAGCAGGTGTGGGCAAATTTGGCGTACTATGGGTAATCTTCGAGGAGCACAGGAGCGATACGATGAAGGTTTGGAATTTCACGAGCGTGCGGTGGAAAACATGAGAGCGGTCAACGGAGACAAGCATGAATTCACAGGCGACTGCTTCTTCAGCGTTGCGAAGGACTATTTGCGGTCGGGAAACAGCGCAAATGCCTTGTAAGTATTAATGCCCGGATAGACAAATTCGTGTTGGATGGGTGCTGATGCAACTGCTTAGGACCTCATTAGAAGGAGCGCTCGCAGCATATAAGGACAAACACAAACCACAAACGGCACGCGCATTGTGGAAGAAGGGCCTGTTGGTGCAGTCTATTGGGTTACCAATAGAGGGTGATGCTCTTCTGGCCAAGGCTATGGAGATGCGGTGCGCATTGAAGCCAGAAGACCGGCGGCCTGTAGAAGATCTTGCAGATAGAGACTGGGACAACTTAATCTTTTAGTATCACCGGTGAAGGGCCTCAGTTGGCAGGAAAGGTAAATGACTAAGTCAGAGTGAATTAGGGTCAAGTAGAATACCAAAGATGTTTTATGTTACCGAAGAATTTTCTGACCCTAGGAGTCCGTGCATGATTTCAATTGATGCATGTTCTTTACATTCCTCATTTAGCCGCTTTCGAGGCTGAGCATTATCTCAAACACAAATGTTGATAATTTATTACTAAGCTGTACAAAGCCATAAAATCCAGATTTATTGTTCAAGATTTTCAAAACTATGGTATTGAGGGAATGTTGAAATAAATTTGTGGGCTACGAAACAGCATCATGATCTAGGTACGTAGTTCGTATTATGCCGCTTATCCAAGCGTCGACTTTCATCCGTCGATTCATGTCACGCGTTCTTTCACCAGACCTTGACTTTATTTCTACATCCTGAAACACCCCTTTATATATCAATCAAAGGTTCGAAATTATGGACCAATCTTATGGTTCTTATTTTGAACAGCAGCAAGTTCACTCTGCAGTCTTACTCTCCACAAAACTTCCGTGCCGCATGGGCTGGCCCTGAACGAAAGAACTCAAGATGACACGAACCAACCCTTTTGACAAGCATTTCAAATCGTCGTTCTTCTTTAGCTTTTCTAAGCACCACCCACGAGAAGATGTTGACGAAGCTTGGTAAAATACAGCCATGGCTGCTTGTTTATACTACGATATTTACCGACATTTCCCAAGCAACCTTTCTGAGTCACGTCGTCGATGCCAAAAATTACTCAACTTGGATGCTCGATAGCATCATCGCCGACGGCGATGGCATTAGCTCGTCTGGTGCGGCGACATCACAAATTGAGCTGGTACGCATAGTCTCAGAGATCGTACAAACGTCATGGTCGCGTACTGACCGCCTTTACCAGGGTGTCTTCCAGGAAGCTCTCCGTCAGGCGATCCACATCAATGGGACACATGCACAAGAATGGAATAACTATCTACGGCAGAGCGTTGCTAGCAGTGGGTTGGCTGGGTTCACCAATGTAACAATAGATGTGGACGAACCACTTGACCGGCTGAGCATTGGAAGGTCTTTAGTTGTTGAGTAAGTGACTCGTGTGCACTAGGATTGATCATGGTGGTGGCTGACAGGCCGTCATGCTCTCCCAGACAGCGTCAAAACTCCAACGCAAGCACGCTTGCCGAGATTGAGGCGCTGGAACAATCCGTGCTACAACAGCCGCGCAACGCCAATGGTGAGTCCCAGTGACCGTACTGTATCGTGGCGTCTTGCGCGGTCCGGCACTGGCTCCAGCTGACTCTTTCTGCTATAGGCGGCCTCTGGTATTTTGACAACGTGAGCAACCTGACAGCTTACGCCAACCTCTCCTACCTCGACGGCATGTTCTCGTACGCGCCATTCACCACGCTCCTCCCCTCCATCCTCCCCTCCCTCAATGTTACGGCTGCTTTCGATCAAGTGCGCATGCAACTTGACATATTACACGACCGCTGCTACCAAAACGACACGGGTCTCCTCGTCCACGGCTACGACGCGGCCAAGACACATTCATGGGCCAATCCACTGACTGGCGCGAGTCCCATTGTGTGGAGTCGCAGTCTGGGCTGGTATACTGTTGGGCTTGTGGATTCGCTGGAGATCGCTACGCATCTCCATGCGCAAGAAAAGGGCAAGGGATCGTCATTCTACTTCCTGCGCCAGCGCTTCAACGAGCTTGCAAGGGCACAGATCATGGCGGTCAATTCATCGGCAAAAGCGACGGAACGAGATGCGTTATGGCAGGTTGTTACCCAGCCAGGAGCGCAAGGCAACTTTGTTGAGAGCAGTGGAACGGCACTCATTGCCTATGCTTTGGCCAAGGGCGTGCGAACTGGTTTGCTGCTTGACGAAGCGTTAAAGAAGAGCGCGGCTTACACTGCGACGAAAATGGTAGAGGATCTGGTGCAGAATTTTGTCATTGAGAACGCGAACGGGACGCTTAGTTTCAATGGGACGAGTAGCGTGGCGAGTTTAAGTGGGAATCAGGTCGATTTTGAGGTGAGCGCTCCAAGCTTGGGACTGCTTAACGACGGAAGCTGACAAGAGATGCAGTACTATGTGACCAGGCCGATCACTTTGAATTCTTTGATAGGCACGAGCGCATTCATACTCGCTGCTCTGAATGTTGGCGAACTCCAGACGTAGACGACATCTCTGGTGGACAAAGAACTCCAGGAGAATGAAGAGAACAATGGTTTACTTGCAAATGTGACTGTACTACGTCTCATCCGGCCATATCTGTAAACACGTGAATTGGCGAATCTTTTCCATCAACTTGTGCTTCGTTCGCTGCAATAATATGCTCACCGTTGAAGCTTGTTGGGAAGTCGAAACCGGTGCGGTGAGAGGTCTTCATGGACCTGACTCTAGAGATGTGGCCCGTTGAGAGATACTATCACTATGTAACCCTTAGATCATTATTTGGTCTTTCAGCAGTCTTTGGAAATATGCCGTGCTGAAGAGGGTTATCGTTATCGGACGTAGCGCGACAAATTGTTCTTCAAACTTCAACATAACTGTACCGACTTCACCATGAGGCAAGCTGTTCCCTTGAGCCTGCACTATAGGTAAAGCAGTGTCCAACAACTTTTTGGGATCAAGAAGGCTGCTTACCCAAGGCCGGAACTACTTCTAAGGCTATCAGCTCAACCATAGATAGTATAACTAATTGAAAAATTTGATGATGGGTTTAGGGCAGTTGCGAAACCTAGATTTGAAAACCGAATTGTTCTAAAAATTGCAGTCGTGAGCGAATATTGAAACAAGTGCAAACGACCGAAGACAACACCACCAGCCGCGCAGGTTATAGCTGAGCTGACCTCTCCACTAGCTGATTCTACCTCTCAAAATCTCGAGCTGCTCCGACCTCTTACCTCAAGAGGTTAGATAGCTCATCTGACCTCTCATTTTATCCCTCAAAATCTTGGAACATATTCTTAATATATTTTAAGCATGTTTTTATCATCTTTTAAATATGTTTGATGAATTTAGAGATTGAATGAGAGGTCAGATAAGTGAGTTGAGAGGTCAGATAAATGAGTTGAGAGGTCACTTAGACGGATTTTTTGAGGGGTTTAAGTCGCATCAAGTTTTGAGCGGTCACATCAGCTAACCGAGAGGTCTGGTGAGGCACAAACTCCAGACCGTGGCAATCGTTTCACGCTGCTTACCTAAGCACAGGTCTCTTCTACTACTCGTCGATTTAGTCTCACGCGTCGTCCAACAGGCGTTGACTTCATATCCATGTATTATAGCAGCGCCTTGTACGCCGCTTGAATCCTTGAGATTATGGAACAAGCTCATGGCTCCGATTATGAAGAGCAGCATGTTCACTCTGTTTATGACAAGATCGCTCCTCACTTTTCGTCTACGCGATACAAGGTGTGCGTCTTCCGTAACATTACAGTTCTGAACTGTTTCTTTTCGAATCAAAATGGGCATCATTAGCTGACAGTAGCTAGCCATGGCCTATTGTCGAGAAATTTCTGCGTGAACAGCCACGAGGTTCAATAGGCTTGGATCTCGGATGCGGTAATGGCAAATATCTTGCAGTGAACAAGGATATTTTCATCATTGCCTCGGATAGGTAAATACAGTGTATTAATTAAACAAGTTCTACAAGAATTCGGTTGTTGATTTTCCTCTTGAAACAGATCCGACAAACTCGTGAAAATAGCTGGCCAACACCAGCCTCATTCTGTCTTGGTTGCAGACGTATTAGACTTGCCCCACAGATTGTCCTATTATGACTTTGTCATTTCTATAGCAGTCGTGCACCATCTCTCCACAGGATCGAGACGTATTCAGTCTTTGAGAGCAATGATCGAATGTCTGAAGCCAGCCGAGGAACCTGCAGGGGGCGGAAGAGCTCTAGTCTATGTATGGGCTCTTGAGCAAAAGGACAGCAGAAGAGGCTGGGACAAGGATCATGAGCAGGACGTCATGGTTCCTTGGGTAATGAAAACCAGCGAAAGGAAACGAAAAAGCCCCGTAAATGCTTCGAACGGCTCGGAGACGCAGACTACGTATCATCGGTACTATCACCTCTATCGAGAAGGGGAGCTCGAACAAGACGTAGCGAAAGCCGGCGGCACTGTCCTGGATTCTGGTTACGAAAAGGATAATTGGTGGGCCATCATTGGACGACCCTAGATTACTAGAGGTAATATAAAGTGGCACCGTCCTTTGCCTTGGTACCTGATACTGGTGTACGCAACCAAAACCATGTACCCTGAACCAACAAGCGTGAAAGATCCATGTATACTGGTTGGAGTATTCCGGGTCTGCTTCGTCTATCTGTTTGCAGGATGGCTCAGTGGATCCGGAAAACTATACGACGCCTTCGGATTTTGCTTCTTCTGTGAATCTTCAAGTTCGTGACATATTTGATGGACGACTGTTGAGCCAACAAGTTCCGTTTTGATCTTCTCCACGGAACTATTGCGATCACCCCATGGATCCTTTTCATAAATTTGTGCTGCAATACCATCTTTCTCAACCGCAAATCTTCTTGCTGTGGCCTTTCTTGCTAGACTGCATCTCCTAAGGAAGAAGAAGATCACCAGGCCAATCAGGGCGACACCAACTATACTGCTGGTGATAACAATAATTTCAGTGGCATTGGTAGAGAGATGCTTCGCTGGGACATTCGGAACGGCTGTGCTTGAAACAGCCCAGGTCGGTTCGCCTGTCCATTGCGGATTGAATGAGGCGGTTGTCAACGACGCTTCGACAGTGGCTGGTGACTGGATCCATCAATTAGCAATGATTAGGTCACAACACGTCGGTGTTCGCAACTAACACTTGTGCGGAGCACCTCCTGAGAAACTAGGCCATCAATGACATGGGCATACACTTGACCGGAGCTGCTCTCAGAGAGCGTCTTGGTTTCGACTATTGATTCTCCGTTATACTCCGTCACCGTAAGCCATTGTCCAGAAGTGAAGTCGCTATAGCAAGTGCCACCGTATGATGGTCTTTGGTGCACAATTGATGCCGGAGGAGCAATACCACTAAAACCACTGCATTAAGTGCTCATGTCAATCAGTGTGGACACTACAGATTCTCCCTTTACATTACTTACGATGGGCAGCAAGCAACATAAGTCGATGCCTGAGCATTTGGCATTGTTATCCAACCTTTTGGACAGATGATAGGTCCTAATAGTGGAGCAATTGATCGTTGCGAAAGTGACTCGACGGTAGAAGAGTATCCATTCAAAAATTGGCTTGGATAGCAATCCCTGAATGTGATGCTGGTTGCCACAATAGGTTCATTATACCAAATGTAGTAACTTGGAGAAGAAAATGTAAAACCGCTACAGTGTGGAGCAGGTGTGAATGTAGTTGTCAACGGGACGGGAGAAGTGATTGTCGCAAGCTGCGTGGGTATTAAAGACGAGCTGAGAATGCTCAAAGCGGAGTCTGAGCTATTCAATGTCATCGAGGCATAAGCGACGATAGTTGTCAAGAATCCGCTGTTCTGGAAGAGGTCGGGACAACATGCTCTGACGAAGGGCTATATACAGCATCATTCTCCTTTCTCGGGTTCATTTGTCAGGGTTTAAAGGCTCATCGGGCCGTCAAGAACGAAAAGTAAAGAATTGAACGATTGTATGACGGTACGCTCCTAACGAATCGCTAGAAACCCTAGATTCGGAATGGCGAATTGTTGTGAAAGCATGTACTAACGAGGCATTTGAAAGCTGCATCCAACTAGCAGAAACTGCAGTACCGTGTAACCAACCAACTACATAGCCAAGAAAGATGACCATTGATGTGAACTGGCTGATGTTGGTGTAGTTACTTGGACGTTGGAGCAGGGGCTGACTTCGCTTCGAAGTTCAGGGATAGTCTGAGCCCCCAAACCTGTGTTTCATTCGCTTTGCTTGCACAAATCTGGGTGATAAGATGCGACCTCGAATATGCCTATAGGAGATGAATGTCTATCGGGTCGACAGAAATCAAGGCAGTGTCCATCTTGTTGTACAGATCTGAGAACATTTGAAAACGCCTTCTCTTTAAAAAGGCCCACCTAGCGTGGCGCATGTCTCGGCTTTGCGGAAGCTCCCGTCAGTACTCATGCTCTTTCGCCTTGGTCTATGGCCCCTGCATTGCAGGATCCAACGTGAACGAGCATGTCACGGCTGTAAAATGATGGAAATGAGCTGGAGCAGTTCTCCGCTGTGATATACCGCATTCTTCAAGTCCGAAATGAGCAAGTGTCGATCTTTACTTTTCCTTTATTACTGGCTGCAGACGTACAAGATGTCGCCGTCAGGAAAGAACATCGGCTACAAGCACAGTATCTGTCGTTGGTCCTCACACTAGTTATACACAACTTTCGATTGAACTTCAATGTCAGCCTTATGTTACGGATTTGTGCTTCATTTGCTTATTTCCAGGTTCAGCTAGAGCACCAAGGATCTAAAATGCGCCACGTCTGAGCGTCTTCCGACTTCCGAACAGCTCGCCGACCAAAGTCAAACGAGCAGTTCTCCTTTACATTGATCGATCTGTGTGCTCAACCGCGAGCAATGCAGCACGACCAGATGCAGCAACGCTTCAGCTTTTGATGTTCGCATGTGGCTGGATCTTTCTTGTCCTGGTTGGAAGCGACCAGATCGGCTCTTGGGCGGTTCCTATGTGGATCCCTACAAATGTCTGAGATTGCATCAGCAATAGTTCATTGGGAGAACGCTTTTAAAGTTTAATGAAGCGATGGCAAATTGGAGATTTAGTCAGCAACGTAATTCTACTACATCACGATCTATTTGGGATAGGGACGAGATGAGGGGTAGACTGCCAAAGAAGAGAAAAGGGGACCGACTCACCCGGGACCGTAACTCCAATTCACGCTCTTGATTACCAAGTTCCTCGAGTGTGATGAAATTCCAGTCTGGGTTCTTGGCCGTCTCGGCTACTTTGCCTTACATTGTGCTTTCATATAGGCAGCCAGCTCCTTTGACCGTGATTGATCCACTGCAAAACGACCAATTTGCTAATTGGGTTCCGGATCCTCAGTGAGTTCTTTTTTCTTTTTGTTTCATTGGCTCCTTGGAT
Source organism: Astrothelium macrocarpum (assembly GCA_021030915.1). Classification (NCBI taxonomy): domain Eukaryota; kingdom Fungi; phylum Ascomycota; class Dothideomycetes; order Trypetheliales; family Trypetheliaceae; genus Astrothelium; species Astrothelium macrocarpum. Next base: position 224,152 of record JAGEMR010000013.1, on the reverse strand, counting down.
CAGGGTAAACCACGTTCTTACGCCCATCATACCTATCGTACACCTCACCTAGTCAAGAAAACTATACGAGTGTAGCGCACACATTGATAAGGAGAATCAGAACTTTCAGAGATTGAATGTCGAAAATAGTCTAGGTTAAAACTATGTGTTAGAGCATGCCCACTCAAGAGATTACTCTGTTTCGTAATACTAGGAATAATCAACTTGTCCCCAAGTCAAAACTTGCACTTCGCTATTGCTAATATGAAAGCTGCATTGGCTTAGGCTGGGATCATTTTGGTCTAGAAATAAGTCTCTTGAACCCTGGAGTCCATATTCATTAGGACCTCCTCCTATCGATGGACCGCCAGGCTTGTGCAGCATTCAACACCCCTCTCCTCAAACAAGCTTCTGGCTCCAGAATATTCCTCATCAAGGCACGAGTCCGTTCCTTGTCAATGGTACGAATTACAAGGTATTTCGCAACGTCAAAGATTTCGGTGCCAGAGGCGATGGATTATCCGATGACACTGCTGCATTCACTGCGGCAATCAATGGTAGGGTCCCCGTGATTCCAGGTTCACTAGATTCCATGCAAATCGCGTCTCTGCCAAACTGTGTAATTGGTCGATTTTAGATAGCTAAAATTTAATCCTTAGCTGGTGGTCGCTGCTCGGGTGGTCTCTGTGGAACAGGCACGACAGGACAGCCGGCCCTAATATTTGTCCCTCAAGGCACCTACATTATCTCTTCACCGATTCAACTTTACGTAGATACCCAAGTTATTGGAGACGCCATCAATCTACCCACATTGAAAGCCAGCCCTGCATTCTCTCCCAATAACGGGAGTGTGATCAACGGCTTCGATCCTGGCCAAGGGAGCACTACCAATTTTTATATTGGCGTTCGCAATCTCAATATCGACACGACTGAAGTGGGTACCAATGATACGATCTCGGGACTGAATTGGGCTGTCTCTCAGGCTACAAACTTAATATTCGTCAACTTTGTACTCGCTCCAAACAGCCAGCATACCGGCATCCAGATGAACGGAGGAAGCGGAGGAGGTGGATCTGGCACATATCTGGGAGATCTTGTAAGGTGCCAATCATCTAAAATGTAGACGCAATTGCTTATGGACGACAGACCTTCACAGGAGGTTTGGTTGGTATTCTTCTGAACAACCAGCAGTACGCGTTTAAGAATATAACGTTCACTGCGGTAGCCACCGGCATCGGTATACAACACCTCTTTGTTGGAACATTTCAGCAGATGCATTTTGAAGACTGCGGCATTGCCATTGATGCTGGTGCAGCTGGTACTGCCGGCTCAGTTTCTCTCATCGACAGCACGGCAAATAATTGCGGGCTCGTACTGAATGGCTCGAGCTCGTTCCTGCTAGAGAATCTACACGTCACGAACTCCGGACCTTTGCTTTTTGTTAACGGTACTTCAATAATCAATAGCACGAGCCTCGATCAACAAACATTTGTTGTGGGTAACATTTATACAAACAATGATGGTACCCCCCAGCAGTCTGCAGGGTCCTACCTACCGTACACCAGGAGAGGAGCTTTGACTGATGCAAATGGTCTGTACTTGGTTAAGCCTCAGCCGCAGTACACCGAGTACGGAGCTAATGCAGTTGTTTCCGTCAAAGACTTTGGCGCTCGAGGTAAGGTGGAGATTCACTGGCTCGAATTAAAATTAATAAGACGTCAGGAGATGGTCAGGCGGACGATACTGCGGCGATCAATGCTGCATTGAAATTTAACGCCGGCTGCAAGATAACCTATTTTCCTCATGGTGTATACATTGTCACTGATACGATACGTGTGCCGCCTGGCTCACGAATTGTTGGCGAGGTTTGGTACGTGAAGCCTTGGATAAACAGTAATGTATATAGGCTAATAGTCGGCTATCAGGTCAACCATATCCGCTTCAGGCAAGGCCTTTGCCAGCGAAGGAAACCCTCGTGTAATGTTTCAAGTCGGGAGTCCTGGTGACGTTGGCGTAGCCGAAATTTCGGACATGCTCTTTACTGTTGCAGACGTTTTGCCTGGTACTATTCTAGTGGAAGTCAATATGGCTGGTGCGCAGAAAGGGGACGTCTCTTTCCACAACTCGCACTATCGAATGGGGGGCGCAGCAGACTCACGGACAGAGACAGCATGCCAAACAACGGGTTCGCCATGCAAAGCAGCATTTCTAGTTACCCACCTAACGTAAGCCTTGCCTTCTCATGAGTGAGACATCGAATCTGCACGACATTCTAACCACAAAGCAGTGCATCTTCCCAAACCTACATTGAAAATGCTTGGCTTTGGTCGGCGGACCATGACCTTGATGGATCGTACAACCAAGTTATTGGTACCGGTCGAGGCATGTTGATCGAATCCACTCGCGGGACTTGGCTGGTAGGGACGGCGTCTGAACACCACATTCTCTATGCGTATCAGGCTCACAACGCGCAAAATGTCTTTGCCAGCATGCAGCAGGTCGAAACGCCGTATTTTCAGCCAGTGCCAGAAGCGCCGACACCTTGGCAGCCTAATAGTACATGGAATGATCCTGACTTTGCGGGCTGTGCCAAGAATGCCAGTGACGCACAATGCAGGATGCAGTGGTCGCTGAGGATTATTGGAGAACAGACTAGTACGATTAACATTTATGGTACCGGATTTTGGGTGTTTTTCAATAATTACAGTACGGATTGTGGAAACAATAATGGGAACTGTCAACAGAGCAACTTGGATCTACAACAGTTGCCAAATAGTGCAAACGTCTATCTCTATAACCTCAACGTCCGTAGCGTGGAGGAGATGGTGACGATTGGTGGTAGTGACGGATTTCCTGCTGCAGAAAGGGCTGACAATCCTGGCAGCTGGGGCGGTGTTCTTGCTGCATATCTCGGCTTCGCTTGAGTAAAATGAAGGTAGACAGTTGAGCTTGTGTTTCAGCTGAACATTGATGCAGAAAGATGTCGGCCTAAGGATAATTCGAAGAGGATCAGTTACCCAACTAAATATACACGAGGCTATGTTCCTAGCGCAAGCGGCTCTTTATTAGGATCACCGGCGAATTGACCGGTGTTTGTGATAAGCTTTTCCAAGACGGGCGCTAATGCGGGGTTTCTATGACGTGGGTCTGGATCGCCAGGCACTCGATGGTGAGAATCGTCCCTACCGATCCCACTACTCACATTGGCTGGTAAGGGGGGGATTTGTCGCGTGCACTGCTCCGTCCTTGGCATTTCCCGGTTTTTGAAAGTTGCGGTAATGGTCCCTTCCGTCATCCTATCCTTCGAAGACCTCATCTTTCCTATGTTCGAAGCTCCAATTGTTTTGCTTCCATATCCACATTGCAAAAATTTCAGCATTCGGCGATATAGTTGCTAGTTGATTGTGTGAACCCGGAATAAACTCACTTCACCTCACATCACTTCATCATGGCCGATAATCCTCTCGCTCGAGCCCAATCTACCACTGATACACGCTTCGAATCCACTGCCGCCGCCCTCGAAAGCATCACGGATGCTGCAACCGACCACAGCAAGGACCCGCAAAAGACCTTACACTCCCCAGCTCACCACGATCACTCGCACAAATGGCTGCAAAAAGTCTTTCCCCAGAACTCGCTCGAAACCTGGGAAGCCAAGGTGCACATGGGCAACTACGTCATCGATCGTACCACGGGTAACAAGTCCTTCGAGCCCATGAGTATCTACGTGCGCGTCGGCATGCATGCTCTCTACTACGGCAGCGAGCAAGAAAAAGCGCTGCACTGGAAGCGCACCCAGGAGCTGCTGGAGCGTCAGTCCCGCAAGATGGGCGCCGAGTACGACAAGCCCGAGTCGCGCGACCACATTCCCGCCTTCATCGAATCCTTTCAGCTACAAAGCGGGCTGGCGGAGCTCAAGCAGCCCGACCCGTCCAAGTACGCGACATTCAATGACTTCTTTGCGCGCGAGCTCAAGGAGGCCGCGAGACCAATCGACCAGCCGCAGGACCCAAAGGTCGTGAGTAGCCCGGCAGATTGCAGGCTGACGGCGTTTGAGACGGTGGATCAGGCGACCAAGTATTGGATCAAGGGATATGGGTTTACGTTGGAGAAGCTGTTTGGAAGCAAGGAACTCGCGCAAAAATTCGATGGCGGGTCCATGGTGATTGCAAGATTGGCGCCGCAGGATTACCATCGTTGGCATGCGCCGGTGACGGGGAAGGTGGTAGCCATTAATGAGATCCCGGGGTCGTATTATACTGTCAATCCACAGGCGATAAACGAGCCAGGGACGCTGGATGTGTTTTGTGAAAATCGAAGGTCGGTCATGACGGTGCAGAGGAGTGCGACGGGTAGTCCGGTGGTGATAGTCGCGGTGGGTGCGATGTTGGTGGGGTCAATTAAATATAATCCGGGCATTCAGGTGGGAGCAGAGTTCCAAAGGGGACAGTGTTTGGGCGCGTTTTACTATGGTGGTTCGACGGTCATCGTTGTTTATCCACGCGGAGAGGTGACATTAGATAAAGACCTTGTCAAAAATTCGACGGAGCAAGCTGCCGAGACTATGATGAAGGTGGGATGGCGGACTGGAGCTGGTCCTGCTTGAATTGGGAATTTTGCACGATGGAGAGACATCAAAGCTTCATTGTGTCCTTAGTAATAGATTAATCGCTGGCTGTTGGGATGTTGTCACCATGAAAGTAAGCGTGGAAGATTTTCAATACAAAATTAAATCTCGTGCAATTGGTTGGTGACAAAAGCGGACATTGAATTGACCTCCGCCATTTGGCGCCCCACCGTGGTTGAGCAAACGTTTCACCCTCCCACGCTACTACTTCAACGATACATACCATCCGAACACCGGTACACCCTACAACGTTGGAAAAAGGAATTGAGAGCAAGTCAAATCGATCAATGTCAGAATCTTATCCGCCATGTCAGCGTACCTAAGCAATCTCCTCACGCAAACCACCTCACGATACACCACCCTCCGCCGCGCACTCCTCTCCGACGACACAGACGGCGACACCGAAGACGACTCCCACGTCACCCGCGTCCTCCGCGCATACTACACCGAAAAAGGCCGTCCCTTCCCGCCCTGGCTCCCACCCGACCCCAAAGCCCCCCAACCCGCACCCACCCAATACGTCACCTCCTCCAGCGTCGGCGCCTCCTACGGCCGCATCACGCCCTCCGGCCAAGCCCCTGCCGCGCGCGCCGGCGGCCTCAGCGACCTCTGGGACTCGCCCCAACAGCCATCGGGGCCCTCGCAACCAAACTCCCTTCGACGGGGCGCACGAACCCCCGGCGCGGGCTCGACCTCCAGCGCTCGCGCGGGCAGCGGTGGCGGCATTGTTGACGCCTACGCGGACCCCCCGGCGGGACTGACGTCGCGGCCGCTGCCGAGCCAGAAGGCGGGGAGCTACCAGAGCCAGTTTGCGCAGGTGGCGGCGACGCGGGCGACGTCCACCACGGAGTCGCCGCCGTCGTCGGCGAGCGGGGGCGGGACCGCGCAGGAGAGGTTGAAGGCGAGGTTGTGGGGGTCGAGCCGGTCGAATAGTCCGACGCCGAGTGCGGGATCGTCGACGAATCCGTATGCGGAGCAGGGCAGGTATGGAGGGGGTGGGGGGAGGAATCCGTATGAGGATGGGGGTGGTGGAGGAGGGGGAAGGGAGAGGGTGGGGTTGCCTACGGGGCCGAGGCCGAGGCGGTTTTGAGGGGATATGGTGGGTTTGTGAGATATGTCATAGGAATAGGAGTCTATTTTTGCTAGGGGGAGGGGGGTTTTGGGGTGGTCTCTGAGGATTTGCATATCAAAAATCGCATGGTTTGGTCGAGTCATCAAATAGAAGAAAACCGGTATTAATAACGTACAAAATTAAGCAAAGAAGACATTGGCATGATTTAAGGCAAGCTAAGCAAACTGCTTGACAAATATAGCGCAGGATATCGCTGCCCATGTAATTTTCGAAAGCAAGACACTTAAAGGGTCAAAAGTTGGGCGTGGATCAACTTTGCATTAGTCAGAATTGGAGGCTAGCTGATCGACATTGTTCCCATTGACGATTGCTCTGAGTATTTCTTCTGTTTTCCGTTACCCGGGACATTCTGTTTCGCAGGGAGGGAGGTTCGTGTCGACAGTGAAATCTCCTTGGAACATTTCTGGCCTGGTGGGCTTCCAGCGCAAGGAAGCCTTCAGAGCTAGTTTTTAAAGCAGATACTCTACTTTGCAATGAATGTTACTCGCAGTCAAGAAATCTGCGGTGTCAGCGATGATTGGTTCTTGGACAAGCCAAGGATGGCAATTCAAGCTAGATGTGAGCAAATGGTTGGTGGCGTTTCCATTATCTTTCAATGTCCGTCTATGCATGGTTTTGTGACAAGGTGCATTTCACGTATCAGGGAAAGGATGCAAACTACCATGTAACAACACCAACAGCCACAAGTCTTGCAGAAAAGAGACTCTCTAGACCTGACCCTGGAAGTTGGGCCCTTTTATGAGCGCAACGGATGCACATACTTCTGTTTCCACGTAGGTGACCTCACTCTTTTCCAGTGAATAATCATGACAGATTTGAGTGGCTCGACGCTTCCACTCCTTGGGCCGTTGACCACGACATTTGTACCGCCTGCTTCTTGCTTTATTCCTGCTCCTCCAGCCAACACTCCCCCCGCTTCCGACCCTTTACCCACTTCCATTCAAATCACCGCGAGTGTGATCAATGCCAATCAATTTTTCTTCGCCCAATCTTATACGTGCGAAACCATTATTACCACAGATGAAGTAGAAACAGGATTTAGTTCTTCGGTAGATATAGGATCTGATACACGTTGCTGGCCTCCATTCGGAGAGGGTTTTTCGCCTGAAACGGATGTTTTGGGCAGAGGAGCCTATTATTCACCGGGACTTGTTTGTCCATCTGGATATTATTCTGCCTGCGGGAATGGGGCGCCCAATTTCGAATTTTTCGCATTCGTACATACACCAGGACCATTCGAAGCAGCTGTGGGTTGTTGCCCAAGGTAGGACATCTCACGCAGTCGAAAAGACATCAGATGACACATCAAGCTTACATGTCCATGAAGCGGTTTCGCTTGTTATGTTTCCACCAGTGCCTTTTCGTCGAGTGCATATGCCGCGTTGTACACCTTTCAGAGCTGCAGTAAGACCGTGTCTACGCCCGTGACAGCAACCCTCTGCCCTGGCTCCACAATCACCCAGAGTGCCTTTCACATGACAACAGGTGCAGCTAGTAAGTCTCAACTTCGCCTTTAATGCTGATATTGACATTTGTTATGCGTAAGACTTTGCAGAAGTAGCTCCCAACACCTTGTATGCACCTCTTCTCCAACTGAACTACCCCTATCCCTCGTCGAGCCCTCGTTCGAGTAATGGATGGCATATCGGCATTGGCATAGGCATCCCTGCTGCCGTAATCACTCTGGCGGCTATCTTTGGCTGGTATGTACTGCGACGAAAGCGCTTACAAAAGAATAAGCGCGCAGCGAACGTCGAGCAAGTACTCCCAAAGGCAGAGTTGGAACAGCCAGAAAAGCCACGCAAACCAGGCGGGAAAAGTGCGGAGCTGGATATCGCATGCGAGATAGCGGAATTGGATGCCCAGAGACGCCAAGCGGAGTTGGATGCAGAAGTAGGCCTAATAGAATTGGATCCGCAAGCACAGCTCGAAGAGTTGGATGCTCAGCCAAGCTCATTTAGGGATCGTGACCGAGCTGTGGAGCTACCTGCTGAATGGCCACTTTCTCGCATTTTCTAGAACACAAAGTCAAAAGAAAGAGCTGAGCCTTCATAAGAATCGGTGACGCAGGCTATCATTAAGCAAAACAAGAGCTCTGATGTCGTATGTAGACTTTGCAAGTATCGCCAAAGGAATCGCTCTTTGTAGCACTAGCCATGAAGAGATTCTGCCCCAACATTTTAAAGCATTCGAGAAAGCATAATAAAATAGTCGCATTCGTACTCTCTGACAATAGTAAATATATCTCACCACTTACGAATTCTCAACATAGGAGTTCCCCTCATCATATCAGGACTCTGTACAGGCAATAACTTGTTCAGGAAGATTGAACTCTTCCATTCCACACAAGACGTATGATGTAAAAGAAATTCGAGCTCGCCGCCTTTGCAGATGCTACCTAAGAAGCCAGGAGTCTAGATGTATAATTTTGTGCGGGACTCGTAAAGGCCGTGTCATGTTCAACGCAAACAAATGGCCCCGCGCTTGGCCGGGCAGCGTCATCATGCGTTCCGCAGCTGGTGACCAAACATGAACCTGCCTCCATGTTCCCCAGATGACTTTGGTCATTCTCTCCAAGCCTCCTTGGCTTCTTGGCTTCTTGGCTTCTTCGCTTCTTGGCTTCAACGTCCGCGTGGCCCCTTAGCTAGCTGTTTACGACGCCTTTCCCTGTGACTCGACTTTCTCCCCGTCTTACTCTGGCTTGTTCAACATGGCCAAGCAGGAGCTCCCTCCAAGCCCACCTTCTCCTACTGCATCTTTTTACGATATGAGCGACGACGAAGAGGGCGACTATAATACCATCAAGCATGCAAAATCTGGGAAAGGAGTTAAGCTTCTGTTTTCCAAAAGCAAGGTAGGAAGCACTCGTTCTCGAGGATACACTGAAAGACGGCGTTGTGCTCGAAACAATGATTGCCAACAAGACGCATTTGTGCAAACAAGCCTCCAAAGTCGCAACGATTCTGACAAACGTGCAAGGTATACGTTCATCCATCGCCATCCTCGAAAGACAACATTCCCGGCTTCATAGCTCTGATACAACAGAAACCGCCACCACAAACCAACGCAAACCGACCCACATCTTCTTCATCCTCCAAAACTATAAGCTCGTCTTCGCTCCTGCTAGCATGGGTCCCCGAATCTTCTCTAGGCGACGCATATGATACGTATGTCAAAGTTGATCTCTCGGACTCGGACTCCCCACCCAAACAAACTCATCTCGTTCCGCCGCCTCCCACGACTACTTCCCAAGGTAGCGCGATTGGCTCATATGCTTTCGCTGTGCCTATTAGTGACGTTTTCTCTCTCCTGGTCCGACCCCCAAGTCTGGGCTGGTGGTTTGGCAGTGTTGTTATAAATACAAGAGCTGGGGATAGCTTTCCCGCATTGTTCTTTCATGACAGTGAATGCCAGTCTACAATACTCCAGAGAAAAAAGTTGGCAAGAGAAAGCTTTGATATCTCGAGTGATGGCGGAGGCATGTTCTGGGGTGGAGACGAAGTACTGCGGTGGCTGAGACGTTATGTGACGGTGGACCGATCTGGTGCGGATACGAATGTCTATCTTATTGAACCAAGCGATGTCGATAAGGTCGGCTTCGGAGGGAAGCCCGTGAGTCCTAAACCAGGCCAATCGAAGCCTGAGACCCCGCCTGGGGTAGCTAAGAGCTCTGCCAGCGGACCGGCGTTCCCAGCTAAAAGAGACGCCGGAATGGATCCAGTCACCAAAGCTCTCAAAGAGGCAAGATGGAACTTTTTGGAGAAGTTGAGTCAGGTCACGACTTTCACGAGAAGGACGGCGCAAGCAGTCGCAGAAAACCCAAAGATACCCCCTCAAGTGCGACGACTGATGCGAAATCCCGAAGTTCAGACCATCCAGGAGGAATTCGATAGCGCTCGGCTATATCTTGCGCGATGGGCGATGGGAATCGCAGAGCAGAGTGAACGAGAGCGAAGTCAACGGATATGGACAGCCAAGGACGTACTCGAAATGGAAGATAGCGAGGTGGGCGAGTTTGAGATCTTGGACATGGAAGTCGGAAATCTATCGATGGCTGACAATAGAAAACCTGTGGACATGGTAGAGTGGGAGAAATGGTTCGACATGTCTGGCAGGTTACTCATAACGCCTGACGAAGTCAAAGATCGCATTTTCCACGGTGGCTTGGATCCAGATGATGGAGTGCGCAAGGAAGCCTGGCTCTTCCTCCTTGGTGTCTACGACTGGGATAGCTCAAAGGATGAACGGCAAGCAAAAATGAATAGCCTTCGGGACGAGTATATACGATTGAAGGGCGCGTGGTGGGAACGGACCGCAGAAGGCGGCGTCACAGCGGAAGAAAACGAATGGTGGAAGGAGCAAAAGATGAGAATCGGTTTGTCTTTACCCCCGCTCCTATTATCCAGGACTTTTGGGCTGACTTGGATCCCATTTCTTGGGATACGTGCTGTAGAAAAGGACGTGCATAGAACAGATCGCCATATACCGCTTTTTGCTGGCGAAGATATACCACATCCAGACCCAGATTCTCCGTTCGCTGAAAGCGGAACGAATGTTCACATGGAGCAAATGAAGGACATGCTTTTGACATATAACGAATATAACAAGGATCTAGGCTATGTCCAAGGAATGAGTGACCTTCTCGCGCCCATCTATGCAGTTATGCAGGATGATGCCGTTGCATTCTGGGCATTTGTCGGCTTCATGGATAGGATGGAGCGAAATTTCCTGCGTGACCAATCAGGCATGCGAAGGCAACTCTTGACGCTTGACCACCTCGTCCAACTTATCGATCCTAAACTCTACCTCCATCTACAAAAAGCGGAATCTACAAACTTTTTCTTCTTCTTCCGGATGTTGCTCGTCTGGTACAAGCGGGAATTCGAATGGCTTGACGTCTTGCGACTATGGGAGTGCCTATGGACAGACTGGCTGAGTAGTAATTTCCACCTCTTCATTGCACTCGCAATCCTTGAAAAGCACCGAAACGTCATTATGGACCACTTACAGCATTTTGACGAGGTGCTGAAATATGGTTGGTCCATCGCAAGAGCCCCTGTCGTTTTATCAGCCTCGTATGCTAAAACAAGTGTCGCAGTAAACGAACTCTCCAATACGATCGACCTCCAATCCACTCTCATCCGCGCCGAATCTCTTTTCCGTCGCTTCCAGCGCACTGTCGAAGCCATCGATAAACGCAGCAACTTCCCCGCCCCGGCTGTTCGCCAACGCAAACCCGTGCCTGAAACACCAACAGACACAAGTACAAACAGTGCAGCATCAGGCTCAGATGCAGCCGTTCATCCCCGTCAGCAGCATATTGATGACGCAACCGCACAGGGTGTTGGACCCGAGAAGCAGAAAGTGATCAGCCCAGAGCTGAGATCGTTGCTGAGTAGGAAAGTGGAGAAGCTGGATCATGCAAAAGTCACGCAACAAGATGCACGCACTGCTTAAGGTTACACGGGACTGGGCTAGGTTTGGGACTTCAGGTAGAGGCATTAACCAAAAGGATCAGGCGGGCTCTACTCAGGCGTTTGGGGATGAACGGACGACTATAACGATATACACGACGGTTTCGGTAGAGGCTTTGTACGATTCCCATAGTTCCCAAGCAGCATCCTTTCACTAAGCAGCTCAACGATTGCTCCTGTTGCTCTCTTGCCTCTTCGTGCATGTCCTAACCCCAATCTCCTTAACTGGACATTCCCTCCTTGTCCTCCTTTCCTGCCCTCGCTTCCACCCTCCTAACCTTATCCCTCTCCCTTCTGCGCTCCCTCTTTCCCCGATTCTTCCTTGCCCTGTTTGCCTTCTCGTCCATCTCCTTCTCTGCCTTCCTCGCCTCTTCCTCTCTCCCCCTCATAGCCCTGACACGCATCCTAACCCTCTTCTTCTTCCCCGCCCGCTTCCTCTTTTCTCCCCCGGCCTCTGTTTCCTCATCGCCATCCCTTCCCTCCACACCTCTGTCTTCCTTCACCTTTTCCTTTTCCTTCCGCCGTGACCCTGCCCCTCCTGAAGCAATCCGCGTGACCTTCCACGTATACGCACACCCCGGCCATGGCCTTTGCGCCCATTCCCGCACCCTGTCTCCAGTCACAGCGACGCTCGCAATCTGCTGTAACTGTCTCGCGGAGGGCGAAGACGCGAAATAATAGTTCTGCGGCCGCTCTGGCACGACGAAACCCGGCGGAGCGGGCGACGGCGTGCGGAGCGAGATTTTCGCCGGGGCGCTGGAGGCGAAGAGGTTGAACGGTAGCACAGCATCATCTTCATCAATCATCGTAGCGTGCTTGACGACCGTCTCGTCCTCCCGTAGCAATTCCTGCCGCTCCCGCGCCTTCTTCAACAGCGAGGCCGACCCAGCGCCCTCATCGGCCGAAGCTGGCGCGCGGGTTGCGCTCCTTTGATTTCCGCTGCCACCGTCGGCTTCGGCGATAGTGTAGGGCGCATGGCGGGCGAGCTGCTCGCGAAGCCACGCCGAGGGATCGACGGCATAGCCCTGCGCTTCACCTGTGGCGGCTGCGGTCTCGATCGCGCTCGCGGCTTGCTGGGGGTGGTTTATCGGCGACGCGCCCCCCGTGGACGAGGACGAGGGAGAGGACGGTGAGTGTGCGGGGTCGTGGTCAGCGTAGAGGTCGACGCGGCGGACTCTGATGGGTTCGGAAGAAAATCCCCCAAAGTCAGTTTAATTTCCTGAGGCCGGGGAGAGGAAGGAGTGGGGGAAGAGAGGGACGGGATTGGAGAGCTTGTCGGGCGCCAGCTGGAGGCGATGGGATATGGAGAAGGAGAAGGGAAGATACCTTTTGGCTTGAGGTAGTTCAAACATTGTGGCGAAAGGCCAAACCTTGACCGTCAGGGTTGACGTCGTGCCTTGAATTTCGGGCGTTTGGTCTGTTTTAGGGGGATTCCCCGACTACACGTGGGCACGTGACTGTGTCGAGGCGAAACAAATTTTGTTTCCAAATCGAGACGCAATTTACTCAAGGGCGGCAAGAAAGGGACATAATCATGTGAAGGAAAATTGTTACTTTGTTAAGGAGAGTATCCTTTGCTCAATTATATGGTTGCTATATATCGTTTACTATCATAAGGGAATCCATCACCAGAGCCAAGAAGCTTTTGTCATTCTTGCTCCGTTCCTGCCTTTAGAAAACGAAAACCAAGGCTCAAAGTATTTCCGTCTATCATGGCCCATGCCACAAAGGGCAGCAGCATAGCTCGCGCCTTGAAACTGTAAAGGTGACAGGCGCGAATGCGTCGCGTAGGTCAAGGCGCAGGTGCCGACTATCTGTCGTGCCCTGCCATAGTCAAGACCGTGACTTTGAAAATCCAATATTGGGGGTTGAAAAAGGTTCTTAAGGAAAGACTAAGAAGGTAAAAAGGAATCGAAATCCGAGACTCGATCCAAATGGAAAGGCACTCTAAATGAGATACCAACGCCGTGTAAAAAATGGCACATGGGGCCAGTGTCCGGAACGCCAAAAGATACTCCTTGTAGAAAAGCACTGAGAGAAGCTTTGGGCTTATATCCAGTTGTCATTTCTCTTGCTACTGAGTGCTCTTAGTGGAGACCTGGGTGATCGAAGAGGTGACAATAAAGGTGACCAAACGGGAGACCGTTCTTTTGCACTGGGTCGTACTGCAGACGACGGAGTGGGGGGATTTTGTCGAAGCCCGTTGGGCGCTTCTGGCTGCATCACTTCATTTATTGATGGAGTCGAAGCATTGCCAACGTTGCCGCTGTTGCGGACGTTATCGAGATACCTCCTACTTGTAAGTAGGACGGGTGTTGGCTCAGCTGGCATGACGTCTGCAGCTTTGATTTGCGTGACAATGTGAGGCGGCGGTTGTTGCAGACTCGTCGTGCGCTTTGGTCGTGTGAAGAAAGAACTAGGCAGTGGAGCTAGTGTGCTAGTGCTGTCTTGAGACACTTCGCGACTGAGAGGAGAAGGGTTGGCGGGGGAGGCAGGAGACCGTGGAGTCAACAATCTTGGCGATCGAGGACTCTTTGGTGATTTGGGCGATCGTGGGGATTTTGGGGATTTTGGTGACGTAAGAGCATGAGCCAAGCCATGAACGCGTGAGAAAGCGGTTGAAGGAGCAAGCGACAGGCGTAACCCAATCTGTACAGTTGCACTGCTTCCTGCACTACTATCGCGTTTATGTCGACGGGAAAAGAATGGTCGTGGAGGTAACAGGGTGTTTGGTGCCTCGTCTTCAGATGGCGTAGATATCGGACGTGTCTCTGCAGAAGCCGCTGTAGGGAACAGTGAGTAGCTTCCGTTTTGTCTATTTAAAAATCCTTTTGGTGGTGGCGTAGGCGGTACACCTTGTTGTGATATGGTTAGAGGCCATCCCTTGTTAATGTCATCGGCCAAAGCATTCTGAAGTTCTGAACTATCAAATCTTGTAATGTCGGGTCGTAGAGAGGCATCAAAATCCAGGTCCAGCTCTTTCTCCCTATACGCGGCTTCAAGGTCACTGTCCTTAGGATTGATGAGACCTAATGGGCTGCTAATGTTTTCACAGGCCTCAAGATCACTGGGACCAAACAATCTGAAACTTCGCTTGGATTGCCAAGGTGTTTGAATTGGTTTGATGGCCATGCGTGCCGCATTGGCTCTCAGAACCATGTGAAGGAAGCCGTTGGCTAAACCACTCATAGTGAGAGCAACGCCAGCAACCATTGAGCTGGTGAAATGAGTAAAGGACAGATGTGCGCTCAGCTGAACGTAAAACGGCAAGATCATTGACTAGGACCCAGTTAGCAGAGTCATACACATCCGAAGCGTTGGACATACAATCAGAGCAGCACCGAGGAGAAGGTAATAAAAGTCTCGCGATGCTGAAATTCGTTCCTGTGGCTCGATTTTTACCGTTCTGAACAGACCAACCCAGATGATGAAGGCCAAGCCAATGAAGACGCCCATCAGGAGAGCCAAAAGGACAACTGCTGGTTTTTTCTCATCTCCGACCCACCAAGGTAAACTGGCGAAACACCTGTCAAGATGGGAACGAACCGCAGACAGAGACCAGGTAGCAATCGTAAGTATAGAAGCAAATCCAATAATTGCATACAAGTTCCATTTTCCGCGTGGGGCAAACTTCGTCTTCATCAAAGACCTTACTGTTGTCTCGAGAGCAAATGCGAGAACAGTGTATGGTGCAATGAAAATTGCTAAAAAATCTTGTTAGGCGAGGTTTGGGTGAAGGATTGGGAATGACTCACCAGGCCAAACCACTTGGGAGGTTTTGATGCATCCAGTGACCAGAATGCTACCCATTCCGGAAGCTTGGACTGCTAGGAATGCAATTTGCTGTATGATGATAGCAACTGACAGTGCCAGAGGCATTACTTCAGCCGGGTGAACCTTGGTAAAAAGACCGAATTTCCTATATCAGTAGAGTTAGTGAGCAGTCAATTTCCACTTTCATCATGATTCCTACCTTGGACGTAGAGTGACCTCAAACTTGGATGCCTTTCGAGCATCGTTCAATATGCTCAAAATCACTAGCACAGATGCAGCGATACTAAAGCTAGACAAGACAAGGTGAACAGTGCGAATGTTTTGGAAGTCGTTCAGAAGAAGCTGCATGATGAGCTGATCTGTCTTGCTTTGTGTTGCACTTGCGGACATCATGTCCATGGTGGCATTGGAGCCACCGAGTAAGATGTCGTGGAGCGAAGCTCGAGTCCATAGCTCCATATTGTCAATCAATCAACCATACTCAAAGCTTGCCAGAGCTGAGGAAAGAATTGTCAAAAGTCCTCGCTGGGTCCGGCAGCAGAGAACGGGATGAAAGAAGGGCAAGTGTTACTCGAACACAGAAGGAAAGAAGGTTGGTAACGATTGAGAGAGAGAAAAGAAAAGAGCGAGGATAGGAGAGAGCCCAGCTCGATCGTCGCTCTCTGCCTGACCCAGTCAGTGAGTAAGAGGGACAAAGCTGGCAGAGCGAGAACGCTCGAGGTGTAAGGTCCGAACAGACAGTGTAGGAGCTCGCATGAACGTATATGAGGAAACTTTGGGGCGGCCACACCAGATCCAGGTTTGCGACAATAATGTCACAGCGTTAATGGCTAGCCTCTGGATTGGCCGAGTGTTCACAATTCCCCAGCTAGGCCAGTGAAAGGAGAGCGTCGAGACCGCATAGCCTGCTACTAAGTCAGTCGAGAGGTGTATCGGCTGGATCAATAACCCTACTACAGTCCCCAGGCCGCCACAATATTTGCCATGCGGATAGCTCATGCCCGAGGCGAGAAACCATTACGAAATTTCCTGGGTGGCAGGGAGAAGGTCAAACGAGACCGGTAGCAAGACCGCCTTTGCTACAATGCCTGTGGGGAAGGTGAGGGATGCCGGGTTCGAAACAAGCGAGGGTTATGCTTATCGTACGGGACGCATGCTTCTTGGGTCCAGCCTGAGCAGGCCAACCACGTCATATGATGTCGCGTATAGTTCACGCAGGGCGGTCTTGGCCTCAATAGAGCCGGTAGTTCTTTCGCTTAGCCTGTACCCGGGCTCGTAGAAACTCGCCTGAACTTGACCAGGCAGCGGGCTCCTGCAGGCCGTTGTGTCCCGCGTCCAGTGTCTTAGGCCTGCCGTGAAACGCGGGAGGATGCAGATATGGAGTAGTGAAAGATTCAAATCTGATGTCGAGTCTGCATCAGGATATTTCGGGGACCGTAAGGGACCATAGGGGACCCATGCATGGGGATTAAGCCTTGACCCAATGGGCAAAAAGAAAAAGAAATCTTTTGGAAGGGACCATAGAAATGCTGTGCAGGGAAAACGAAAGGTGAAAGCGGAGCGCCCTTATCCGAAACGTGAAATGTTCGAGAAACTCACTAAGCTTAAACATTTTCGCCAATCGATCAAATACGATCGAGCCAAAGGAAAATAAGGATGCACTTGGGGTATATGATCGCCCGCAATGCTGTGAATCCGGTATGGCGATGAGAAATACTTTTTTTTCTGAGGATTTACCATGAAGAGTTGGATATAACGGCGCAAATGGTGGTGATGAAAGGGTCATCCACCACCACCACCAAACTCACGCTCGATCGAGCGATCTTATCGTACTTGCCGACATCTGCCATTGGAGATTAATGCATCTGGATATCGCATTTCTGGAAGGTCTTCGTAGACCCTTCGTAGACCCTTCGGTAGAGGATTCGAAGACCCTTGAATCTGTAACAAAGGATGGTGAAGCTGGGATTGCGCACGCCACCAGATTTCGAGCTGTAGCTGACAAATGCGCTTTAACTTCGGCCCTCTCGACCTGCAATTCCCAACTGCATTTCGTAGGAAGCAGGGCAGTGTATTCAGGTTTGAGAGAGGAAGGAAATGCTTTTTGAAATATAAGCAAATAGACTCCAAGAATAAATTGGCTCTGGAGGCTTATTTTGGGGCCGGAAATTGCAATTGTGTAAGCCAAGGTGCTGAAGTTTCAGTTCACGTGCCACTGAGCCTGCCTTGGGCAAGATCGTCAGTACATCACAATTTCGCAACTGATTACAATACGAAAGAAGACACCCGGCTTGCTCAGCGGATCTACAATTACAGCTAGATAAAATGTCTTTCTGAGTCAATGTTCCTTCCAACGCGGCATCTTGGTTCAAAGAGGAAAGGTGAATAATTGATTACTCTGGGTAGTTCGCCAAATGCAGACAGATCAACGCAAAAGCTATTTCCTTTGTCCGTAAGCCTTTGTTGCATAGTCGCCTTTGTAAACAATCAGATCCTCAGGGCGATAGTCGTGTTTGCCTGTAAAGTAAGATTCCAAGATAGCCTTGGTACCTGCGGCGTAGCGCTTCTGCGCATCGATTGAAGTGCCGGACATGTGGGGAACCATGGCATTTCCACCTCCCCAGGGGTTTTGAGCGTAACGGAGTGGGTGGTCCTTTGGTGCTGGTTGAGGGAACCAGACATCACCACCATAGCCACGTAAGTGACCATTCTTCAAAGCTTCCGCAACATCTTCTTTGACAACAATGGCGCCACGAGCAGTGTTGATGAGCCAGGAACCTAAAAATTTAAATCAACCTACGAATCGGCCGAAACGACGGCCATGTCACTTACCCTTCTTCATCTTGGAAATGAGGTCCTTGTTGAACAAGCCTCGTGTCTTCTCGTGGAGAGGGCAGTTGATGGTGACGACATCACACTGAGCTAGCATCTCCTCAAGGTTTTCAACCCGCCTGCAACCAATCTCCTTCTCCTTTTCTGGGCTGAGCGGCTGGTAGTCAAAGTATAGCAATTCCTTGCAGTCAAATGGCTTGAGACGACGCAAGACACGCTCGCCAATGCGACCAACAGCAACCGTACCGACGACCTTGTCCTCGAGATCATACTCGTTCTTTGCAACTGCGGCGACATTCCAGTCACCTCCAGCAACCTGCTCGTGAGCAGGCACAAAGTTGCGGACGAGTGTGAGGATGGTCATGACGACATGTTCGGCGACAGACACAACGTTCGAGCCAGTGACTTCTGCGACAGTAATGCCGCCGTTGGTCTTGTTGGCAGCGTTGAGGTCAACATGGTCTGATCCAATACCAGCGGTGATGGCAATCTTGAGGTTCTTCGCCTTGGCTAGGCGGTCGGCAGTCAAGTACCCAGGGTGGAAACTGGGCTAAGTCAGCCATTGCACTGCTGCAGCTTCCATGACTGAAGTGGCAACCATTCATGTTGCACGGCTATGAAAATGGGTTCCTTACGGTGTGGTAATGATGACTTCGGCCTCTTCCAGTTCCTTCTCAAACTTGGAGTTTGGTCCCTCCTTATCAGAGGTCGTTACGAGAGTGTGACCTTGGTCCTCAATCCATTTCCTAAGGCCAAGCTCATTCTCGGTTGTGCCCAAAAGCTGGGGCTCTTGTTCGGCGTGCTCGTGGCCCTGCAAGATGAGATTAGCAAAATTGAATGACTAATGAGAAATTGTGGGGAACACTCACATCATAGAGACAGAGGAGGACTTTGCCCTGCAGATTGTTGGTTGATGTTAGCGTCCTGACTGCACCACTTGGCCGAAATAGAGATGCCCGTGACGTCGATGCGGGGATGCGGGAGGATGCAAGAAGGGAAGAAGCTGGACGCGCAAGGCGTGAAGCAGAACGGAGGAATACCATTGTAAAAGAAGATTCAATTGAGGTCCTTGAGACGTGGAAGACAATTGAAGTGAAACGCTGGAGTCGCGAGAGTCTTGAGGAGGGTGATAGCTAGCTACTAAATACCCTGTTTTTGCGGCAAAGCTCGAAAAAGGTACCTGATGTAACGGACCAAACAGTTAGCACTAGATCGACGCCATATGCCTGTCCTGCTGCAATGGGCGCGGTGGGCTTGCCTAGATTCACCTATCGAAGCTTTCTGCTGCACCCGTCCGTCGTTGTGATGCGTTACTGCCGCTGTTGATGCTTATTGCTGCTCGCACCTGCAGGTTGCTGTGGTGCAGGCATGGCTTTATAACTCCAGGCGAAGCGTGCTCCATCATAGTGAATGTGGCCAAGTCCTAGTCATCTGCCGGTGTCAAAGACCGCAAGCACCCTAGAGTTCGTTGACAGGATCTCGATGGCTGGTAGACCCCACCTCGTTGTGAATCTTGACTAACCATAGTCATCCAGGCCGGTGCCCAGCGCTGACGGCCAATTCACACGCGACCTTTTCTCCGACGTGCCGATGATGCGGGGTTGTTTTGTTGCCGCTGCTGTGCCTCACGTATCATTGCCATAGTGCTATCTCCATGGCGAGACTAACAGGAACTTCTTTGAGAGCTTACGTTATGAAGCCATTCTCAAAAATGCTATTGTTAATTGTGACTTTCATTAACACAAACTACAAGCAAAGGAAAGTCTCATAGTGACTTTTGTCCTCCTCTATCAAGATTCTACATAGCGAGTCCACACCCGAGCTTTCGAAATGCATGAGAAACATGGTTAAAGCTTGACCAGAAAATCATGAGCTCGGGTCCAAGCTCCACCTTTAGGCATGCAGCTGGTAAATGTTCTGATCGTCTTGACGTCCAATAACAGCTTAGGAAAAAGTCTTACTTAGCCAAACTCTGCAATGTGTAATTGAGTACTAATGGGGTCCTCCTGCAATATTGAGCGAATCAGGGATTTTCAAGAACCTCGCCCCTATCTACAGGAATTTTAAAAGCACCGACTTAAAGTTTTATCAAGAGCTTTTTGAGTTTGGGAAATTCGATTGGGAGGCAATTTCGAGTTGGCTGTCACTCGGCTGCCAATTCTGGTATCCTAATGTGCCGTGGCTCCGAATCTACGCGAGCACTAATCTAACCCCAAGCCTTTTGCCTGGTCCAGAAATCTCGGGCACCAAGCATATGTTGGCCATGAAAATTTTTATCAAAGGACTTCTTT
Organism: Astrothelium macrocarpum; assembly: GCA_021030915.1. Classification (NCBI taxonomy): domain Eukaryota; kingdom Fungi; phylum Ascomycota; class Dothideomycetes; order Trypetheliales; family Trypetheliaceae; genus Astrothelium; species Astrothelium macrocarpum. Next base: position 204,043 of record JAGEMR010000013.1, on the reverse strand, counting down.
CGGAAAAAGTTTGGAGAAAGTTCTGAGATTAGAAATGTGTTGCGTACATATGTCATAGCCATCCAACATCATCGAGATTTCCCACATCCTCGATGAGTCGAGATTCTTGAAGAGTAAGCACTGATAGAGAATATGTGTGAGATTATAAAGTGTATAGACTTGTGGGAAGGCTCCGACCGCCTCTACACAATTTAGTACCCGTCCCAAACAATGTCCATCTACAACCCCACAAGCAGTAGAACCATTACCATTGTACAGGTCAGTGGACCAAATGTAAAGACACATTGAGCAAACTGCCAGCGCGAACAACACCGAGACACCAGCGCTAGCTATGCCCAAATGCCGTATCAGGTCCTCCATGAGAAAAGAAAACAAAAAAAACGCGGGCCCTGACGAGGCCGAAAACCAAGAAAGGTGACCACCACATATATTACAGGGAATGAAAAAGAACAACTTTCCCCTTGACGCGTGCTCAACGTGCTCTTTTCTTCTGATACGGAACGGCCAACTCGCCGTAGACCCAGCATTGGTGTTCTTCCAAACGGACAACCACCCCGTCACAAGCCCAACAAGCTCCACCCCTTCAGAACCACTCGACCCTCTCCAACACCACCTCACTCCACGGGCGGCGTCCCCGTCCGCTCCGGCGACGGCGGACTCACCACCGTGACCGGCGTCGCCACCTCGCCCGCCCGCTCCTCCTCCTCCATAATTGGCGCAGCGCTCACATCCGCACTGCCACCACCACTCTGCGCCGTATTGCGATTACGACGATTGCGCCGCCGGGCACGCTCCTCATCCGCGCTCTCCCTCCGCCTTCTTACCCGCAGACTCTCCTCGCCCCCCGCCGTCGCATCCCCATCATCGCCCCGCAAGCCCTGCAGCATCGACGCCGCGCGGTCCGCGATCTGGTCGCCCTCGCCTGCCGCGGTCGCTGCCTCGTCGCCCGCGCCGTCGCCGCCGCCAACGCTCCCCGCCGACCCCGGGCGTGGCTCGGCGCTGCCGCCGCCACCACCGTCCTCGGACTCCGTGCCGCCGGGCGGGCTGAGCAGCCCCGTCTCCCCCGCTGCGTCGGCGGCGGCGGCGGCGGCGGCGGGGAGTTCGGGCATGGCTTGTCCGCTTGCTATGCGGACTTGATGGCGGTCTTTGAGGCGCGCGCGACGGCGGCGGTCGCGTTGGTCGCGGGCCTGTGGGGCCGCTGCGCGGAGCTTGGTGAGGAGGTCGTCCATGGCGCCCGTGGTGGAGGGGGAGAGCGGGTTGTCAGGGGAGGAGGAGGTGGAGGTGGAGGCGTTGGCGTTGGCGAGGGAGGCGTTGATTTGTTTGCGTTTCATGGAGGCTTCGTTGCGGCGTTTGGTCTCTTCGAGAACGATGTTCTTTTCTTTGGATTTCTATAATGTGGGGTTAGTAGGAGGGCTAGGATGAGAGGGAGGGAGAAAGGGAGAATTTCCAACATACCTTCCACTCGTTGACGAAGTTGGCAAGTTTGGAGAAAAAGTCTCGTCGCGCATTCTCGTCGCCAGAGTCCTCACCGTAGAAGATCATAATGTCATCAAACGTTTTCGCCATCTCGTCAAGGTAGAGCTGCATTTGGTCTGCTTTTCTACGTGCCTCTTTCATATTCCTTTGCACAACCAAGCTGACCCGATCTTCGGGGTGGAATTTCTTGGGGTCGCTAAGATTACCTGAATCGAGGGAACTTTGTACATTCTTGATATTATCGATGTATTTCTTGGCGTCGAGCTGCAATTGCTCGATACTAATTTTTTGCGCTGTAATCACTCCGTCAATTTCATCAACGAAACCTTCATATTCAGGATACTGCGTGCGAACAATTCGTTCGATAATGTCCATGAATGTAGACTCGTTCTTGTCATCTTTGACCATACCAAGACGAGCCAGCGAGCTGAGTTTGAAACCATTGGCTTGCTTATTCGTGTCGTTCATGTAGTTACCAATATCGAGGATCAGGCCAAAAACATTAACGAGGGCAACAGAGTCCCGTAAAGATTCCGATACGTTGACGACATCTCGCAGTCCTTTGGAGATTTCATCATAATCAGCCTCATAGGATCTTGTCAACGCAAGTGCCCGTATTCGCGCTTTCCAGTAATGGTGCAATTCAAACGCGGTAAACAAGTACACTTGATCATATCGAGTCAGTTCTGATGGATCTTGTTCACGGGCACTCTTGGCAGCGTCTGGGCCAGTCCAATCTTTGCTGTAGGGTGCAAGAAGCTTCGAGGTATTGTCTGGAATGGTACTCAGATCCTCGATACCCAAAAAATCCATGACCACTGGATTATCTAGGATTTCCTTGTCGCAGTGGATAATCATCCGAACGACTTCTTCAACAGATTGCTGAGAGATTTTGGCGAGAGCAATTTCATATTTCCGTATAAGGTCACCGGATATGATTTGCTTCTTGTCACTCTTTTTGGCGCCAGCTCCTTTTCCAAGTTGCTTAATCTCCTTGGCAGAGAAAAGTTTCTCAACCTCGTCCAAAATACCCTTTCTGGCTAGCTCTTTGTACTTTTCCTCTTTAATTTCCAGACTGGACGCATGATCGGCCCAAATGGTAACTTGAGGCTCGTCTACCTTATCCCAGTGAAGAGCCTTTAATTTCTTCTTTGGTCGTGCAATACCAAGACCAATACTTGGCGTGGGAGTAACATATTCTTGCTTGGGTAAGAAACCACCTGTCTTTGGTCCAGGCAAAGGAGGAGCACCTGGAGCATTAGAATTAAAGGACGGAGAGGTTGGTGATGTGAGATTGCTACCTGGTGGAGGAGGCGGTGGAGGAGGAGGTGCACCAGTCTTGAAACCTGGCATAGTTGGAGACATTGGACCGCCAGGAGGTGGAGGAGGCGGCGGCGGAGGCGGAGCACCAGAAAATCCTGGCATTGGAGGAGGGGGTGGGGGAGGAGCGCCAGAGAAGCCTGGCATTGGAGGTGGTGGAGGCGGTGCAGGTCCATCAAAGCCATGTTCATCGCCAGGTGTTTTGGGAGAATCTGATTCCAGGCTTGGATGAGTTGTTCCAGTCGTGACACCATCTCCTTCGTCGTCACTACCATCATACCTCTTGACTTTGGAGACCATTTCGTCGAGATAGCCATTCGCACCCTGGGGCGTCAGTTTTGGCCTCTTCATTTCCACAATTCGAGGCTTCTCATAAATAGCATCATTTTCATCTTCTATTTCATCTGGTGATCCAACTGCTGTCCTACCGGCTCGGCCAGGGACCCCACTCTTCGCGCGTGACACTGTGCCCAAGAAGCCGTCGTGCATGTTGTTTTCAATGTCTTGCTCAACTTGACTTTCTTGCCCACCTTCCATAATCTCTCGCAGTTCTCGGAGTTTGTCTGACGGATTGACTTTCTGCCATACCTTACCTTCAAGCTTGGCTTGAGTCTTTGCTCTTTGCAATTGCATTTCCAGTCGATCCATAAGCCGTTCACGATCAAGAATGCCTTGCATTTGAGCTGGATCAGATCCCGCCAAGCCATTCTTGCCTCCCTTCTTAGCCTTTGATGCTGCAAAGTCTTGCGCATCACGAAGCATGAGGTACAATTCTCTTGTTTCAAGCTCATTGCGTTGCAAGTCTTGAGCACGCATCCTTTGAGACTCTGCAAGCTCAGCCTTCAATGCTTCGTTCTGTCGTTGGACAAGGTTGATGATGTTTTGTTGCTCCTCGACTTGCTTCTGTAGTTTTCTCACAAGTCCTTCAGCACCCAACTCGACCTGAGCTTTCATCTCATCTCGTTCAGCAATGGCGGAATCTGCAATTTGCCTTGCTTCCAAGGTTTCATCTCTTAATTGTCTTGCTTCAGAATCGGTATATAGCTTGTCCAAAAGATTTTGAACTGTGAAATTGAGGCTTTGCTTGAGGTCCATGTCTGGCAGCCTTCGATCCATCGCAACATAGCTAAGCATGGCGTCGACGAGTTGAAACATGCGCAAACGGTCTTCGCCTTCATTATCTCGAATGAGTAAGAGGTGCTGCATGGAAGACAAAAAGTAATCCGCTGTACGGGTTCCTTGAACCTTTGACATGATTGCGTCAGTAATCTGAACGGGATCATTCAAATCTTTGACTTCGCCCTCGACACTGTCAATCATGCTATTGTTCTCTCGTTCCAGCAGATCTTCGTAGTCAATGGCTTCATTGGTCCGATAACGTTCGATCTGCTTGTCGATTACTTCATATTGAAAGTCCTCCATCTTTGTCAAGATCCTCTTGATACCACAGGCCGTGAACTGTGCCCTGATATGACAACGCAATTGCAAATCTCGTTCAGGTGCATCCACTATCATATTCACAAGAAATAGAGATGCCACAGCATACTCCATTAACAAATTCTCGACACCAATCCCTCCACTCCGAACTTCGTCGGAGGCTCCAACAAGGCTGCCCATCTTTCCCCGACCATCGATTGTGACTTCAACAAGGCGTATCCAGGCATCAAACCTCCCATTCTCACCATGACTTGCTTTCAATTGGTCAAGTGCTTGGAGAACCTTAAGATGGCCTTCTCCGTCCGCCCAGTGGCATAGAAAAGTCAAGACCTCGCTGACAAGCTTTCTCGTGTTCAATCGTGGAGAAATCAATGAGGTAGCCAGGGCCATGACAATGGATGAATGTTGGAGCGCGTTGTCGGCGCCATATTTGTTGTTCATAAGCGCCTTTAAGCATTTCACAATGTCATACTCTCGATCTAAATCTTTGTCGCTGGTCGAGCCAGAAGCAGGCGCAGGACCTTGACCTTGCCTTCGGTTGATTTTTAGCAGCACATTGGTGAGAGCGACTTGACCCTGAGCCTCCACGAACGACTTGACCCATCCGATCGGCTGTGTTCGAAGACTGACACTCAAACTCTGGAGTTGCTTCACCGTAATCGAGTTGTCCATGACTTTGCGGACATACCATTCAGGACTGCCCTCCTCGTTCGACCTGTCCAGAGCGCCAGAATAGCCATCCGGGTTAGCCATGGTCGTCCTTGACTGCTGCTTCCTTTTCTGTTCTCCTTGCCACTCTGCCAAGCGATCTTGATGTACCAATGTCCATTTTTTGGATATGGGATATGCCTCCATTTGTCTTCTTGCTTGTTCTGGTAGACTCTTCCAGCCACGCTTGTGCATCAAAGCCAAGAACTCTTGTTCTATAATCCGTTCATCCTTTGGTCGGGCAAGGTGGAAGCCATCCGGAGAAAAGGAATTGGCAGAGGTGAAACCGGATGAATTGTTCGCGCTAAGATGATTTGGGGAAGACCGTGTCGGGGAAACAAAATTAGGTACTATGGTATCTCGAGCACCGCTGCTGTCGGAATTTGACCAGTGACTTGCAAAAGGTGGGACATGTGATGATCGATTCTGCTCTCGCGAGTTTGCTGAGGATATGCTGGCTTGGTCGGAAGAAGCTCGCGTATTATTGGAGGAGTCGGTTCCTGCATAGGAGTTGTATAAGCTCTGCTGATATGAGGGATAGCCTCCAGCACTTCGATTGGTAGCCATCCTTTCAAGATTGTTTGCATTTCCGTGTGGCGGAGGTCGAGGTCCATTGGATAACGAGTTGGGAGGGGAAAGAGTGGAAGGATCGAACGAGGGATATTGGTGGTAATCTCCCCCACCTTTGTTCAGCTGGTGCGGTAGTGCCTCCCTTCTCGATTGCGGTCGTTGGCCATTATTTGGGAGGTGATCAACAGCAATTGGCGCTTTCCCTTCTTGACTCACACTATCATATGGAATTGACGTGATGACGCCAGCTTGCATTGCAAGTCCGTTCTGATCGTGTGGCGATATTCCGGGCGCATCAACTGCAGTTATGGACGATTTGTGAGAATGCCTCGAAGACTGTGAGCCAGTATTGACACCCAGGTTGGGAGGCGGATTGGCGTAGTAATCATAATTATCATATTTATCCTTTGGTTTCCGGGAAAAGAATGACCTCCCGCCAGAGGATTGGCGTGATTTGGCATCGGCCGATGCGCCAGAAGGCATGATGCCTTTGTTCCTCCGAATCTCAATCGCCGACAGCGCAAAAGAGTGGTATCTTCATGGGCGCGATGCCCTCAGACCGGATTTTTTCGATTCCCAGTTCCCCAGAAATTGCGTTTCAAAGTTAAAGGTTGCGCATACGGTCAAGGATATTTGTGGCCAGCCCGAGAGCGCCAAGATAGGGTATCTGGGTGGCGTATGTCCGTACCGGACCCTGAAGAAGAGAACGGGAGGTGGTGTCAATGGATATTGTTACGATGCACAGATGTTTGTGCTCGACCTTGGGAAGCAATATGATGTCGTACCGGCCAGACGACGTGGATCCACGGTTGGGAGGAGGAGAAACAGCAAATGGTTTCAAGGTTGTAACAAAACGGGAGGGAGGACGTAGGTAGGCCACCTCAGGGGCCACCACTTCACGTGCTTTGTTTTCTCTTCGGGGATGAGCAGCGCTTAGATGCTTAGCTCCACCACGCCCACTCACCGTCGAGTCAATCAAATTCGTTTTCTCGCACCCAGCAGAAAGGTCGTTGACATCGGGCATCTGGTCCACGCCACCTTCCGGGCGACACTGGTACCACTGGCATGGGAGGCTTGGGTCAGCCTCCGGAAGGATTCCGCTGACATCTCCAACACACTCCAGCTCTTGCCACTGGAGCACGCCCAAAAGTCATACGGATTCAAGAAAGTGCATTAAGTTAGAGGCTATTCGTCCTTTGGGCGTACCTCCACCATGTCTGGTTTCGCGACGATTCTAAAGGTTCGGTCATGATCTCCCAGTACCATGGCTGCAACTAACTGTGGTGCTAGAACATCTTCATCCCAGCCATTGTTTCCCTTGCCTTGTACCTTACCCTGACCTACGCCTTGTTGCCATGTGTCCGCCGCTACCGACACAAGTACAACCAATATCTTCCCCTCAATACCATCTCGGACAGAACATCGACCCTTCGCCATACAGTTTCTGACGCCCTCATGTCATTTCTTCTCCCGTCTTCGTGGCGTAGAGGCCAGCATCGGACGGTGGTTGATGGCTCAACCCAAAATCAACATGAAGAGGAGTTATTCGACGAGGAAGAAGGAGAAGGTATGGTCGGCTTTGAAATCGACCAAAGGAGGCGGGAAGCCCTGGATCAGAGAAGAAGCGAAGGAGAGGAGCAGCGTCGACTGAGTCGAGATTTGGAAGAAGGTTTCAAAGATGATAGTGACGAAGACCAAGAAGCACAAAGCTCGAGGTAGTAACAATCAAAAAGGCTGCCAAGGATACATTGGGAGCGAAATACCATACTTTTCCAAATTCTGTGTTCTACTTTTGAAGATTTATCTATTGTACACTTCTAATTGTACACTTCCAACTTACAATTGATATGATGAGACCGGATTAAGCATCATATGCATGGTGTCAACGTTGCTTTTGCTCTTGCTCTCGCTTGGCCACAAGATTGACAGTCCTTCCTCCTTTGACCACAATTACTTTGTCCCACATTCTCGAATGGAGAATTTCATCAGCCTTTTCCAGGTTACTAAAGAATTTCTTTCCCTTTTCCGTCTTTGCAACTCTCTCCAAGACCCAGTCCCTAAGCTCGCTGCTCTTTGCTGGATTCTCGACAAGCTCCGCCGACGGAACGGGAATCTGAGTTGTAAACTTCAAACGGCCATTAACTTGAACAGCACAGGTCTGAAGCATAGACGCCTGTAATCTCTCAATCTCGATATCAGATATCGGATTGGGAAATGAATGTTTGAAGATGGTCGATGCCTCATTTGAAGGATGCAAGGTTTGCCAACACTCTTCAGCAAAAGCCGGCGTTATCGGAGCCATCATACGAAGCAAGACGTTAGCCGCCTGGTATTGAAGAAGAAGGCTTCCATCTTCAAAGCTTGAATGATTATCAAACGCATTTGTAAGCGTCATAAGATCCGATACTACAGTGTTCAAGGCAAACGTTTGAGAAAACGAAAGCTCGACGGCACGGATTGTTCTCTGAAGGAGGAGGAACAGTGACAAATCCCTCGAAGACAGATTCTCAGCATTGAGAGAGTCAGGAGACTGGCTTGGATCGAATCCATGACTGGACAGATTCTGGACAATCCGCCAAACACGGTTGAACCAACGATGGATGCCAACGATACGGTCTTCATCCCATTCCAGAACTTCACTTACGGGAGCCAGGAAGAGCATGTGTGCTCTGGTGGCATCCGCACCATATGCAGCTATACATGCACTGGGGTCAACGCCATTGTATTTGCTCTTGGACATTTTCTCAAAGCTAACTTTGGGGCGCTCCCCGGTATCAATGAGTCGTGGTTCCTTTGGATTGGATATGTCGACCTCGCCTGGCTTCAGGAAGCGACCGGTTTGAGGATCCGAAAAGGTTCGTCCATGGACCATACCTTGCGTTATTAGGGTTTTGAAAGGTTCGCCATTATTGTGGGTTCCACCGCCAGAAGGCCAGAGTGGAGTCGTGGCCAGAAATTTTGAGAGAAATCTAGCATAAAGCAGATGAAGAATTGCGTGTTCAACTCCACCAACGTAAATATCCACCGGAAGGAAAGTCTCTGCGGCGTGGGGATCAACAGGTTGCTCCGTATTCCTGGGGTCTGCGTATCTGAAAAAGTACCAAGAGCTGTCCATGAAGGTATCCATAGTATCTGTCTCACGCTTGGCGTTCCTTCCGCAGGATGGGCATTTCGTATTCACCCATTCATCGATCTCTTCTAAAGGATTACCGGATCTGCCCTTGAGTTGCTCCTTCTCAAGTTTTGGTAGCTCAACGGGTAGGTCCTCAACAGGAACAGGCACTGCGCCACATGAATGGCAATGTACAATAGGAATAGGAGTTCCCCAGTATCTTTGTCGACTTATGAGCCAATCTCGCAGGCGCCAGCTATCAACTGGCGTGGCACATGGGGATGAATCCGTATCTGAAATATGGCCTAGCGTCTGCAGGTCGGCAACTATTTTCTGAGCAGCTTTATCAGAGTGCATGCCGCCAAATTCCCCACAAGCAGGAGCAAGCATCCCTTTGTCCACGAATGGAACTGGTTTCTGCAAAACTGTTGGAGCTGTTATGCCTTGCATGATGACATCGTCCTCGCAAGTAAGTTGTCCTCGGTGCTGCTTCCAAAAGTCAAAATCTCTGGCATCGTGGGCTGGCACTCCCATTATTGCTCCAGTTCCGTAATCGCTAAGAACATAAGGGGTAACGTAGACTGGCAAGGGTTTTTCCAAAATTGATCCTGGTCCAAGGAACATCCAACCAGGATTTTGGGCGCGCAGCTGCGGCAGAAGATACCCCTCTTTTGAATCCGGTGGGAAGGGGGCTCGATCAAGAAATCTCTGGAGTGCTGGATCTCGTTTCGCTAGCTGCGTCACGATTGGATGATCCAAAGCCAACGCAAGATATCGCACTCCAAACAGCGTATCTGCTCTTGTGGTGAAGACTTCGATGGCAGGTGTTGATTTGCGAAGCGATCGAGGTTCGACCGCAAACTTGATTCGTGCTCCAGTGGATTTTCCAATCCAGTTCCGTTGCATAGCAGTTACTCTTTCAGGCCATTGTATACTCTTGTCAGGCCATGTTGTCCTCTTGTCAAGGATGTCGAGATCATCTAGCAATGCCTCTTTGAAAGCAGTAATGCGCAAGAACCATTGCTTTAGGCGTATTTGCTCCACCTTGGCTCCGGAACGCCATGAGAAGCCATTGGCGTCAACCTATAATACTTTAGAAAGATGGAATAGCTGGACGTTTGAGATTGAATATGTAGCACACCTGCTCATTCGCAAGAACCGTCCGATCAATGGGATCAAAATTCACAAGAGCCTCATCTTGGTATGCCAACCCTTTCTCGTGCAAAAGCAAGAATATCCGTTGTGTGTGTTTGTAGAAGGCGGGATCACAGGTCATGATTTCCTGACGTTCAAAATCCAGTCAATTGTCTTCTACGTACAATAGAGCTTTGTAAATCAAGGTCATGCCGACATACTCTATCCCAATCCCATCTACCACCCATTGCCATGAGCTGTTCCTTCATCTTCCCAATATTTTGCATGGTCCATGCAGCCGGATCTACTCCCCTTTCTATAGCTGCATTTTCTGCAGGTAGCCCGAATGCGTCCCACCCCATTGGAAGTATAGTCTTGCGACCTTTCATCTGGTTGAAGCGTGCCAGTACATCCGCTATAGTGTACACTCGGAAATGTCCTAGATGAAGGTTTCCGGAGGGATAAGGGAACATTGGGACAATAAATGCTTTTTCCTTTGATGAGCTCGCATCTTGCTGGGTGTCTTTGAACTCTTTGGCCCATTTTTGCCGCCATTTTGCGTCGATAGCTTGAAAGTCGAGACGGGTATTTGCGGTGGATGCGGCGCGGACATCACGATCGAATGGACGAGTCGAAACAGTGGGCCATCGAAGCCGGAATGAGCTTCCAGCACCGCAGACCTTTCTGAACATTACTTGAGGTATGCATGGTGATTGGCCAAAGCGGCGGACATGCTAAAAGTGTTTTACTGAAAGGTTTAAGGGGACCAAGCGAAGGAGAAGGATCCTGGTCTGGGGGGCCAACGACCGCCGCATGCAGTCTTGTCTTGCTTGAACTCTGACTTTTGGCGGCAACTTCCTTTCCACCTTTCATAAAGACTTTGTAATTGTCGCTCAAGCGGAAGCCAGCGAGATCATTCTATTCATATCAATATCAATATCGTCTAGGAGAATGCTGGAATCTCGGTAACACAAATCCAGTTCTATACCAGTGCCAAGCGGCATGTCTCGCCCAGGCTACTCAAGCCTTCAACCTCCCTCAGGTCATCTTCCCCGGGACTCCTTGGAGCTTGCATCGCTTGCATCCTCCTCTCCGCTCTCACAAAGAACCTCAATATCCTCGTCTCCCTCTGGTCCTGCGTCCTCCCGAAAACTGTCCTTTGACGAAGAAGACCCTCTTTCCAACACCAGTGCCGCCAACGAAGGTCGCGTTGGCCATGCCCGCACCTACTCTGTGTCCTCGGCATTCGACTTTGCCTCGAATTTGTTACCTCTTTCATCAACCGCTGCTGGGGCAGGATACGCGCCGATAGGGGCACCAGCGCCCACACTTGACCCAAGCAATGCAGGGGGTAATCTAGAAAGACACAAGACTATCACATACCTGAATGGGCTGTCTTTGGTGGTTGGCTTGATAATAGGATCAGGTATCTTTTCTTCTCCGAAGCAGGTCAATACGAATGCTGGATCTCCCGGCGCATCACTCATTGTCTGGTCAATCGCTGGCCTTTTAGCTTGGACTGGAGCTGCCAGTTATGCAGAGCTAGGAGGTGCAATCCCCCTCAATGGCGGAGCTCAAATTTACCTTTCAAAGATATTCGGCGAGTGGGCAGGCTTTCTGTTTACATGGTGCGCTGTCTGTGTACTGAAGCCTGGATCGGCTGCTATCATTGCCATTATTTTTGGAGAATACATAGTGAGGGCCTTTATTGGAGCAGAAGTGCTAGAGGTCAGCGTATGGCTCAATAAAGGAGTTGCCATCGGTGGTCTTCTCCTTGTAACTCTGTTAAACTGTATCTCTACAAAGATTGGGACAAGATCGGCCGATGTGTTCATGTTTTTCAAGTTTATTGCATTGATTGGCGTTACCACTGTCGGCATTGTTGTAGCAGTTACGGGTTTCACATGGCGCGGTCATGCATCTTTAGACTGGCGGAAAGGTTGGTTCAACGATACGAGCACCAACATGTCCCAATGGGCGGTTGCGCTGTATGCAGGATTATGGGCTTATGACGGGTGGGACAATGTAAGTCATTCATTCTCTCGTCAAAATTCGCATATACTAATACTGTCCAAGGTCAACTATGTCACTGGCGAATTCATCAACCCAAGTCGAGACTTACCAAGGGTGATACACACCTCCCTTCCGATTGTCATAATCTCCTATCTCCTCTGCAATGTTGCATACTTTTTTGTCCTCGACCTCGCCGTCATCAACTCAAGCAATACTGTTGCAGTCGCGTTTGGTAACAAAGTGTTTGGAACCGTTGGATCGCTGGTCTTGGCTCTTATCGTCTCTGGCAGCTGCTTCGGTGCTCTCAACGCGACAACTTTCACAAGCGGACGCTTGGTTTATGCCGCTGGCAAGGAAGGCTATTTCCCTGCTGTTTTTGGTCGCATAGGCTTCGGCAATCGTTCTGCAATCCGTCTTCACGCCCGTGGCCAGGCCGGCTCACGTCTTACTCGTCTGATTGCTGACGAAGGCGGACTTTTCTTTACCCCTGTAAATGCAATGATACTCAATGCCCTTCTCACGCTTGTGTATATTCTTGTAGGAGATTTTGATACCCTGACGACTTTTTACGGTGTGGCTGGTTATTCATTTTATTTCTTTACTGTTCTAGGGCTCATTGTTCTGCGCGTCAAAGAGCCAACCCTGGAAAGACCTTACAAAACTTGGATTACAACACCAGTCATCTTCTGTTGCGTCAGTCTATTCTTGTTGAGTCGGGCCGTTCTGGCACAGCCACTGCAAACAGTCATAGTGTTGGTGTTTATCATTGCTGGCGTGCCCGTATATTTCTGGAGAATAGGCGGACGCGGGAAACAAGATCGAGGAAACGACTGGAAGTTTTGGAAGAGGTGGGGTAGAAATTGAAGCTTTAGTTTGTAAACAACAAATAAAGTTGATTTCAATATCCAATCAAGCTCACGGATAGAGGGTACTACTGCATCGCTGTGTCACCTGCTCAATGATAAGGTAGGTAAATAACGTGTACCTGCTCCTGCTCTATAATGCCAGCTCACTTTTGATGCCGAGTAAACCTTGGATTTCCTTCCAATCATGGGATACGATATGTACTGCTACTTGGTCAAGTATCGATATTAGTTGGGGAAGCAGTTGCAATAAGAAATGTCACACGCGACAGCAAGAGATCTAATTTGCTACGCTCGCTGTAGGGACAGCTCAACAATAATAGATAAGAAAATTTTGACACTTATTTCTCGGCAGATTGGTTACGGCCTTTGATTCCTTGATTCCTTTAAGTTGTGTGGGGCTGTCCCTACGAGGCGTGTGACAATGTGACAAGTTGTATCTCTCACAGTCGCGTGCGACATCTCGTATCGTAAGGTCTATTGGTCGCATAGAGTTCAAGTCGAAAGTTTGGAGAACTTTGATCCAGTACAAGTATCGTCTAGTTGCTACGCTATCAAAGACGTGCTCAAGAAATTAGCGAAATGAAGTTATATAGCATTTTTAGTAAATGCAACATATGCTACCAGATACGAGCCAGACTATAGATAGCAATTATCGTTGGGAGAAGTCACCATTTAGGGCCGAGCAAAATGTTTCACTCCTAACGTCTACTCCGTGCAATCAGTGAGTCTCATTATTATCAATCAAAAACGAGGTAAAGGGAATCGGAAGAATTCCCAGAGTAAATTCAATGCCTTGGTAGCCCAAAGACCCCAGATGCTGACGGTAAAGTGACGATAACATGTCGAAGGGTGAAACCCAGAGGCACATGTGCCAAGATGAGAGCTAATTGTCTTAGGCTTCCTTGTACAAGGCCTCGAATCTAATTTCGATATATACAGATAGCAATTGCAGCCGAGCTGAAGCTAATCGCTAAGTGCTAGGATAAGAGACATGAGATGCTTCGGCAAAAAGTTCCTCCTTCCAGTCAGCAGCAAGGTCTCCTTGTCTTCGACCTCCGCTGTGCCGTGTCGAGTCAAGACCCTTGAACGAAATCAGATGCTAATGATCTCCAATGAAGAAACTCCTATTTTAGATTGTAAAATTAGAGGATGCCATTGAGCGAGTTCTATCGAAGGCTCCTCTGCAGCGCTCCTTGCCAATCCTCTACGCAGTCTTGCAAAGAAGCTGGGGCTTCAATGCCTAGCTCTTAGACTAGACAAAACGACGGTACACTACTTCATTTAGTTCATATCACATATCTATTTTGATTGTATCGATTTTCGATAATGCTTGTTTGTGTTCTCTGTTCTACCCCATAAAGTCATATTCGTCCTGAAAAGATGTTACGAGAGTGAAGCTGAAATACCATTTCAATCCGTCACAATGAAACAAAACCTCCGCAAAGCCGAAGCATGGTGGATCATTTTAGACCAGGACATTACGCTATTAGAGAACATGGAGTACCCGTTCAGTCGGCCCCGCTTCACAAGCTCCCTGGTTCTTTACAAATCAGCTGCTGGTTCCGACAGATTGTGCTTACTGCTTTTTCCGGTGAATCTGAGGCACAGCGTGCTACCCTGATACGAGATACACTCTGTAATTCCCCAGTCTAATCTTGCAAAACGAGTAGAGGTTATACCCAAAATTAGAAATCCACGATTGCCTCATCTCACATCAACACATCGCGGATATCTAGTTCAGAGCGTCTAAACAAAGTTTGAAACTAAGGTTTGCCTTTGTTGAGAATCCCAAATCAAAACATAAACATGGATAATTTTATTGTCCTGTATCTTTCTCTCCTTATCTTGGTAGGGGCATTGCTGATTCAAGTTCGTCTTTATCCACCGCATATTTACAGTTCTATATCTGAAGGGCGATAGATAATCCAAAGAGCGATCTTCACACCACTCCGCTCCATCCCTGGTCCATGGCATACCCGATTCACTGCCCTCCCTATCAAGTTCTCGAATTTGCTTGGAAAACGCATCTTCTTTATCCACAACCTGCATCGGCAATACGGGCCGATAGTACGTGTGAGCCCAGATGAGGTTGCCTGTGCATCAGTAGAAGGCTTTAAGGAGATCAACAAAGTTCCGAGCTTTCCTAAATCCGATTGGTACTTTCGTCAGTCAGGCCAAGAGAGACATGGTGTCTTTACAATGCCTGATAACAGATCTCACCAGAGGAGAAGAAAGATGCTACATAAAGGGTTTGGGCAGGCTTTCCTACGTGAAAATTGGGAGGATAAGCTCAGAGAACGGGTAGAGAAGGCCGTAAATAGAATTGAAGAGGAAGCCAGATTAAACGTGAGTAGAGAGGTGGATTGCTTAAAATGGTGGACTTGTATGACGGCAGATGTGTCAGCACTACTGTTCTTTGGAGAACCTTTTGGCATGTTGGAGACGGGCGAGGTGAGAAAAATTGCCAAGTTGCGTTAATCGAAAGTATTTCTGACAGGCACAGGAGTCTGAATTTATCAAAGTGGTTACAACCATCCTGCAGGGCGGCGTAATCCGCGCTGATTTTCCCTGGCTTCATCAAATCCTCAAGCGTATTCCCTTAGAAACCTTTATACGTGTCTTCCAATCTATTCCGTACCTGCACAAATTTGCAACGCCCGCGGTCACTGCCAGCAAAAAGGAAGGTGATAAGGCTAATTTGTTCGCCACAATGTTTGCGAATGCTGAAAAGGACGACGAACAATTGGATGATGTTGATGTCAAGGTTGAAGCTACAAATTTGATTGTGGCGGGTACAGATACGACCGCAGTAACGTTGACGTATCTGCTTTGGGCGGTTCTCCAGAGGCCAACATTGCAGAAGGCTCTTGAGGACGAGGTTGACAGACTACCAGGGTCTTTTCGAGATGCTGACGTGGAGAAACTTCCGCTCCTAGGGGCTGTAATCGAGGAGACCCTTCGCCTATATGGAGCAGCTCCGGGTACTTTGCCTCGAACAGTGCCTAACGGTGGAACAAACCTTGGAGGCAGTCCTTACTTTCTTCCAGAAGGCACGGTTGTAGGGTGTCAAAGCTATTCTATTCATCGAGACTCTAAGCTTTTTCCCGATCCAGAAAGGTGAGATTTGTCCATGGCAACGTGATTGGCTCCACATTGCTGACGTCGAAAAGATTTGATCCCGGCCGTTGGCTACCAGGTGATTCAGAGCTGTCCGATGAAGCGAAAAGCGCCTTTTCTCCATGGGGCGGAGGCTCAAGAATCTGTTTAGGCATTCACATTGCAAAAATGGAATTACGCCTTGCCACGGCTCTTTTCTTCCGTCGTAATAAAGCGGCCAAAGTTTCGCCGATTACTACACCTGAGAGCATGGAGTTTCAGAATTACTTTTTGATCGCTCCGGTCAGCCACAAATGTATCATTCAGCTGCAATAGTAAAATGATCTTGCTGCAACGCATGAATTTTGCCAGGGATGTCCACTTGAATTTTTTTGTATGAAGTTTAAGCAAGTACTGTCTGCCTTGCCGGTCGTTCTCGTTCGTACTCGTACTCGATTTCTCGTTGTGGGCCCTTTTTCCCTTTCGTAGGTTTCTTGCTTGGTTTCGATGGTTTGGTAGTAGGCCTCTTTCGTTTCAAATTACTGAGTGCCTTCGTGAGTGCCTCCTCGTCTTCTTCATCTTCCTCATCCTCATCAACATCCTCGTCACCTTCTTCCGCACCACTCTCACTCGCGTCTCCGCCTGCATCAGCATCCTCATCATCCTCAGTCGCATCCGTCTCCTCTTCATCACTCCTGCCGCCCAACCAATCCTCCAAGTCCCCAATATCCTCCTCCTCTGACTCCCCTTCCAAATCACTCACATACTCCACCTCCCGCTCTACCTCCCTCTCTTCCTTCCTCTCCTCCTCTTCCTCCCCCTCATCCAAATCCTCATCCCTCACCCCCTCCCCTTCCCTCTCCAATCCCCTCATCACCTTCCTCCACACCCCCTCCTCCACATTCAACGGCCTATTCCCATACGCTCCACTCCGCAGCCTCTCCACCAATTCCCGCTCAATGGCCCTCTCCACCTTCGCCGCGGCCTCCGCCTTCCTCTCCCTGCCCTCCTCCCTCCTCCGCACCTTCGGCGCCAACCTTGGCACCACCCGCTCACCCAGCCGCTCCTCCTCCTTGGCTAACCGTCGCGTGCGGATGCGCACTTGCGTCAATCGCGTCAACCGCTGCTTGCATCGGTGCACGAGGAATTTTGGCCAGAATGCGAGGTGCTTGTCGAGGAGCGCCAGGGCGGCTGGGTATGATTGAGGGAGGCGGATGCGCTCCCACCATTGCGAGGGCAGGTGTGCGCGTTCTGCTGTTTTGAGGTATAGGTGTAGAGCGCCGGTGGTGGGGTGTGCGCGGACGGTGGCGTAGCGGGAGTTAGCCAGGGGGCAGGATTGACGGAGGCAGAGACCTGGGAAGGAGGGTTTGATATTAGATTTTGGTAAAATTTGGGGGAATGCTGGGTTTGGAGGGGTTACCTGTTACGTTGTACTCATTGCGGCAGAATGTGCGGTCTTTAGTGGTTTTGAGCTTGAAGGAGCAGAATTGTTGGTTGATAACCTGCCAGACAACTTCATCAGATGCCATGACCTGCGGCTACCCGTCCTTCTCAGTCGTCAAAAATTTCGACGAGGACAAAGGTTTATGTATATCGGAGCGGTGATGAGCTTTGATGGTGGAGGACTTTTTTGATTTTGACGTCGGCGAAAGGTTGGCAAGCGCCGGATTTTGAGAAGCTTGATTTCGGTCGCCTCAATTCGCAACCATTGTCGCAATTCACCAGGTTCGCGTGGTCGTGAATCAATTTATGTGGAAGATTGGCGGAAAGTCTATTCCCCGCCATGTCTTCAAAACAATCTCTTCATTGCCATCGCGTCACAATGGCTTCATACAGGCTCCATGGTGCTGGTCTTGCCGCCCTGTGCTAAATCCGAACCCAGGAAGATTGAAGCTATTCGTCAATTTGAACGAATCCCCAAAACAACAGCTCCATACCAGCTCTCAGATCGAAGATGAAAGCGTCCAGCCAACAATTTATGCATTATCCACGGCCACTGGTCGTGGCGCTATTGCTGTGATAAGAATATCCGGCTCGGCATGTCGTCAAGTACGACGCCTCAAACTATCTCCTCTATGTTATAATCTAAAACAGACTATAGGTCTATTTCTCCCTCTGCCCTAATCGCGCCCTTCCCAAACCCCGCTATGCTGCTGTCCGCACCCTCTACGACCCGTCCCACCCTCCGACCCCTGAATCTATCCTCGATTCCTCCGCTCTCGTCCTCTACTTTTCCTCTCCGAATACCCTCACCGGTGAAGACATCCTTGAGCTACACATCCACGGCGGCGCTGCCACCATTCGCGCCGTGCTCGCCGCTATCCCGCGCTGCCTCCCCACTTCCTCATCCACCTCCACCCACGCGCCACTGCCCATCCGCTATGCCGAACCCGGCGAATTCACACGGCGCGCCTTTCTCAACGGCCGGCTTTCGCTGCCGCAGGTCGAAGCGCTCGGCGACGCGCTGGCCGCAACGACCGAGCAGCAGCGACGGCTGGCGGTACGCGGCACGGGTGCCGAGAACCGGCTCGCTACGACATATGAAACGTGGCGGAAGGATCTGCTCCTCGCGCGTGGGGAACTGGAGGCGCTGATCGATTTCGCCGAAGACCAGCAGTTTGACGAAGCTCCGTGGCAGCTGGCGCACGGCGTCGCGGAGCGCGTTCGCCGGCTGAGGGAGCGCATGCGGATACACATTCAGAATGCGATGAGAGGGGAGCTGCTGCGGAACGGAATCAGCCTGGCGCTGTTGGGGGCGCCGAACGCGGGCAAGAGCTCCTTGCTGAATTGCATCGTGGGCAGAGAGGCGGCGATCGTGAGTCACGAGGCTGGAACGACGAGAGACGTGGTGGAGGTGGGCCTGGATTTGGGCGGGTGGTATGTGCGGGTGGGGGACACGGCGGGTTTGAGGAGGAGGGGCGGCAAAGAAACAAGACGAAACGTGCGTGATGTGCAGCGGGGAACAGTCAGCAAAAGTAACCATGAAACCGGCGATAATCACGTGGGGAAAGTGGGCGAGATCGAGCAGGAGGGCATGCGGCGGGCAAAACAACGTGCGCTTGCATCGGATGTCGTGCTGGTGGTGCTGTCGGTATCGTCGTCGCGTGGAGCTGATGTTTCAGGCGCACCCCAACTCGCGTTGGACGCCGAAGTGGTCGACACAGCGCGGCGGTGCAGCAACGTCGTAGTCGCAATCAACAAGATCGACCTCGTCCGCAACAAGGCGTCGTCTCCAGCTGGTTGGGTCAGTCTGGTCCAACACGCTTTACCCGAAGTTCAGGCGGGCCGCATCTTCGAAATCTCTTGCCGGGCCGCGTCAACGCCCACGGAAACCTCCACCAAAACGGACACCACTCCCCACGATCCCGGCGGCATCCAAGCCCTGCTTACCGGCTTGATTATGCAATTTCAGGACCTGACAGCCGCTATCGTGGGTGATGATGATGAGGGCGCAACACCGTTGTCTGACGGATCAATCTGGCAAGAGTCGTTGGGGGCAACCGAGCGCCAACGTCGCCTGCTCGATGCATGCATGACGCACTTGGATCACTCTCTTATAGGCCTCCCAATAGAGGAACATGCAATAAGAGATAAAATGGGAAGCGTGGGAGATGACTTGGACGTCGTTGTTGCCGCAGAGGATTTAAGACTTGCAGCAGACTGCTTAGCTAAAATCACCGGTAAGGGTGGGTCAGGTGACGTCGAAGAAGTCCTGGGCGTAGTTTTCGAAAAGTGAGTGTTTTTTTTTTTTCTTTTTCTTTGCCTTTTCCAATTCGTGCCTGAACGAGGCATTGTGAATTTGGGCATAATGCATTTTAGGCATTGTGCGTCCAATGCTTGAAATTAGTGTTTACTAACATTTTGCGCTACCCTTAGGTTCTGTGTTGGAAAATGAATTTGTGAATTTTGATAGGACAGGAGCATGAAATTGTTGAAAAGAATGAGAAGAATTAGTTTTGATTATTAAGATGCCGCCAGCGGTCTGCTCTCAAAGCCCCCTGTCTTCCACCGTCCATCTAATCGTACAGATAATTATCCCAGAGCGCCGTGCAATGCCGCTAGAGAGCGAGACCCAACTCTAATATGCAGACAAAAGAAATTGGTCAAGTGAAGGTGTGAACCTGATGCCCCGTCTATTCCCATCCCAAACCCGAAAGGAACCCGAAAGACACGAAGAAAAGAAAATCAAAATCCGGGCAGTGAGCCAGTGTCCAATCTATAGGAAACGCCCGAGCGCCTAACCGTTTGCGCCTCCATTGTGAAAACTCCGATCCAGAAAAAGCAGCAAAATCAAAAGAAAATCCTGAGCCTAAAACTCCGCCCAATGCCGGAAAAGCAACGCTTGCTAAGGAAAACGCTAATGAGGGAAATCCATGGTAGTTCTCAAATCGTCCCATCATATATGTACAAGCTCAACCCCACGCTCCGCATCTTTAGTTGTATCCGTCACGTCCGAGCATGGATGCCATTTTGAGGATGTGATGTGATTGGAAGGTTGATACTGGGATCAACGAACAATGTTGTTGTTTCAGTGATGTTGAAGTTGGGATGCTCGAAGCGAAGACGAACACGAGGAGAGTGGAGCCGGCTTAATTGTACCCGCCGCGACCCATGATGACGATTTTGGGCCTGTGAATCTGAAGTTGTATAGTCGCTGATCGTACAGCTTTGAGGAGGTTCGAAGGGATGTAGCTGGCGAAGAGCGCTGAGGTGATAGTAAGATAGCGATTGGAAATGGTAATAATTAACACGTCCAAGAGAGCGGTCGAGAGCGCTTTAGTTGTAACCGTCGCGGCCCATGGCGAAAAATGTGAATGGTATTGTTAGGTTGGTGAAGTTGATATTGAAAGCTTTGAGATGGACTATGAGAGAGAAGACGACAGAAGAGAGTTGATAAGACAGGAAGACTTGAATAGATCTTGTTGACTCTTTAAGAAAGATTGTGGATGATGGTAAGGAAGAAAATAGAAAGTCGAGAAAGTGGGATGTTGGTTCAAGAAATACGTCTCCTGATATGTAGTAGAATGACTGATGCCCAGGAAAAGGCGGGTGGCCGAAGTCGTTGCCTTGTGCGAAAGCAGTAGTTTGAAACGGTTGTACCCGCGGGTGACTGAAATGCGATCGACAAGGACGGGAAGGCGAGAAAGGGCAAGGAAAATTAGAAAAAACGGATTGAGAACGAATGATTGGAGTCGCTTGGTTCGGAAGGACTGATGCCTGTTGAAACTTGTGATGAGCCAGGCATTTCCCGACGAACCGTTGTGCCGTATATATATCAGAATGGTTCATTTCGGGGAGGCTCAGCTGTATAAGGTACGTACCGGCCAGTAATCGGGTTAGGTTGCTCTCTCCTGCCATGCTACTACCTAACAACGCTGCTGGGCCACACCCAGGGCGGAGCCTAGGCTTGTCAGCTCCGCTAGTGAGCGCTGCATCTCTTGTGCAGAAAACAGTTGTAGTCACACTAAGCGTTCGGCGCAGCTCTCTCAGCAACGCCTTTGCCGGTCTGGCATGAGCCTTTTTTGGGCAAGTCGGGTCCAGCTTTGGCCGCGGGCGCTTCCTCGTCGGACCGTCGTTCTTAGTCGTTTTCACGCCGCGCTAGGTAGAAGCGCGCTTCCAATTTGCTGCGCATTCTCGAGTTCGTCGATACTTGGGTAACATCATCGTGGCCGGGGTGCCTGCATTCTGCTGCTTGGCGTTCTTGGGTTGTTGGTGAGGGTCCGTGAGATTTTGGTGTTGAAAAAAAAATGAGAGACTGTCAGCCTTCCCAGCCGAATATGGTGGCTGTCGGCAACCAGTGCCTTGGCCGATAAGCCTATCGTTCTGGAAACCCTTGTTGGAATTTTTAGCCTGCCTTTGTCAGGGATTCACAAGTTTTCGGGAGAGGTATTGCATGACGCCGCCCCGGTCGAGGTACCTAGTATTGCTAGTATTGCTCGATAGACTCTGTACGCCCGTTGGAATCCGATATAGAAGTTTGGACTCCTGCCGTCATTCCTAGGACGATTGTGCCGATCGTCTGGGGTGCATCTCGGGTAGGTAGCCTCAAATAGAAATAAGGCGTGGGCCAATCGCGTGCGCCGGTCACCATTGTCGCCGCAAATACCAGTGTCACTGAGGCTCTGCGCTTTACGACCAGATTCCCCACCCAGCAATATTTCCTGTACCACCAACCAGAGCGAGCGTGCTAAAAGCGTTGTGCTTTGTCAGTGCCAGCCGCGTGGCTCTGAAACAAGGAAAGGCAGATGAGAGCCCCTGGGCTGCGGTTAGGGCTGAAGCTCATCCCGTCTTCATCTAGTAGAAGGTCAAGAGCGAAAAAGCAAGGTCAGAGTGGATCGGTGTCAGCGACAGGTCTCGTGGGAGCTGCGGTGTACCTGCGTCAGATTGACAGCGATTTTGCTGCAGTACCACGCTGCCCACGTTTCTTTGGTCCCCGTCCGCTGCACCGGGTCCTGGTCCCGCGCGTGCTTGACCGATATTTTTATCCATCCCTGCCTGCTAGCGGCCATCCACTATCTCTTATCCGGGAATGGCCAGTCTGCCTAATTTGGGGACATTCAATCAGTGCCTGCAGCTGCTCGTCCAGCTGGCCTTCGTATAGCTCCCAAGACTTCACCCTCCCGCCAGTTCGGCTTCTTCACCACTGCCGTCTCGTGTACCGACATTTGAGCTTCCGCTTGCCTACATTCCGGCCAAAATGACGTGTGCTGTGGTTATCTTCGGGATCACCTGCAGCAGCGTTGAATAATCCTGAGAATAATCCTAAGAACTACTGTGCACCGGCCGACTCATCGCGAAACTGTCATCACCACCAGGGTGTGTCGACGTGCTGCAGGGCGTGATGATCTTGCGGAACCTATTTTTCCACGCTGCTTCGGTTGCGATTGCATGCAGCTCTATGAGTTACCGGACGTAGGCATCGATTGTTGGAAATCAGGCGCTAAGGCAGCAGCAGCAGCCCTCTCTTTCGTAATGACAGACCAAGTTACAGATTTGCTTACCAAGGCATCCATGATGCTTGTCCTGCCCACGTGTGAGTCAAGTCTTGGCTATTTGCCTTCTCACCAACACCATCACATCCGTGCACCCATTACCTAACGAATACCGCCAATATTGCCAATGAAGTCGCCAGCTGCGCTCTTCACCGAGTTACATCTACAACATCGAAGCTGATATCGGGGACCCAGTTTAACAAGGCTTTGCAAGTTTCAGTAGATGCCTCATCAATCAATCAGCAGAGATAACTCCGACAGATGTGCGCTCTCTTTTGAGTCTCAGCTGAGTGCGTTTTCGTCTTCGACTGCCCCCAAACGGTTCCCTAAGCCAACCAATAACCCCGCGCGACACGGACAAAGTACTACTTCCGTACCGTTCGACCAAAAAAGATGTTTACGGCAGCCACAAAACCGTTTGACAAAAGTCCAATTGCTGGGCTTGTTTAGGGTTACGACCAGAACGTTACATTATCCGTCAATGTGTGAGTGCACAACAAAATTTCATCACATTTTGGGTACTGTTGTGAGTCCATGCTCGTCCTTTGCAGTATTTGGCTGCTATTGAATCATGCCAAATCATGCTGAATCATGCAAATACGTCAATGTCCTATCGAGTGGGCCCTGTTCAGCCTTGAAGATCCACACGTGTTTCGGCCCGGCCGGTAGCCACAAACATGGCCAATCTGGTCTCTGTGCCCTGCCAAGCCAAAGTTTGTTTTCATTCCTGGCCGAAATGCGTCAGGATGTCTTAGATCCTTCCGAACTTGCCCGGTGCGGCCCGCGGCAAGGAAACACTTCCACTGACGATCATTCTGAAAAGATTGTTCTGGAAAAAGGTCGAATTGTCAAAACCGGCATGTAGTATTAGTGATCTTTCGACAAAGCATGCAGAATATGACTGCATAGGACGTCACTCGACGAGTGTGGCAGGACTTAAAGATGCAGCGGACTTTGAGGCACAAATGCTGTTGCAGGGTAACGATATGAGCTATTGTAAGGAACGGCCCGTTACGAGGTTTTCCAGGTTTTTGCCACCGAGTATACACATATCAGGGAATGAAATTCCTTTTGGGCACTGGGCAGTGGAGGATTGTTGGGCCACTAAAATTGTTGCAAGTATTGCGACAGCAGCAACCATTTTACAAGCATAGCCCCACTACTTGAATCAACATTTCCGATTTTTAATAGATTTTACTCTTCTTTGCCTTGTCTGATTTTTACAAAGTTTGCCACTCTTTTACTAATCGCAAAAATTCCTTCATTTGGTTCATTTACTCTGTTTGTGAACTGCGCCTCTTTGCGGCACAGGCGGTCAAAAATCGGACAGGTAGGATACACAGCACGGCGCTTAAGCACTGTACGACTGAACATAATACTGTCCACTTGTTAGCAAAGCATTCAGGTGTGCGGTATTTTTGCAAGGCACACACCGTTAGTACAGACTCCTCACCACCATCATGCTCATTTACGAGATACACGTAGAGTATCAAAGCAAGCTCATGACAAAAGCCTGCCACGTCATCAGTAAACATACAAGCATATCCAATGGTTCTACAGCCATGAATCGGTACCTCGCCGTACCGCCTGACTACAATGCAGACCAGAGCGACGGGCATTGGACGGATTGACTGGTGGCAGGACTTACACGCAATCACCCTCCCTCCCAGTCTTCCTACGCTAAGTACACGTCCCCAATCCCTTCCATCAATCCGTACCTTTACCCAACCCACGTCTCCCTCTTCGTCGGGTTGCTTCTCCCTCATTACGGTACTCGGATGAACTGCTATGCTCTCCTCGGCTCCATCGATCTGCGTTGGATCAAGTTCGGGATTTGTCAAGCCCGTCCACGAGCTCGTGATGCTCATGGCATCAGTCTGAAGGGATAGCCGAAGACCGCCGTGCATATTTGCCAACATCTCCAAACGCGGGCTGTTGCTGGAACCGCTGATCCCAGCAGCAGCTGGAGCCCGACGATTATTGCCTCCGCTGAATGATGCATTTGCTGGTCCAGCTTTTGCGGCTAATGCCAGCTTGGTGAAGCGATCGGAGACGCTTTTGAGCTGTAATAATGGGGGGAGCATGATGTGCACATCTGGCTCCCGGCATCGTGGTTCATGGAGGCCTTCTACAGATGCCGCTGTAAGCACACGTACAGGAATCTCTTGAGTAATGATTGTGTCCCGAGATTCGTGAGATGAAAAATCCACGGCATGACTTGAAGTATAGGGACCGCCCTCAGTTGCGTCTTCAAAGCTAAATTCGTCGTTCTGCGGATGGCCGGCTGACCCTTGGTGGGGCAATGAGACTGAAGCTGAGGAAGTAGTGGTGATTGTAAGTGTCAGGAGGGGTATGTTGTCTTTCTTCGTGAGTCGTATGGATGCGGAAATAGAAGAAACTGCAGATCTGAGAGCTCGCTGAAGGGGTGCCAGGGGCACTTCAAGATTGATTGTGTTATTCTCAGCCGCGCTTTGTATTGTGTACTCTTCAAAAAGATTGTCCTATACCTGATAAGACGAGAGTCCGGAAATTTTACATCATGACAAACTCACGATAGATAGTACGCTTAGAGAAATCCATACTTAGCGATTGATTGAGTGTTTCGTATTGGCTCAAACTTACGCCCATACCTGGGAACCATTCTCCGGTATGATGGTAAATCGGACATCATCACTGGTCATCCGTAGCCAAGCAACATGACCCAGAGATGAAAGTGAGGCTGCAAGCTCTATTCCCAGTCAGAGAATTGAACGCTTACCACGGAGTTTGTCATACTAGAAAAATTTGAAATGTTTCTAATGCTAGCTCGGAACCTCATTATGATTAGTGAAACTCTGACATGTCCTGTAATTTCAACCAATCTGATTGTTCATTAGCCTTCGCCGCATGAATTGTTCGTACAACTGAGCTAGCATAGGTGCGTAGGTATCTCCAAACCCTAATTGACAAGGTAGCTCCGCCCTAATTACCGAACTTGTCACGCTGGCACGTGAGAGCGTGGTCCGCTCATCCCGTTTTTCGGCCCCATTTCCGCCGTATCTCCTGTGCCGCCTCCTCTCTGACCGATATCTGAGTTACACTACTGCAAGATCCTTGTGTCATTGTCACAACCATCTTGACATCAGGCTCTCAGGCGACATGGATACTAAACGAAGTCCTGAATCCGCGGTGCGTCGGAGCCATGATCCTAAACAACAGCGGCAGCGAAGTGGCCGACCAGGTTGATGTGCTAGTAGTCGGCGGAGGCCCTGTTGGTATCTAATTCTCCAAACATAATTGACGGGATATTGGCTGAACACGAAATCTCACTTTTTAGGCCTTCTGACAGCATATCAGCTCGCTCTCTTTGCCTATTCAGCCAAGCCATTGCGCATTCGTATCATCGAGCAGTATTCCAAATCTTCCCAAAACAACTATGGCCGTGCAATCACGCTGTTCCCGCGAAGTGCTGAGCTTCTCGACCAATTAGGGCTCGCGGAATCTCTCGCCCAGCGGTGTTTTGCTTGTCGTGAAACAGCTTCTTACAATGCAAAGGGAGAGGAGGTGGAGGGGAGAGGATGGTACGTTCTGACTATGTGTTACAAAGATTCACTGACTTTATACAGGCATTTCATGAGGTCAATGGGCGAGGGAAAGACGAAGTGGGATTTTGCCCTGGTCTTGAGACAAAAATATCAGGAAGAAGTCTTTAGAAAAGCGCTGGGGGAGAAAGGTGTCAAAGTCGAGACTTCTGTGAGGTTGGTAGATGTAGCTGTGGATCAGACGGTGAAGAGCTCCGATTTCAAAGTAACCGCAATGCTAGACCATCTCGATACTGGCAAAAAGGAGCATGTTCAATGCAGGTACCTCATTGGAGCGGATGGAGGGCGGTCTTCTGTACGAAGAATATTTGATATTCCATTCGACGGGAGCATGAGCGAGGATAAATGGGTTCGAATTGACGGTCCCGTGAAAACTAACATACCGAAGCCTCGTGCATACGTATCATTGGAGAGCCCTACCCATGGCAATGTGCTTTGGGTAGCTCTCGATCACGGAGGTACCAGAATAGGATTTGCCTTTACTGCAGATCGGCAAACAGAGTACGCTGAGTTTGACGAAGCAGCTGCTATCAAAGAAGCCCAAGCTGCGGTCAAGCCTTTTGATCTCGAGTTTGAACGTGTCGACTGGTATACCGTATACGTTGTTGGTCAACGTGTGGCGAGACACTTTTCATATGAAAACTGTGTCTTTCTTGTCGGAGACGCCTGTCACACCCATAGTTCTGGTGCAGCACAGGGCTTAAACACTGGAATCCACGATGCTGTGAACCTGTCTTGGAAGCTTTCATTGGTACTCAAGTCCGCTGCAGATCCGGCTCTACTTGACACGTATGAATTAGAGCGACGGCCAAATGTAGAAAAGCTCATTAATTACGATAAAGATATCGCTCGACTTATGACTATGCAACTACCAGAAGGTTGGAACGGCAACCCAGATGCTGATCATAATGAGATTCTGGGCGATGTTCTGGCTCAAGCGGCAAGCTTCAGTAGCGGACTTGGGATTTCATACTTTGCTGGAAATCCTGTCAATCCTCTCAACTGCTATGGAGGGAGTCCTCTCGTTCTGGACATGGCACAGCCCGGTCAACGTGCTCCGGATGTCATTTTGCAAAAGCCAGGGACGTTTGAAGACACTCGATTACATGCAGAAACACCGAATCGGGGTCTTTTCAACGTTATATTGCTGACTGGATCTGCATATACTACAGTAAACAAAATACGACAACGTCTGGATAGGAATAATGGCAGCTTGTCAAACACATGTGGATGGCTGACCATTGTCCTCGGTCATTGGCCATCAGCCTATGAAATTCTTGGTGGACCGCCTATTGGCAAGTATCTTTGCGATCGGGATGGGTCAGGCCATGCTCAGTTCGCAAGTTTGGCAACCAAGGAAGGCCTGATTGTAATACTGAGGCCAGATGGGTGGCTTGCTTGTCTTCTGCCGTTCGACCCTGAAAGCATCGATGAGATTGAATCCTACTTTGAATCTTGCAAGATCAAGCTATCTTAGAGCAAACAGACGAAACCATGGACTGCAATAAGAAAATATCACGAATGGCAAAGAATGCGCTTCGTAGTATACATGCCAGGGAGACCCTCAAATATGATCGATTATCATAAGTTTTGGGTACATGTCTCAATACAAGATCTCACGATTCTGGTGGCACGAAGTTATGTTGATTTCCTCCATAATATTTCTTGCTGTAGACCTTGGTAATGTGCACAGTCAACAACAATATTCAATTATAATTTTCTACAATATGTTCGACTAACTACACAATCGATTACACTTAGCCAGTCCCAGTATATGGGCTCTGCACCGAGCCGAAGCTGTTTAACCATCATTAGTACAGAAATTGTTAAACGGACGAAAAAAGTATGCCATAGAAACACTCACCCAGTAGGACATTGCCTGCCCAAAGGCACACTTCCACTCCTGATATAACACACCTTGGCAGCCGCGCAAGCATCGCTTGTGCAGTTCGGGCTCTGAACGGAACTCTTTCCCTGGTAAGTGTTGAACAGCTCTACCAAAGATCGATTGGCTTGCATGGCTTCGGTGACTCCATGCCAAAATGTTGCATTGAGCGGTGCATCTGTAGGCCAGCCAGACGGAATTCCATACGCTTCTCGAGTGGAATACTCAAATTTGTATGTTGGACCTGTGACAGAATTGTTGAAAGAGTGGAACGAGTTGACGTCTGCATACCACGTGTATGCTTCGTAGATGTCGAAGTTGCCAGTGTCGACCTCATACATGCGGAAACCAGAATTGAGGTTCGTCAGAGGAGTCACAGACGGCCCGATCCATCCGCTGACGAGGGCGGACTGGGACGAATTCCGCACAGTCCCGTTATTGGCATAGTAGATCATGACCTGATCTTCGTGGGTGTGTCCAAAAAAGATGTTTCGAATCACATGTGGAGAATATCGATCGACTATCTGATAAAACAAATTCGAGGGGTTAGGAATGGGATTGGTCCCATCCCAGCCTGACAGAACGTGCGCTTGTATCCAAACTTGCTCACCAGCATCCTCTGCGGCTTGAAGCTCATCGATTACGAATCTAAACATTCCACTATTATCTGGATTTGTTGTGTTAATGAAATTGAACGGGTTCGATTTGTACCAAAAATCAGAATTGAAGGTGATAATGCGGAGACCAAAATGGTTCTTAATGGAATAAGCACCGTAGTGAGTCCTCGCTTGTTGAGCAGCAGCGGCATCAATCCACCCCTCGTTCTGCCACAGTCCAGCCACATGATCATAATTCCAGCTTTGCTGTTGGCCAAGAGGTCCGGGCAAGCTATGCGGAGCATCGATTGCTTCAGGGTTACTGTCGTGATTGCCAAGAACTGGGAAGACAGGCCCACTGAGGTACTCCTTGAACATTGTATAAATGCTGTCCTCTGCATATTCTGTATATGCTCTTGAAAGTTGCGTCTGCGGGTCATGAGAAACAAGATCACCAGTGTAGGTGACCCAACCAAGAGCATCTTTCTTTCCAGTCCCTGTCAACGGCCCAATTGCTTGAAGCGCGGCCAATCCCAGATCATATGGCGTATCACAATTGTATTCGCCATAGTAGCTTGCTGGGAGGAGCAGCTGTCCTGAACTTGATTTCACATTTGTCCTGCAGCACAAACTGGAACTACAATTGCCTTCACTGCCAATGCTATATCTGGGATCCAAGTGAAAGTCAGACAAGTGCACAACCTTTACCCTTTTTCCGCTTGGCAAAGGGGCGCTGGCGTTTGCTGGTTTAGGCTTTGGGAAAAGTCCCGTCGTATTCAGAGGCGAGGTTGCTGGAGCAGCACAGAAGGTAGAGCTTATGGAATTGCAAATATATTGACCGTCGAGACCTCCTACATCTGCGAATGCCAAAACCTGCGTCCAAACTGCACCAAATGTGCTTGCATCAAAATCCTGCTCACAAGTCGTGTTGGAATGTAGCTTGTATGTTTGACATAAGCTGACCATGGCATCGGGGATCTTCGAAGGGGCTAATAAAACTGCATCCTTGGCCACCTGTAAAGCAGCAATACATTTCGAGCAATTTCCTGTGATGCTGGTTCCCTCGATGATCTCTGATATCTGTGATACTGTATTGTCTATGAGTGTCTCTGCCTCCGAGCTTGAGAGATTGGCAATGGGAGTTGGGAAATAGATTGGATCGGGGTCATTGCTTGGAATGGTGTCTGGATCAGTCAAATTGAGAGGAAAGGTCTCCTTCAACACAGGATCATAGAGCGCAGGCTGCGGCTCTTGAGTCGGTGCTGCTCGATAGTAAGTGGGAAAAGCTGAAGTAGGGAAAGCAGGAGGGGCAACAAAAGAAGAGCTTCCAGGAATTGACGCCTGTGCCAATGCGTGAATAGAAGATTGAGCAGAGAACTGCGTCAGAGTGATGGCAGTCAGACCGAGGAACGAAAGTGTGAGCATGATGGCTAGGAATAGGCGTTCTCTTCCAAACAAAGTTAAAAGCCTATTTTCCAAAAGTTGTGGCTCGTCGGGCGACATATAAAGCTTTCATCAAGCGATCCCGCATTGTGCAGCGCGTCAATACATTTTTTGGAGCTGTCTGACTTACAATTTCAAGCTCCTGCAGCCCCATTGGATCTGACCGGTGGAAAAAAGGCCTTAATAAAGCTCATTGGCGAATGGTTGTATGCCAGGTCACCCACGTGCGGATCGCTGCAGAATCGCCAAGGTGTTTAGGGCTAAACCACACGCGGCAGGTGAGCCTCTCCAGCCTCTTGGTCTTGAGATTTTGTTCAACATCTGCTGCGTCACAACTCCAGCATTACGTCACTGATTGAGTTCATCGAAGATTTTTGATTCGCCTTTTACTTCGACTGGGTTCCCACGTGTGGTGGCTTGAAGACCGGGGTTTCGGAGGATCGCTGAGACAGAACGACTCGTATTTGATCAACTCTTGGCCGGTTTTATTGAAATAGTGACCCGCAGCGATTTCCAAGTCAGTTCAATCTACCACAATTCTTTCCTGCACGTCTTAGTATGCTGGATCGAAGGATGTCAAGAGTTCTCGAGAAGTGGACACCGCTCATAATTGTACATGCAGGTCAATGGCGAGGTGTATTGGAACTTAAACAGTCTCCAGCCTGGTTGGCTATACGAGAGAGAAGCAAGCCTGCTCGTATGCAGTGAATCCAAGGTTTTCAGGTGGCTAGTGAAATGCCATCATGCTGTCCCCGCAGCCCATCCGTTTCTCCTCCAGCTGGCCTTGTTCACCATGTCCCAACGATAACATGGAAATGTGGGCTCTAGCCGTTGCAGGCGTAGTGGCTTATGCATAGCCCTGATGCCAGCCCAAATGGGATGGTTGGGCGGGCCATTTTTAGCTGTCTTCGACCCTCTCGGCGCTTTCCACACCGCCCGCCACTCTCTTTTCCGCCTACAATTTTCCAAGAACCTTCCGATGGCTGGCTTAATGTTATTGCTGTGCCCGCAGCGCCGTATTGGTTGTCTGAGCAATCCTAGCTACGTAGCATGAGGTTATCTGGCATGCAACGGTAGTTTCCCCCTGTCACGTTCAATCAACGTCAGCAGCTCGAGTTGGAAGCGGGCGGCTTTGAAATTGTGACAGAGAAACTTCCACCGGCTACGTTCTACTAGGCAACCATAGGAATCTCGACGCCATGAACTACTCTTACCATAACTAGCAAATTGATTGTCGAGTTTACTCAGGACCGGTCGTAGTATCCTGCGCGGATGTACCTGGGGTACAACCTTGGCAAGTAAAATCCAGTAACCCAGTCTCCACACGGGAAGAGGTGATAGTCTTATGCACGACGAAAATCTATAAAGATCGCCAGCCTCCGTCGAAGTCCAACTCTATCTGCATTCCACGCCTTCGACAGTCGATTACTCCACTTTTTTATCATCAATCGAGTCCACTATCAATCAATCCATACTCCATCCATCAAAATGCTCTCTTTCTCCGGGCTCGCTGCTACTCTTCTTCTCATTACCCCATTTCTTTCCTATGCAGCCCCACTTGAGAAGCGCCAGACCTACAATGTTAACGTAACTATTTACGACTCTTCCAAATATGCTTCTGATGGGTTCAATCTTACGGAGTCTGGCCTGGTACTCAATTCGGGAGAGTGGATTGTAGAACCAGCTGCGTTCATCCCTGCTGGTGGCAACTCTACCTTTGCCTTTACTGCTGGTAAGCAAGGCTATCCTTAACTCTTCTGCATCTCGTACCGGGGCTCATTTATCATTGTATAGGCATTCAAACCTCACCTGCAGGCCTCTTGCTGCAGGCTGTCGTCCCTTACCGTGCCCAGATGACCGAATTTGGCAATGGACCTTTTGTCACTACCTATCTGGCTTTCGACCTCAATACTGCCCAACGGCCCCAGGCTTCCTTTACCCATGCCACTGACTCTGGCAACCAATGGCTGTACATCTACGATTCCTACTCCGATGATCTTAGCGGACTCGGCACCCACGTCATTGATGTTTACATTGAGGATGCTAGCAGCAGCTGAGCAATTTGACGGTTCTGATAGACTTTCTTGGGAATAGAGGCGTTCTGTTATGCGATGGTCTACATGTCTATTGAATGCCTTCATTGGCGCGGAAAATGGTTACGGGGGTAATGACAACAACATCATGTCCGACTTTATGTCATTCTTCAATAATGTCTTTGCATAATTAGTGTAATTCCAAAATATTCTCCACACTTTTCTCTCAGGGCTTTCTGTGTCTGGAAATCGTACAACCCGCAGTTGCAGGAATCTTCATGATGCCCTGCCATACATAGGCAGCTTCAAGACCTTCCCTCTCGTATCCTTTTAACCTATCAGAAAACAGCGATTGGTATTCATTATTAAATACGCTTCAACATATCCTTCTGCGACAGATGCGTGAAACCTGTTCTAAGTTCACAACTAAGAGCAGATTGCATTTGGACACAGAACTTTATTCACGATAGCTCGCTACCAATTAGAAAAAAGCTCGTGGCTTGAGTCTTCCGCGACTTGTTTAATGCTTTGCTGACGCGAACTTTGGCATTACTTCATCAGCACTGTAAGGATTGCCTTGGGACTTACAACTTGGCGTCAGTTCCTACACCATGCCGTTCTGATTCATTGTCAATCCAAGCTTAATCCTACAACACCGGATTGGGTCTCGACGTTTAACTTTGCTTTTTTGAGGCATGATCATTCGTTCCATGCAACCATCTGGCTCAGCTACAGATGGCGGTTCGGCTTCAACTGAATATGCTCAAGCCTACTCAACATCATAGGTCTGAGCCTTTTTGTATGTCCAAAATGATGGTCTTCACATTCACTCAGCTTGCGTCTTATAGTTGTGTCTTGTCTTCACGGTCTCACTGGAAGCCAGTCATTGAAGAGTGGAGAACGAACAAAGATGGTAGGCTCTGAGAATGACCTAAGACTGGCCAATAGATGACTATGATACTATGATACCTTTAAATTAACCAACTGATCCCAGCTAGATAAATGGAATTTGCGGACTGAAGCTGCGAGAGCCAAGGGCTGCTTGTTAATTTGCAGGAGATTGCTTGCCAGTAGCTACCCTAGATTTCCTTCAGGGATTCTCTCCGGTTGGGTTTGAGTTTCGCGTTTTTGCACAAGACCTAGCTACGATCATCCTTTTGTTGTGACCAAGCCTTTTTCAACATCAACCGCTAGCGAACGGGCCACACAGTGACCACGCGCTACATTGTTCTCGTCCTCTGTTGCTCGTTCGAGGCTATAATACAATATCCGCAGACATTGTAAGCACGAACATAAGCATAGAAGACGGACAGAGGCAGTCCATATATTGGTAGAAGATCGTAGCTAAGGGACAGCTAAGGTTTGACGAACAGTGAAGCAAAATTGACATGATCAATGGCGCGGCTGAGCTCATCAGCTTTGACCGGTCAAGTCATCCAAATATATTCACGGTCTTCAGAAGATACTAAACTTCATCCTCCGAGCTCGCCAGAGGGGCCAAGAAAAGTGACCGTGCGACTTTAGAGACCGGATCCAACCATAGCCACCACAACACTACCGGCCATGAACAAGCTAATGAGTTTCATCTCTATTTACGTTCGCAATCCTGGCTCTATTTGGGCGCGGAATGACAATGGCTTGTTCTTGGACCTGTAAAAACTGTGCAGTAGGTTGTTTTACAGATTTTATCCATCCGGCCTTCTTATATATCTTTGGCTATGTCTACTTCAAAAAGATCCACCAGCAAACACTGTCCATCTATCCTATAACTCCACCTCTTCAACCAAATAAAAGACCTTCCATATTCCCGTCCTCTTCCATATCTATCCCGTCTCTCGTCCCTCTCTACTTCGCCCTCTTCAATCCACTCGAAATGCAGCTCACCGCGTCCCTCCTCACGCTCCTAACCCTCACAACCACCACCCTCGCGCAATCCTCCTTCGACGCCTCCTCCTTCAGCGCCAGCCTCAGCAGCCGCCTGGCCTCCGACTCCTCCTCCATCAGCGCCGGCCTCAGCAGCCGCCTAGCCTCCGACTCCAGCCGCGTCGCCTCCATCACCGCGAGCGTCAGCAGCCGCCTCGCATCCGCGTCCAGCGCGTGCCGAACCTCCAGCTGCAGCAGCGGCAACATCGTCATCATCAACGGGCACACCGTTACCAGCAGTGGCGGAACACCTGTGGACGCGGGACCCACGGGGACGGTGGGGCCTACGGGCTCGGTAGGACCTACGGGCTCGGTGGGACCTACGGGATCTGTGGGACCCACGGGCTCGGTATCCGGAACGTCGCCGACGGGGACGAACGTGGTGGTTGTGAATGGTGGAGAGGGAGGAGTGAAGCAGAATTTGTTGGCGGTTGGAGCGGTGGCAGCCGCTGCTTTGGCGATGGTTTAAAGGGGAGTGGGGGTTTTGGTATGTTACAAAAGGGATAGTGTAATGTGCTGGATAGAAAACGTCGGATCTATTGAAATTCGGGATTTATTCACTCTCAGGTTTGTTAAAGCTTCGTTGAGGGTTTTCTAAATTTCGTCAAGCGACCGAAATGCAATCACAACTTTCAGCTTTGAAGATATGAGACGTTGGCTCTTCACGCTCAACTCCGAAATTCATAAATATTACAACTATACTATATGATTTAGAACTATTCCCGTTACCGCTCAATCCCCATGTCATTTCATCAACCCTCGTACATGCCGACAAGATGCCCGCTCTGTTCAATCTCCTCGAACCTAAGTGGACGAAGAGCTACCAGAGCTACTTCCGCCTCCGAGAAGACTGCCAAGCAGCGCTGGCAGCTCTGGTAAAAGCTATTTCATGTAAGCTTGTGGTGATCGCGTTTGCTAAATTATAGGGTTTGCGAACTGTAGAAGCCTCCGACACAAGACCTTGCGTCTGATTCACAAACGTGGGTGTCAGTAGAGCCGCCCCATTGTTGACAAGAGATCCAATGTTGTTAATCGTCTCCGGCGTGAGTAGGTTCTCAAGGGCAGAGATCAACTGCCCAATGTCACCAAGTCCGCCGAGCTGGCGGGTCTCTAGAGGAGCTGGCTCTGGTCCAAGGCCAGCGACGGGCGTTGCTGTGGCAGTAAAGGGTGCGAATCCCATTGCGGCGGATATAAAAACGTTTGAGAAACGCATATTTGTTGGGCTGTCGAAGGGCCTTGTCTCCGGTTGCGGAAAAGCGATCAAAGAGTTTGAAATGTCCCGGCTTGCAAAAACTGAGGAAAGAAACAAAATGATGGACAATCGAGCTTTATATACCCGTGTCTTTAAATTGTGACGATTAGAATCGTCAGTGCATCATGCGTATTTGGAGAAAAATGAGGATGACGTGGGTGGAAAGTATCAGTACTACCTTCATAGATTAATCAATGCATCTGAATGGCTGTCAAGTAATGAGTAGAAGATGAGCGACCTGATCGAAAACGAGAAGATCAGGAGAGTCTCTGGCTTGGAGCAGGCATGGCTCATAAACATATTAAAACCAATCTCCGGAGGGTCGCACATGAAGCATGATCACGATGCTCAGTCCCTTTACTTGCTTCATGCCACTGCAACATGTCGTCTTACTCACAGAGTCCTGATTAGCAATATCCCCACGTTAGAAAATGTTTGAGACTTTCAGAAATCCAGTTGCACGACGGGCGCCTGCCAACAGACAAGAGCAACCTCGCAAGATGAATTTCGAATTGTAGAAAGTCAATTAGAGCGGCATGATAGTCTATTCAACTCGATGGCGTGAAAGAACTCTTCGAAGGGGCTTTGCCGAATCATCAAATGAAGGAGTAAGTAGCGGAATTAAGGTAATTAATAGAAGGCGTTTGCCAACGCCGAGGTAATTACGTACACTGAGGCATTTCCAGAGAGGGATAAGAAGAGCAATGAAAAAGGGAGAGTTTTTGATAATTCATGTTTCAGATTAATACAATATTGGTACAGGAAATCGCAGCGATGAAAACATGATACACCGAGGCATCTCTCGTCAACCCGAATGTTCACAGGTTCGCCTCTCGGCCGCCGAGGTCAACTTCTTGAACACTGACGAGCCTGTAATATCACATCTCGTTCTTTATGCCCACAGAATAGTCAATTCGTAGTATTTGCCAATGTGAGGAGCCCAAAGTCAATGTAATTTGATTTGTCACTTGCAGCACTGGAGGGCAGATTACAGTTTCCAGACTTTCCAATCTTTGGTATTGACATTAGATAAAATACCGCCCAACGGGCCTTGAGAATCTTTGCTTCCCTCTGGAGGCTTTTTGCCTGCCCAGTGCGCAACGAACCCGTCCGGACCAGAGATCAGAATTTGCCGTGATAGCTCAGAACTGTTAGAAGGATGTTCTGCTCCTTTTTTAAGGTAGTCATTGATCACTCCAGGTGTTATGAAAGACTGCTCGTCATCAACAAGATAGTCAATACGGATCCTTTGGTTAGCATCGTCTTTCGAGAGCTGTTCATAGGTCCGCAGTTGTTGAACAACAGGATTGATCGTTTCTGACGTATATTTGTTTGGCATAATTTGCCTTTCACTTGCTGTCCCCCACAGACGTGATAACCATGGTCCAAGGCCCCGCTGAGCCGGTAGAGCTGTAGAAGAGTTGGTACCTACACAATCCTCCCGATGACGATTTGCCCACAGGACATGGCAATGGACATGAGGACGGTGCGAGATCGCATGTAGCAGCTGCATAGCTGGAGCAATTCCCGTCCCTCCAGCCAAGAAGATCAACTCGGTAGCATTTGGTGGGAATTGATACTCAATGTTTGCTCGTCGAATTTCAATCTGACTTCCAATGGGAAGTCGATGAAGATATCCAGACACCTCACCAGCTTCTTCCCTACGAATCAAAAGCCGTAGATCATTCGAGTCGTCATCATCCTGACTGGCAGAGGGATCAGGATATGGTGGCAATGGAGTATACGCCCTCACGATCTGAAGTTGGGGTTGCTTTACTTGCACGCTCCAGATACCACGATTCCATAGCTCCTGTAGATGCTTTGCATCAAGTGTGCCATGGGTAGGACGAATCCGAAAAATGCTGCTGCTTGAGGAAACCGGTACTTTTTCAATCAAGGTAAACGGTCTAAAGGAATGGGCATCAAGGAATGTCGACTCATCCCAGTCTTCTTTGAAATCCGATTTCAAGAAGGATCGAAACAGAAATCCAGCTACCGCACTTGAGGTGAGGACAATGATAGCTAACCGAGCAGATACTGCCCGCCTTTGGTTACGGTGCTCTGTCGACGCATATCGGCCATGTCGGTGGTAATAGAAGCAACGTGGAAGTGAGAGCTGGGATCTGTACCAAACCGAATTGACGCCAAATCGAGAGATTCTGAAGGGGTGAAACTGGACTACCCGCATCAGATTTGCTGTCAGGTTCGCGAACGGATTTCAGACGCGAATCCTTAAACTTCATGCCTGGCAAGGGGGCGCCATTGGATGAAACAGGAAGTGGCCAATGATTCGCCTACGCAAAAATCCCCGCACTTTCGGACACTGACCGGAATGACCGTCACCATGCAACTTCAGTCGGTGCCTCCGCCAAAATGTCCCTCGAATCAATCTCATATCTCTCCTCCGCAGACGCCTCGATCCTAATTGCCATTGGATCTGCCTCCTGTATATCACCCGAGCCAGCTTCAAATACCGGTAAAGCTAGTTCACCCAATTGATCCATGCTTGCCGAAGGTAGTTCGGCCTTTTCCCACTGACTGTGGTCTTCATCGACGGTGCTTTTCGCATTCCGAATTCTCTGCCGTTGCACAAGGAGAGCTGTGATTAGTGCAAAGATCAGGATTCCCGCACTCCCTAAACCTACTCCCACCCCCACCTTCGCACTTGATGAAAGGCTCGAATCTGAGATGGAGGAGCCGACATTTGAAGGTGGTGGAAGAGATAGGCTAGTGACAGAAGGTGAGGGTGAGAATGACGGAAGATGCGTTGGAGGCGATGACAACGACGATGTTGAGGAATCCGACACCTTCATCTTCCGAACGCGAAGCACGGAAGCAACCACAATCGCAGTTTGGCTTTGACGATATGAATATGTGGACCTTATAGTGGTATTCGACTGGTTCACTGATCCGTATACAGTGCCAGTGTAGATGTCTTGCCACGTGCCATGAGCAACGGACTGATTGACCAAGGTCACATTGTCGTTGATTTGATCGGCGTTCAAGCCAGTCATCACGTCGAAACTCACGGTAGCCCTTTTTGAGCAACTGTCATCGAAAGTACAGCCAGGTGTGTATATGGAAATCGTATAGTTGGAGTCTTCAGTGACATTAGGATTGTAGACAATGAGATTAGAAGGTAGATCCGCGTAGGGGGGCAATACCCATACATAATAGCCATAAGCCGAGTCGGTTGAATTCGTGATTGTATACTGCGCAAGAGAGTTGCTCGATGGGAACACATAAAATCCTGTCTTCGATGGAGGTGGAGCAATGAGTGCCATGGGAGCCAGGCAAGTTCATCGGATCGGTTTCATTTTCCTTGCGAAGCAACGTTTGGTTATACTTGATTTCTGCTTTCACCCTTTATCATTAAATGGTCTCATTGAGGCTATGTCCCCAAAGGAAGCAAGCACTCTCCTACACGTAGGCTCCGCCAAGACACCAATAAGAACCTCAGAGTCTCGGTCTAATCCTCATTTCAGACGAACCAAGAGTTTAGAAGAGCCCTTGCCGACTGGTAAAATACTCAAAACACTGCGGAGCAAAGCCTAGACTGGTCCAATTTGATTGGCACAGGTCGACCGAAACGTCTATCTTTAGATTATGTGGTGTGATGATCGAGCTCGTTTTGAAATTCGTTTCGGATACTCGGCTGCTCTGAAAAATTGGGCGAGCCTATACAGATTTTGACGGATGCGTGGACAAGCGCGTGGTATATTCCGACCAGCTCAGTCGAGCCTTAATTCGCATAGCATCCTTCCGTCCCACTTTATGCTATTGCCAGAGTATACGAAGCGTTCCGGCTGCATTGATAGAATACTGTGATAGCCCAAGACCACTTTATTTGTATATCTACCATCTCTGAAGTCGATCTACATTTGACTCAAACAAGGACGATTCATGTAGTATATCAAAGCGTGTGTCCCGTAGGCTGTTTTAAAACCTCCGATAAGATTAATTAGTTTCATGACAAATGCACATATTCATAGGCTTCTCCATGCCTCAAGTACGATAACCAGGCTAATAAAGCCGTCTTATTCCATATTGGGTCGTGTTGCCGGTCATAGTAATTAGCGAGAGAAGCTCTTTCAGGGCTTTGTAGAAGTTGCATGTATTGACATTTCCAACGACGAGCTTTTGAAGCTGAACGACTTGAGGAAAAGCACAATTATTGCCATTTTGAAATTCTACTACTTCTTAGCAAACAAAGCCTCCGCAATTAAAATTTAAATTGATCGTGAGGTTTGCTGATCTTATGTATAGTCCATGACGACAAGTATTGCAATCTCCAAAATACCTTAGCTTTTGTATTGGAGTAGGTAGGCCGACGATCCAGCAATGGTAGGGTGGCGGCGTGGTAGGGTGAACAAGTGCAAGATGCAAGTGATCTGCACTTGTAGATCTCCCGACACGCTCATGCAAGATTACGTAGGGACACACTGCCCAGAATTCCAAGTTGCGCTCCACCTACTCCACGCTCTGACGCATGGATTCTTAGCTCTGCAGTTAAAGCTTGTATATATGCCGTATCCGTTTTCGCTTGTCCTTTTTCATGTTACAGTGTACCACCTGTATGTATTATAATGTCTGCAAATATTCAAACAATTCCCGCCCGTCATGGGACCGCAACATATGTGCCACAGGGTCATAGCATCAAGATCATCAACACTTCCGGTACCCAAGTCATAGATACTTGGGCATTTGCTCTTCATGCGCCACCGACAGGAAGACAGAAAAAGGCTGAGAAGCCGCAATCACAGGCTCCATCAAATGCAGGAGAAGATGTCAGCAGTCAAGTCTCGCAAAGAAATGACAACCCGGCGCAAAAGGACAATGGAACTATTACACCTGCAAGTGGCAAGGAAACTCAGACGATTGACGAAGAGACCAATTCCGAGGAGAAGCGGGGTGCTGGAAAGAACGAAACATTAGCGAATCAAAAAGATGACCAGAAAGAAACAGAGGATGATAAGGGCAAAAGTGAGGGACCCACTGGAGATCAAACCAAACCCGTGGAGAGTGGAAAAGAGACAGATCAACAGACAAATGATTCAAAAGCGGGCTCATCCAGATGGAGTGCATATATTCCAACATGGTCGTCGTCTCCAAGCGGTGCCCAGAGTAAAGACGGTCAAGGGGCAGCAGGCCCCAAGAAAGCACCCGCAAAGCTCAAAGACCAAAAGTCTTCCCAACAGAAAACTGGAGGAGCTGAACAGTCGTCAACATGGAGCTCGTATATCCCTACTTGGTCGAGCGCAAAGACGGAAAACAAGTCGTCGAATACGAAAGGCTGGTCTGCATACATTCCATCAGGACAGGGATTCTCATCCTATTTACCATCACAAGGCCAGCTTTCTGCTTTCGCTACACTGGTAAGTCCTGGCGCATTGATTGGGTTTGCTTGAACTGACTCGGTAGCAAGCATTCACGCAATCCCAATAAATCGTATGCTGAACAGCTCTATGATTTTTCCAAGACACCTGTCGGTGCAGCTGGGTTGTCAGGTATGTCAGAGTTAATATATCCATTGAGCCCAATACTAAAGATTGACAAAGCTGCTACCGGCTCCGGTTATGCCGGCTCTCTCTACGCTGGTTACAACGCTTATAGTCACCACCAAGATACCTCCGTTCCACCAATGGAGTGCATTTCGATGCCTCACTCGCGTGCACAAACGCAACACATACGTCCAAGAGTTGATGACGTGTTCTACTCCAATCTACGTCAGCCACTTATGACATTGATTGAAGATACGTCTCCTGGAATCCACGATACCCTAATTGCTGCTTGTGATCCACAGCGGTACAAGGGCTTGGGGGTGAAAGATTGGGAGAAGCATGGTTCTTGTGCCGAGAACCTGGTGTTCGCATTGCAGGAGTTTAACCAAAAGATTGGTTTGAAAGGCCCCAGAGCTGTCGGGGCTGATGTTTCCGTCAACATGGTTCCCGCTCCACTGAACCTTTTCATGAACATACCGTGGGATGAGGATGGCAATGTTAAATTTGAGGCAGCAAAATGCAAAAGAGGTGATTATGTTCGCTTACGCGCTGAACGCGATGTCGTAGTCGTAATGAGCTCTTGTCCACAAGATATATTGGATATCAATGGGAAGAAACCACAAGCGGGACACTTTATTGTGGAAGATAGCACGGGGAAGCCAGTTACTCAGGCTGCAGACAATACCAAGACACAGCCAGCGTCTCCGACAAGTCCTCGTAGACAGTTCACTGGGGCTGAGGCAACCCTGGCCAAGCTGAGAGAGCAACGGACAGGAAGCACACCACCAGCCAAAGCACCCGCCAAACTACCTCCAAAGAAAGGAGATGCCAATGGGACGACGCCAAAGAAGGAGCGTTCTGACTCAGCTGTCTCTGGTCAGGCTGCCGAGCAATCCGCGTCCAAGCCTATACCGGCAAGACAAAATTCGGAACTAAGCC
The DNA here is from genome assembly GCA_021030915.1 of Astrothelium macrocarpum. NCBI lineage: Eukaryota > Fungi > Ascomycota > Dothideomycetes > Trypetheliales > Trypetheliaceae > Astrothelium > Astrothelium macrocarpum. The sequence goes on along the minus strand of JAGEMR010000013.1, from coordinate 162,166 downwards.
AAAGATCGCAGTCCAGAGACCAGTCTGCGACACCAAAGAAAAAGCCGAAGAAGCTAGAAAGACGTGGTACACCAAAGGCGACGGACTAAGAGAAACAAATGGAACATCTCCACTCGTTTCTGATCTCTTTGTGATTTGCCTTGATTTTGTCTCCTATTGAAGTTCTTGTTACCCCCTTTGCGTAGGTGCGCATTGGACGAAACTGTTCCTGTTGGAAAGCATTCGGTTCGGCAGTGGATACGTAGATGTGTTATTCGAGATTCTCGCTTTTTAAGCGCAACCGTGTTTTTTGAAGGAGATTGGTATGGAGTGTTCTTGTGTCGATAGTTCAAAGATTCCTGATTGAACAAGAACTACGAACTGGATCAAGCAGGATTCTGCTTACGAAATGTCAAGTGCTGATCCAATCGGGAAAATATAAACATGAGTTGCTCTAAGACCCTTAAATCAATATCATGATCCCACAGTAGAGGGCGATGCCACTCTTTTACTGACGAAACCCGTCATGCTGTGAGCGCACTGAGTACAGTTGGCAAGGCGACTACTCGCAGTGAGCAGGCGATTGCTCGACAACTCGACGGTGAGCAAGTGAATGCTCGACAGACAGTCTGCGATGCGCCTAAGCATATAGGAACGCGGCATGACCGGCCAATCTCACCAGGCTCAATTTTCGTTATTAATTTATGCTGATAATAGATCATACTCCTGAGATACTCGGAATCGCGACAGTGCTTATGTTTTGTGATGGATGCCAGGAATATCTCCTCATCTTCCGTGCTTTCAAGTCACGAAAGCATTTTTAGTTGAATTACTTTGAAATGAAAGTGAGGAAACATATTATTGTTTTGGGGACCGTATGAAGCGAAATGTACACATACTCTGTTCGGTAAGTGCTAGGACTCAACAAAACACTAGCGAGATTTTACTTGGTAATAAATTTTTAAAAGAGATTGAGAAGGACAGTACCCGTCTTCTTCCAATCATACGCATGGGCGTGCACCAGACAAGCCAAGTCTGTTGGCGCGTAGCGTTGCTAGGAGCTCCAAAGGTTTGTTTCGGCTAAGCTCCCATTAATGGCTAGCGTTGTTTATCCAACGACAACAACCGGAACATCGCACATGAACCAAGACGCGTCCACATCTCTCCTCTGCACCTTTGGGTAAATCCTCTGTGACAGCGCAACGCTGCTCGCGCGAATCTGCCTGTCGTTATGGACTCCGATGAGTCGATTTTCGATGCAGGCGTAAGCTCTGATTTTGAGCCCGCACCCAAAGCAGTATGTACTGGTTGTTTATATCTCTTTGATTGCACTATCTTACTAATATCGATTTATTAGAAACCTAAAGCAGCACCAAAGAAGGCCGCTGGAACGACGTCAAAGCCCAAGGCTGCAACTAAGAAAACCACTCAAACGAAATTGAAGGCTACGAAAGCACCTGCACCAAAGAAGCGCGCGCGTGTTTCCTCTGACAATGAAAATTCTGACAACGAGCATGCTGCTGCCTCGCTCCATGATGACTCACTACTTTCGAATACTCCACCAAGCGCCAAAAAGCAGAAGAAGGCACCCGCGCCGAAAAAGACAGCTGCAAAACCTCTCCAAGAGGTCGAGAATGAGAGTATAGGAATGGATGGAACTACAGAACCGAAGCCGGCGCCAACGAACGCGACCGATCGCTACCAAAAGCTCACTCAGCTGCAGCATATCTTAAAGCGACCAGATACGTATATTGGATCTGTTGAGCGAACCGAAAAACAGATGTGGGTTTTCAATTCCGAAACTTCTATGATGGATTACCGCGAAGTAAGCTACGTTCCTGGCTTATACAAGATTTTCGACGAGATTCTCGTCAATGCGGCCGACAACAAACACAATGACAAGAACATGAGCGAGATTCGGGTTACTGTGAATCGAGAGAGCGGAGAAATCTCCGTCCTTAACAATGGCCGTGGAATTCCTATTGAGATCCACGCTAAAGAGGGCATTTACATTCCAGAAATGATCTTTGGTCATCTGCTTACGTCCTCCAATTACGACGATGATCAGCAAAAAGTCACGGGTGGACGTAACGGATTTGGTGCCAAGTTGTGCAACATTTACAGTACCCAATTCACTCTCGAGACTGTGGATTCAAAGAATAAGAAGAAATATAAGCAGACCTGGACAGGCAACATGGGCACCATGCAGAAGGCATCTCTTACTCCTTCAAAGGGCGATGACTATACCAAGGTTACTTTTACTCCCGATTTTGCCAAATTTGGTATGTCTGGTATGGATGACGATTTCGAGGCACTGGTCAAGCGTCGTGTATACGATCTCGCGGGCACAGTCAAGGAAGTCAAAGTCTTTCTTAATGATCAAAGGATCAAGATCAAGAACTTCAAACAGTACATGGAGCTGTACACAAAGTCCATCAGCGCTCAGGCTGGTGAATCAGGCGATGTGCCGACCGATAATGTCATCTTGACCGACAAGCCTAATGAGCGATGGGAGATTGGCTTTGCTGTTTCTGATGGCAGCTTTCAACAGGTTTCCTTTGTCAATTCCATTGCTACGACCTCGGGGGGAACACACGTAAACTATATCAGTGATCAAATTGTCAACAAACTTGGCGAGATTGTCAAGAAGAAAAAAGTAGGAGTCAAACTCAACAACAACCAGATTCGGAACCACATCTTTCTGTTCCTGAACGCGCAAATTGTCAATCCGTCCTTTACATCACAGACGAAAGAGCAATTGACTACAAAGTCCAGCCAATTCGGAAGCAAATGTACAGTCAGCGAGAAATTCCTAAAGGACATCTCCAAGACCAGTGCTATCGACAACATCTTGGCCTTTGCGGAAAAGAAAGCTGATCAAATGCAACGGAAGACTGATGGAGGCAAACGCGCTCGAATGAATAATTCGAAATTGACAGATGCCAACAAAGCTGGCACAAAGGACGGCTGGAAGTGCACTTTGGTTTTGACAGAAGGAGATTCGGCAAGTCTACTCGCCTTGGCTGGCCGTGCGGTTGTGGATCCCGATTTATTTGGCGTTTTTCCGCTCCGTGGAAAGCTTCTCAATGTCCGAGATGCCTCTGTTGAGCAAATCACGAAGAACCAGGAAATTCAGAACATCAAGAAGTTCATGGGCCTACAACACAAAAAGGACTACGAGGATACAAAGTCCCTTCGGTAAGCAAACACTGTGCATTGATTTTCACGACAGTTTAGTTTAGTGCTGACTCTGCTTTTTTTTTCATCAGCTACGGGCACTTGATGATCATGACGGATCAAGATCACGATGGAAGCCATATTAAAGGCCTCCTGATTAATTTCCTGCAAGTACAATTTCCTAGTCTCCTGAGACTTCCAGGATTCCTTGTCGAATTCATCACTCCAATTGTCAAGGTCTGGAAGGGAGACATCAAGAGACCAAAAGCCAAGCTTGATTTCTTCACGATGCCAGAGTACGAAGCTTGGAAAGCTGAACCAGGACATCAGCACGGCTGGGATCACAAGTACTACAAGGGTTTGGGTACTTCTGGCCCACAGGATGCAGAGATTTACTTTGCAGATCTCAAGCGGCATCTAAAGAAGTTCCACACCATCAAAGAGCACGAAGAAAAGTTACTCAGCCTAGCTTTCAGCAAGAAAATGGCGGACGAACGCAAAAATTGGCTCCGTGACTTCGTCCCCGGTACTTATTTGGACATGAGTGCTTCAGAGTCGATATCTATCGATGATTTCGTTAACAAAGAGTTGATCCTGTTTAGCATGGCGGATAACTTGCGTTCTATCCCATCAATGATGGATGGACTGAAGCCTGGTCAGCGAAAGATTCTCTACACGGTCTTCCGAAGGAATCTGAAGAAGGATCAGAAAGTGGTAGAACTTGCGGGTAATGTGATGGGATTGACAGCTTATGCATACGGTGATACCTCTTTGCAACAAACCATTGTTGGCCTGGCCCAAAATTTTGTGGGCTCCAACAACATCAACTGTCTTGAGCCAAGTGGTAATTTCGGAAGTCGTCTCCAAGGAGGCCAAGACGCTGCCAGCGCCCGTTACATCTATACTCGGCTTACTCCCATTGCTCGAAAAATATTCCATGCCTCGGATGAACCGTGAGTGTTTAAGTATTTTCTCACATTAAGATTCAAATTAACATGGCGTAGGCTCCTGAACTATCACATAGACGATGGTAACACAATCGAGCCAGAAATGTACATGCCAGTTGTGCCAATGGTCTTGATTAATGGCGCAGACGGCATTGGCACTGGCTGGTCAACTTCAATTCCAAACTACTCACCCGAAGACATTGTTGAGAACCTTAAACTACGTATGTCGGGAACATCAAAGGATGACATGAAACCTATGAGACCGTGGTTTAGAGGCTTCACTGGTGATATTGAAGACCTCGGTGGCGGTCGATATCGCTTCTCTGGCAAGATCCAACAGACTGGAGATAATGAGGTTGAAATCACCGAACTACCGTATGTGACCTCCGAAAAACCTGTCTATGAAGGCTAACGAAATATTGACAGGATCCGCATGTGGACGCAAACCTTCAAGGATAAGCTAGAAGACATCATCCGGGCAGAAAAGGTTCCAAGCTTCATCAAAGACTACACAGATTACAACACTCCTGAGAAAGTACACTTCGTCATCAAAATGGATGATAAGCACATGGAGAGCTCTCTCCAGAAGGGTCTGCTTGCGACATTCAAACTTGAAAGCTCCGTGTCTACCACGAACCTCGTTTGCTTCGATGCCCAAGGAAGGATTCAAAAATATAATTCCGTTGAAGATATCCTCGAAGAATTCTATCATGTGAGGTTGGGTATGTATCAGAAGCGCAAGGTAAGTTTGAAGCCATAAATCGCCTGAACAACGCTAACTTCCGAACAGCAACATCTCCTCGGCGAGCTTCAGAAGGATTTAGACAAATTGACCAACCAAGCGAGGTTTGTGCGGATGATCTGTGACTCGAAGCTGGTGGTCGCAAAGAAGAAGAAGCAGGTGCTTATTGAGGAGCTCAAGAGCCTTAACTTCAAAGCCTTTCCCAAGGTCAAAGATGCAAAGAAAGCTGGCGAAGAAGAAGAAACTGTGCCAGACGAAGATGAAGAAGAGGGCAAGAATGAAGCAGAAAACGGATACAACTATCTTCTGGGGGTATGTGTCTCATGATGTAAATGAACTTTTCTTTTCTGACCAAAATCAGATGCCAATTTGGAGTTTGACCATGGAACGGGTTCAAAAGCTGGAACAGCGAATCTCAGATGTGGAACAAGAAATTGACAGGCTTGTTAAACTATCTCCAAAGGACATTTGGAACCAAGATCTTGACGAATTTATCGAGGCCTATCGACGTGAGATGGAAGAAGATGCCCAGCTTAGGCGCGACAACAAGAAGAAGGCCCGACGCATATCAATGGCAAATAAAACTAATAAGAAGACGTCGAAAAAGAGGGCTGCGGATGACAGTGAAGCTGATGCTGATTTTGCCGTGGTCAAAGCAAAGAAGAAGCCAACTATTGAACATGTCGAACCTAAGCGTAATGGTTTGTTCGACTTTTTCTCCAAGCAATCGCCACCCAGCAAGCCTGCTGGAAAATACGTTCTCCACAACGGTAGAGAGCAGGCGACGTCAACTTCGATGCAGACAGATGGTTCAAGCGACATTAAAGAAGAAGAAGAATCTGCACCTGCCGCACGCGGTGGTCGTGCTGCAACGCGGAAGCCCGTGAAATATGCTGTTTCTGATGAAGACTCTGATGATAATGGAGACGATATGCTTGGCGATGTGACTTCAATGGTCAAAGGCATAGGGGGAGGCGACTCTGGCCGTTCCCTCTTCCGCAAATCCATCTCACGACCTACCAGCAGCGAAAATGTCCCCACAGCGTACTCGAAAGCGACATCGCGTCTCAACGGGAAACCTTCAATCATTGATCTTGACGACGATGACGGCATTGACGACACAGACTACGCGAAGCTGGTTCCCCAAGATAGTCCGCAGAAACCCGCTGCGCGTGCCGCCAAAGATGTCAAGCTCTCCGACGACGAAGAAGATAATGAAGATTCTCTTGACGTCCTAGCGCCCGCGCCTGCACCTGCACCTGCGAAGAAAACATCGAAGCCCGCCGCAGCTCCAAAGGCAGCTCCAGCGCCCAAGCCAAAGAAGGCGCCTACCCAGAAAGCCACGACGAAAGCAGCCTCCGTCGAGCCCTCACAGCCCAAACCAGTCCATCTATCTCCCGCAGCCAAAGCATACGCGAAGAAGCTCGCCAGCAAGCCCGAAGGCAAGCCCGCCTCCACCAAAGCCTCTGCTTCTGCGGGTGTCGCGCGAGCCAAGAAGAAGACCATCTTTGACGACTCGGACGACGATGCTCAGGACGATCTCAACGAGATTGCTAATGATCTGCTTGACGATGATGATGACGAGGATATGATTGATGCGCCTCCTGCGAAGGCCAAGGCGCCTGAGCCCGCGGGCCGTTCGCGTCGTGCCGCGGCGGTGCCGAAGAAGTATAATTTTGCTATGTCGGATGAGAGTGAAGACGAGGATGAAGAGTCCGAGGCGGATTTTGATGATGATAGTGAGTGAACGGGTGGACGTGCTCCTGAGGAAGTTTGCTCCGATGCGAGATCTTTCTGAGGCTCTGGGGAGTTATCGGATTTTCCTTTGCTCTTTGTCAGCTTTCTTATTTCCTTGTGTCTATCTGAATGTGCTCTTCCGGAGCTCTTGTGGCTGATGTGGGAGGGCGTAATGAGATTGGGTCGCGAAGGTAGCTGGTTGCTGATAGATACCAATTTGATGTCTCTCCCTTGTTTAAAGTCTCAGGATCGTGTAATAGTTCAGCATACGAGTACGTACTGTGAGCGTGATCTGAGTCCTGTGCCTAATTTTGTCCTATCCATTACAATAGCGGAGATCGCTAGATTTACTTATCTTTCCAGTCTAAGCCTGCTGCCTCACTCTGGTACCTTATTACAGATGCTCTGATCGTCCTGTACTATGTTTCACCTCTCTTGTCTCTCGAGTTCTTAATTTCTCCCCATCAATTTTACACGTCAGAACCTTAATTCAATCTAAAAGCCATTGGGCTACTAATATATAAATAAGGGCTCTTTACGATCTAAAGAATCTTACAATCTATGGTCTATGTCCCCGTAAAAACAAAAACGTTGGGGTGGTATATCATCCATTTCGAACACAACGGAATCGAAGCAGCCATGATTGATCGCCAAATCAAGCTCTTACAAAGAATCTATTTCCATCTTGTTATTCGTCCAATGTCTATCCCAAGCTAACATATCCAGGATCAACGCCCTCTTTTGCGCTCAAATCCGCCAACGCGTCTCCAGTACCACTTACTTCCTCCCGAGCCCCTTCCGGCGAGGTCCTTGGTGACGCACCCTCATCCCTCCCATCTCCACCCGCTTTCGTGCTCTCATTCACGGTCTTTTTCTTTTTCCGCTCCTTCTCTTCCGCTTCCTGGCGCGAAATATACGAAGCCCCGCCAAGCATCATGACTGCAGAGATGACAATGGCCATGCCAGCACGGCGCGTCAAAATCCACCGCAGACCTTCGACTTCCGAGCGGGAGTCCGAGTTGAGGGCGACAGTAATTTTGTAGTTGAGCTGTTGAATCTGCATACATCCATCAGCACATTAACTCATCCCCCTCTCCCCACCCACTTCAACCCTGAAAAAAATCCAATCCACCAAAAAACTCACCGTGCTCTCCATCGCCTTCTGCTCCATCCTCACCCCCATCTTCCGATCATCAAACATGCCCTTCAACTCATCCTTCAACCCGCCCGTCTCCTGCCCGACGCGCTGACTCAAGATGTCAAACTCATGCTGCAGCTGCGTGCGCGCGGTGCGCATCGTCTCCACCTCGTGCCGCCGCTTGTTCTGGATCTCGGTCTTGAGCTCGCTGCACGCGGCCTTGAACAGGTAGCTCTCGTTCTCCACGTCCGACTTGGACACGAGCCCCGCGCGCGCCAGGTCCATGTTGAAGGCGAGCAGCGAGCGCACGGCCTTCATGCACGTCACCGCTTGGTCCTGCGAGAAGCCGCCTTGCTCGAGGTTGCGCACCAGCGTGTACGTGTCGAAGTGGTGCACGTACGGCGGCGTGACGAGGTGCGGCGGTTTGTGGGGTTTGTTTTCTTGGCGAGTCGAGGATGGGGGTTCCATGTGGAGCACGGTTTCGAGGGGCTTGATGGCGGTGACGGGTTGTTCGGCGTGGGTGGTGTCTTGGGCTTCTTCTGGGCTGGGGGTTGGAGTCTCTTCGGGTGTGCCTCCTTCTTGTGAGGAATCTTTTGCGGATTTCTCTAGTGCTGGATGCTCTGGCGAGCTATCCACGTCTTTTGCCTTCTTTTTCTCGCTCTTCGCTTTGTCTTGCGCCTTAGGTGATGCAGCTTTTTCTGGCGCTTCCCTTGCGCCAATTTCCGGCTTAGACGGCGGAGACTTTCGAGGCGCATTCTGCTGAGCGGACTGCTGATTGCTGTTGGTTATATGTGGAGGTGGTTCATTGGCAGTGCCATATCTGGATCGGACTTCATCCTGTTGCTGCTTGCGACATGTGGTTCGGTAGCCCGCTCGTGAGAAGTCGCGGAACTCCCTTGAGGCACGATGGGTAGCTTTCGATTGGGAGGATGCAGAGCGAAACAGCGCTGGATAGAGAAATGTTAGCCGTGGCGTTGCCGCCATATTGTCGGCCTCTGCTGTAGGTAATGAAGAGGATGGAAAAAGTTACGAGTCGGAAGGACGAGCGCGGGGCGACATCATCGTGCATCAAGCCTTTCTTCCAACAACACCCATATTATTCGCAACACCAAGGGACTTATCGCACGAAACGGATCAAAATTATTACTTAAAGGAGTGGCATTCGGGTTCACTACTGCTTTTGTGAAGAATCAAGCTCATTTTCGTACATCTCCATCCATACCTATAGAAAACCATTTTGGGACGACTGTATCGCTCTTTGGAATTATTCGGAATTATTCTTCCACACCAATCAATCAATCATCCAAGCCCAGCAATCGTGCTGTGCAATTCATTCACCCATGCCCGGGACATTCCATGCCATCTGGACCTTAGACCGAAAGATCACTGCCAACTCCACCCCAATGTAGAATTACAAATGCTTCGCTGTGCACGCGTTAATCAATGATCATCCTTGTCCCCCCAGATTCATATGCATTATAGCCTCTTGCGGCCAGTCCTCCTCGTCCATACTCGTTCGATTCGCTATTCTGAGCCCACCCCCTGAAGCACCTCGATTGTAACGTCCTTCGTCAGCATCGTCATCGTCATCATCATCCAGTGCGAACCTGTTCACATGTGGCGCCGGAGGAACCACAGAGGGCGCTTCGTACGGTATGGCTTGTCCGTACTGCTGCTGTTGTGGTGCTAGGTTCTGGCCTGACATTGCTGTTTTTCCTAGCTGCTCTTCATTCCAGCTCATTCCACTTGGAGAGTGCGGCATGTCGACTGGAGAGTAGTCAAGTGTTGTATTTAGGCTCATTGGTGGTTGTGGTCGTTCAGCTGTAGGTGTCAGGTCACTACCTGCTGCTCTGCTATCCATTCGTGCCGTCAGAGGTTCATCCTCAACCATTGTTTCAGATATGCCTGGAGGGATGGGGCCAAAGGTTTGCGTCTGAATTTGCGGTGGAGATTGAGCGCGTCCTTGTGGAGCGTCGAGTAATGAGCCAGTCTTCATACTGTCTGTCTTCATACTTCCATTTCTCAAAGATGCTGGTGCACCGGGAGGCCCGGCAACCTCTGTCACCGTACTATCCGCACCATCAGCGTCGCGAATACTGAATTGCGCAATTGTTCGCATCTTTCGTGTCACCCAAGAGGCAAGAATCTTGCCTCGCTGCTTTTCACCTAGACGGGACCGGGGAAAGTCCCCTTTTGAGACAAATGCTACGATATCGAGTACAAGATGATGTTCGTTGAGAACAGCGTTCAGGAGGACAGGCACGATTGATGCCAAAAAGTTTTTGCGGAAAATTTCCACTAAAACGACAACAAGACCTCCGGCTTGGAAAATCGCACTAGCACAGCTGTTAGTGTGTCACGAGGGTAAGGATGATTTGAAAGAATACTTACGCTCCGCCAGGCACAATGTTGCGATGGCTCTTCTCAATCGTGCGTTCAATATCCATGGGGAAATGGCTGAGACCAGTGACTTCAAACGTCTCACCGATGCTTCCAAGGATGAACAAGACTTGCATCTCAACTGCGGCGCCACTAGGACCGATTGGCCGACTGACATTATGCAAAAAACCCAAATCGCCTGTTCTCATATATCGCACGTTAGGGTCACCATCCACCGTGCGTCCATTGAATCTCTCCAGATCGAAAGCGTCCTTGCTGCCATAAAAGCTATGTGCGTTCGCCTCACTCTGCACCCAGATCTCTCCGTATTCTCCGACCATGCAGAGTCGGCACGTCTCGGGATTGACGATGCTGATCTGCGTCGACACTGGAACCATACCCGAATCCTGCACGAGTAGACTGAATGGCTCCTGATCTGGATCGACAGGGATGACAAGACCCCTTCTAAGTGCGTTCATATCCAGATATAGCTCGATCGGCTCAATGCACATGTAGCTCCGACTTGCGACCATGGGATTCAGTACATGGCTGTAGATTGTATTGATTGCCGTCCTATCCAGTGCCGAACTTGCAAAATGAACTCGGACTTTTTGGTAAACGTCGACACGCGGTCGTCCGTCTGTGGTAATCATGAGATTTTTCAATTCATGTAATCCAACGTTCTTGCCAGCGTTGTGAGCCATGGCATGATCGAGCATCTGCGAGGTTGCGTAGGTATCTTTGATTTTATAGCGTGAAAGAGTCTGGAAGAGTAGGTTGGGATTGCCAGCAAAGTCAACGGGAGAGACGAGGTAGGTTGGTGCAGCAAGAAAGATGCCCATCAGGCAAGTATAAATGAACCCAAGACCCATTGTGCTTCTCACACATCCGAGGACTGGCCGTGTACTAGTCATCTGACAGGTCTCTTTCTGCACTTTGCAAAGAGCCATGATAGTATCGTGGCCGAGCTGTACAGCTACTCTTCTCTGATCTGGAGTCCAATATGTCCATATCAGCACTGGGCTGCCTTTCTGTACCCAGCCAGGTCTCATGGTGAGGCCCAGTTCCCTGCATCCAGAATGTTGCTTGGACGGTTTGCTGGTGTTGTATGTGCTCGGAACATTGACTCGTAGTATCAATGCGCTCTGTTTCACGTGCTGGCTGATTGGTTTTTGTTTCAGCAATGAGTCGACCTCGTTGTTCACCAGTACAGCTTTGATCCTGAAATCCGCCACCATATGTAAGAATGCTGGTGCATCCTCGCTGAGTCTGTTCTGATCCAGAGGTGCCATCGGTATTGCAACGGCTCCCAAACAGAAACATGCATGCACAGCAAAGACAAAATCTTCCGAGTGCGTGTACATTAGCAGTAAATGATCACCCGGCACGACCTTTACCTTGTTTTTCAGGTACATTGCTACTCCAGCCACTTTTAGATCAAACTTTTTCCAAGGAATTGCCTTGCCTTCTTTTCCTCTACCGTCGATGCTACAGTAGGCCAATTCCTCAGGCTGTCGAGACACACGCCACTGCAATAAGTCGTGAATATTAGAGAACTGGTTGAGCGGAGTACTAGTTCTGTCATCGATCACGACCTCTCTATGATCAACTCCACTGTACTGCTTGTCTTGCATCATGAGCAGATCTTGTCTTGCCTGCGTGCTCACCATGCTCCAAATCCCCCCAGCAGGGTCGTCACCTACGGGCAGATTCTGAACAGCTCGTTCGACGCCGAACTTGACGTGAACACACGGAAGTGATCCATTGTCAAATTCACGTCGGCAGAGCATGTTACCAATTTCTCTGCGACCGTTCTTTACCACACGGGGCAATGTATTGGGAGCGGTGATCATGACACAATACACTCGAAGATGATGTTCCTGATAGAGAACTTCCAGACAACGCTCGGCCAAGGAGTCAAGAAATGGGATGTCCAGTTGTTGGGGTGGCCCTCCAGCCGTCGTTGGCGCAGTCGAGGCGGCTTGAGTCTCGACAAGGATGATAGGGAGGAATTCGCCATTGACATGAGCATCAAAGGCGGAGCTGGATAGTGTCAATGTTGAGTTCCTGCGCAAATGATCCGAGTACATACCAGTCATAAATCTTGAGCACTGACTTCATAACGCTGGCGACCAAATGCTGCACAAAGAAGTAGCGGTGCTCCAATTCTTGGACGCCATGCTCCACCCATTCTACACGCTGGCGAATTCGATCTTCATACAGCCCGAGGACGAATAACTTTCCTCCAATAATGCAGCCAAGTAGACCAGTCCGTAAGAACTCCGGCTCGACGAGGACAGGGGTCGGGTTTCCTTCCATGAACCTATATGGTCGAGCGTGAAATATTGTTTCGGTGTGTTTGGGCAACGCCCAGAAGCCACCAGATAATGATGGCGAATCAACCCAGATTTCTCCAATCATGTAAGGTGAGCATAGCAGATGCGTCTCCGGATCTACGAGTGCCAGGGTTGCATCTGAAATTGGGAAACCGAATGCGCCTGCTCGTATAGTACCGGGCTCATTTGCTTTTCGTTTCACCTCCTCACCGGTGGCCAGAACATTCACCTCGTTTGTCTTTAGGGCTTCCTTATCCAGTAATACCTCGCTGAGACCAGCTCTTGATTTCTGTTCATTATTCTTCTTTGTTGTGCCACCGCCGATAAGGGAAGTATACCCGTTCGATGTATCATTGCCTGATGGCTTCTCTTCTTCCTCTTCCTCTTCGTCATTCTCCAAGGAAAGCTGGCAGCCCATACGCTCCTCTCCTCCAAGCCAATCCCGTACGGAGATGATCATGCCACCATGCTCGGGCAAGCATAACATCGGCGCAACCAATTCTCTTGCTCTTGGATTGCGCATCGGACGAAGCCATCTGTCAGCCAAAATCTCGTGAAATTCGCAGTCTACCGTAAGCGTGTCAATGAGACAAATTTTGACAGACGAAAAATTAGGTTCCGTTCCTTTTTTGAAGTTCCGGGTAGCAAGTGGTTCTTGCTGGTAGTTGTACGCTGCACGTTTGAGGCCTGGATAGTCTGCAACCATTACAGTACATTTGTATTTCGAAATCAAGTGAGCGTAGAGACCTGGGGTTTCAACAGTTTTAGATTCAAGCCACACTGTGGTGTGACCTCCATAAACGCCAAATAGCACTCCAAGTATTAAGCCGCATCCCTCGCGAGGATCCAAGTAGCTGAGAATAATCTCTCCTGGTTTTCGGTGAGGGCGCATAAGCTGGCCATTGCCCCCGCGAAGGGCAGGATTAAAAGTATCATTATTTTCACCATCTGGAACTGTGGATATTATTGCGCTGATGCAAGCCATTTGATGCATAATTGTACGATGACTCAAAACAACACCTCGAAGGTCGCCCGTCGGAGCTCGAGAAAATTCAATATACGCAAGATCTGGAACTTGCAAAGGAGCTGCTTCATCCTTTTTCTTTGGGTGATAACTGCCAAACTCATTGGTCTTCCACCACTCCACCCCACTTGGCCATTTCAAGCGGTGTGTGTTGATGTCACGATGGAAGGCCTTGAGATTGTTGTCCGTGGTAAGGGCAAGATGCGCCTGAGTAGTTGTAAGGAGGAGGCTGAGCTTTTGATAGTCATCCACATCGTTGATCGGCACCGCGACTACACCAGCGATAAAACAGCCTAGTAGTGCAACCGCAAAATCAATAATCTCGGTATCCCGATAAACCAGCGCTACACGATCGCCTCGATACAAATTGCTTTTATCTCGAATGACTTGCGCGACCTTTTCTGCCCTGCTGGTAAGCTTTTCCCACGTGATTGACGCGGTTTCTTTTCCTTTTTGATCAAGAACCCAATACGCCGGCTGTTTTCCATTTGTACGCCCTCTGTGTTTCAGTACCGCGCCAATACTATCAAATTTTGACATTGGAACATTCGAATTGTACGGGTCGAAAACATCGAATGGGACTTCGCGAGGTTCCAAAGGTAACTGATGCTGCATCTGTGGCATGTCCTGCCCGCTGAGCAAAGGTGGTGGCATGTTTGCGCTTGGCGAAAATGCCTCGTTTCCTGAAGAGTAACGATTCGGACCGCCACCATAACTGTCGCGTGGTTCTTGCATCTGTTGCCCCGCAAAGTCGGAAAAATAACCTTGAGAATCCATCATGGTACTCAGCCTGCTGTTGCCGTCAGGTGACCCATAACCTTCCTGCTGCTCATTATATCCAGCCTTGTCCGGGTTGAATGCATAGTCAGAGTTTACCATGGTACCAGTTCGCGAAGGGCTGTAGCTATTCACGCTTTCTGGCCCTGTATCCGAAATTCCAAGTGAGGATTGTCTTCTTCGCGAGTCCATAGTCGGAATGCCGAGTTCTGATCCAGGTGTCAAGGGCCTGCCGCCATACCCGCCAGGTCCAAGCCCAGTACCCAGCGATGCCTGAGAATATTGTGCTCTGGCATTTTCAGGAGAGTATGGCTTGTAAGATTGATAAGGGGACTGTTGTGACCTTGGTGCGCCTCCTCCATTTGAAGTGAAATTGGATGTTGCCGATGTGAAAGTTGTAGTTGTCGATTGTTCACCTTTGCCTATCCCAAGATATTGATCGAACAAAAGCGTCCGTCGTTTTTCGTATCTGCCCAGTTCGTTGCATAGTCAGCGCACGGCAATCTAGCCATCACACATTGGACTGAATCGCGCTCAAGTTTAGGAAAGGGGTAATGATCGTACCCTTTTTTGGTGATGTCTCCTTCCTTTATGGCAATATTGGAATTAGCGAAAGCCACGATGGGACGCAGGAGTTATCGGACACAAGGATCGCAGCATACCTCTAGCTCATGATCAAGCTCAGCGAGCTTTTCTTGTAACTCTGGATTTTGGTCAGCCATGGTAGTACCCACGACACGATGTACAGCCAGAAAGACGCAGAGACGCCAGCGTCAAGTGCTGTGTCGCTCAAATCATCTGGACTTGTATCGGGACTTTCCGCGCCCAGCAATCGCGATCAGTGTAAGGTAACCCCAGTGGCATGGGTCGAAAAGCAACGCAACCCCGAAACAAATTCTCGTTGGAAGCGTCAGAGCGACAGGTGGATCCGTGTCGCAAGGTACAAATGACGATGTATCTGGCCCTGACCCGTTGGTTTTGGCCGGGTCTGGGGTAATCTTCTCCACTAGACGTGGAACCTTGAACCTTCCCACTGCGCAGAACTCGCATCAACCCCTAGCCGCAAACCATCAAGCTTTATCCCCGAACTCTGATCAAACAGCTCTCCTGCCACGCTAGTAAGAAGGGTTCATGTGAATCCGTGGCGCTCCAAGTATCCCATGCAGGCTTGAGCCACGCGCCTAGATTCGTCTTGCGGCCGAGATGCACGTAGCCGACCAGGACCTCGGCTTCAAATGACGCAAAAACAAAGTAATCTTCACTTGTTCATTTTCAGGAGATCCGCCTTATTCGAAAATCATATGAATATGATATTTAGATAGCTAGAGCAACAAGGGTCTTTCCTTCTGTCTTCTGTCTCCTGTCTCCTGTCTCCTGTCTCCTGTCTCCTGTCTTTTCAATTCACCTCATCTCCCTCGTTCATTAGGGAAAATGGCTACGTTAATAAGACCACCACCTCTTGACCCGGCAAAGTCATCCATTGAAGGTATCCTCGAGCTACTCAATCTCTCGGATATAGACCCAGTGAGTTGTTCTCGTACCAGGACTGTGCTTGCGGCTGACCACGGCTAGAATCTATTTACAAACAAGCAACCGTTATGGCATCCACCTGGAGCTCGAGGTCTCTATGGTGGTGCTGTGATTGCGCAGTGCCTCAGCGCTGCTATGCGTACGGTTCCGAAAGAATTCAATATTCACTCGATGCATTGCTACTTTGTTCTTAATGGTAATGCGGATATACCCGTAATATATCACGTCGAACGCGTACGTGAAGGGAAGAGCTTCTGCACACGAACTGTTCAAGCAAGACAAAGAGGTCAACCAATATTCACAACAACAATGAGCTTCATGAGGGAGGGCAGTGGCGGAAAAGAGCTGGTTCGGCATGCTGTAGGGATGAATGATGTCCCTCAGCCGATTGAAGAAGACGGAAACCACCGATTTCCGCAGGGCACGGAGGGACCATTCCAAAGTCAACGGATCGACATCACAAACCACCGTTCACAATATCCACACCTCAAGAAGACGCGTCAATGGATCAAAGCACGAGGGAAAATCTCGGAATCTGGCGGTCATGCAGCACATCTCGAGGCTCTGGCTTACATGTCAGATAGCTACTTTGTTGGCACTATTGCACGGGTGCATCGCCTTTGGCGTTTCCATAACCCTCGTAGTGCCGACAAGAACAAAGTCAAGATCGACAATGAAGTGTCCAAAGAAGTTCGAGACGTCGAGGAGCAAGAAGTGAACCAAACACCATCGGAAAGTAGGCCCGTGGTTGGCATGATGGTCAGCCTAGATCATACAATTTATTTCCACTCGCCCAGAGATTTCCGAGCAGATGAATGGTTGTATACTGAAATGAGCAGTCCATGGGCCGATGATGGAAGAGGCTTGGTATTGCAGCACATCTACACTCGACAGGGAAAGCTAGTGGCGACGTGTGTGCAGGAGGTAAGTGCATCCGCAGAGAAAGCACCCAAATAGGTACCAATACTAAGACAGAGTTTCAGGGCGTGGTGCGGCTTCGGCAACAAGAGCAGAGCAAGCTCTAAAGCCATAGTGCGACGGTCACCTCGGTTCTGCATTTTCAACCCGCTATAAAAGCTGTTGTCTTTGAAAGTACGGTGGCGCACTCGGTTACTCCGCGATGTTGTGTCGCAATTGGTCCAGGAGTCTGGAGTAGCAGAGTGTGGAGCAGGTGTGGCTTGTCGATCGTTCAAGCAGGTTCCAGGCCCGCAGCTAGCCGACCCGCCGATACCGGCTTATTGTCAATGGCTTATGCCCGATTGATCCAAGGGTGATTTGCGCTTCATAGACATATAGACCTAGAATAGATCCATAAGAGTCTCGAGCATCGAGAAATACAGCGTTCATCAATCAATGCAACATTGCGGTCAAGTGGAAGCTCTCTGAAATTGTGTTTCAAACTTAATTCACCCCAGGCTAATGCCGTCACTACCCCGTCATTCGACTCGACTCATCCAAAAAATTTAAGGGTCCCTACATCAAGATCTTTTAATGCAATTGGCAAACATACCTTACCTGTCCCAAAACCTTGGTTTGCTCGGTGTACAAGACCTATAGCCTACAATATATCCCCCGAACAAAGCAGTTTAATTTCCAAGGCTTTCTCAATTCATCTGTCGTGCAGTTGGATTTAATAGCATCACAATGCCGATGTATGCTCCAATACTTATCCACATCGTTCCGTTAAATTCCTAAGCTTTGACAATTAGGTTAAAAGATCCTTCAGTAAAATACAAAAAATTCCCGTCCATACAACTTCCTGACCGTCAATGGCCTTCCAAGACATTAGACAAGCCGCCTCGTTGGCTTGCCACGGATTTGAGAGATGGAAACCAGTCCCTTGTTGATCCCATGGTACAGTCATGCAAAATTGCTAGCATATACTTTGTGAAAGCTCCCACACTGACAATGATGCAGGACGGAGAGCAGAAATGGCGATATTTTCAAATGCTTGTGCGCCTTGGCTACAAGGAAATTGAGGTCTCCTTCCCATCTGCCTCGGAAACCGAGTTCAATTTCACTCGAAGGTTAATCCAGACTCCAGGAGTGGTACCTGACGACGTGTGGCTCCAGATCCTCTCTCCATGCCGACCTGAACTCATACGCCGCTCAGTAGACTCTCTCAAGGGCGCCAAAAAAGCCATCCTACATCTTTACCTTGCAACGAGTCCATGCTTTCAACAAATCGTGTTCAACATGACGAACGCGCAAAGCAAGGCTCTTGCTGTCGAATGTACACGCTATGCTCGGTCAATTACCAAAGATGATCCTTCGACTTCTGACACGGAGTGGGCATTCGAATTCTCTCCGGAGACCTTCTCGGACTCGGACCCCGAGTTTATAATTGAAATCTGTCAGGCCGTGAAAAGTGAATGGGGCCCCAGCGAGTCCAATCCGATCATATTCAATCTTCCCGCCACTGTCGAAATGTCCACACCAAACGTCTATGCAGACCAAATAGAATACTTCTGTCGCAATATTACAGAGCGAGAGAAGGTCTCTGTATCTCTACATCCGCACAATGACAGAGGATGTGCCGTGGCTGCTGCAGAGCTTGCACAAATGGCAGGAGCAGATCGTGTAGAAGGAACACTCTTCGGAAATGGGGAGAGAACAGGAAACGTCGACCTCGTCACTCTGGCTCTGAATCTCTACACACAAGGAATACATCCAAACATTGACTTCTCAGACATCAATTCGGTTATAGAAATAGTGGAAAAGAGCAACAAGATTCCAGTCCATGCTCGCGCGCCCTATGGAGGTCAGCTCGTCGTGTGCGCTTTCTCGGGTAGTCATCAAGACGCAATCAAGAAAGGTTTCATGGCCCGCGAAGCAAGTGGTGCGAAACACGAGGATCCTTGGCAAATGCCATATCTCCCGCTTGACCCCAAGGATATCGGAAGGACTTACGAGGCCATCATTAGAGTCAACAGCCAAAGTGGGAAAGGGGGTGTTGCTTGGATCATTCTCCGAACTCTTGAACTTGACCTACCAAGAGGGTTGCAGATTGCATTTAGCAGGATTGTACAAAGGGAAACGGACAAGCTTGGACGTGAGCTACAGGCAGAAGAAATCAAGCGCCTATTCATCGAAGCCTATCATCTGGAGCGCAACCCAAGATTCAGCTTAGTAGACTACGACATTAATACTGATCGTAGCGCTTCGCCAGCGCCGCCAGAACCCGGCAAGACTCAAAACACGAAGAATCTTAAGAGGAGGTTTTCGGGTGTTATTGAAGTCGATGGTCAGCAACATGTGATCAAAGGAATTGGCAACGGTGCATTGTCGTCACTAGCGAATGCTCTGAAGACGCTGGGCATCGAATTAGAAGTAGCGGACTACAAAGAACATTCCATTGGCTTTGGTTCCGACACAAGGGCTGCGACATACATTGAGTGTTCATCGTCATACTCAAAGGACACGGTCTGGGGCGTCGGCATCCATCAGGACGTGGTTCAAGGCTCCCTGCAAGCTCTATTATCTGCGGCGTCCTCAGTAAGTTCATCCCGGAGTCCGACTGAAGTGTATTTAAGAATACAGAGTTTCTAATTCTCTTGCAGTTCCTCTCTAGTAGGCCTAGCACGCCTCTACCGTTCAGGCCTAAACGTAGCAACACGGACACACTCAATGCAGATCTCGAGCCTCTGAAAGCCAATGGTGCACCACCGAGTGGTCCCGACAGCCACAGTCATGTCGTCGCTAATCTTGAAGCAAAGGTTAACGGTTTCTAATCAGTACAGCCATTCGTGTTCAACGAATTATTTTTATTGAGGCTTGCGATTGCTATGGCATTTTCGACACACAAACTGAAATGGCTTGGGCTTGCATAGTCTGCTGGAGACACTACAATGATCTACCTGTTTGCTTTATGGTTGATGACGGGGAGATTGCTCCAACATTGAAGGCTTAGCTGTCAGATTGTCCAGACTGATCTAGCATGTGTCTTTTGGTTGAAGAATGCACTTCTCTTGATGTTTATATAGCTTCAAAAGTAATGTTTTAGACAAAGCATATCCTCCATATTGTTCGCGCCCTGATGCTCGATATTATAGCTCATTTTCGTGAGACCATCACTCGTAGTTGCAATGGGAAATATCATTTAATTAGCCACACCCTTTCGTAGGGAGGTCCTTGGGTAACCATAGCAAAGAAAAGCTCCTTGAAGATCGTTTTCCAAAGGATTGACTGTAGTCTCTAGTTGCTTGAAAATGGTATGGGGTCCTTCCTGCGAGGCTTGCGGTCAATTTAATTATATCTTTCGCAGTCGCGAGTGACATTTTTTATTGCAACCCCTGGTGCCATTGCCGATGTGGGCCAATTTGGACCAATTTGACCCTGTTCGGGCCGAGCCGATACCATTTTGAACGTCCAGGACATGTTCCGAACATGTTAGACCCATTCACGATTATTTGATAACTGCAATTGCAGTTTGCTGGGCTTGGGCATGACCGCAGCACCAATAGATGCAAAGGCGCTTCAATCTTGGGAAGATGCTTTTCAACATCCGATTCCTGTGGTGCGGCGACTGGAGAAGAGGTTGCAGGCGGACATTGAGGAAAACCGAGAAAAATTACGGACACTTGTTGGGTGAGCTAAGGATTGCTAAGGAGGAGCTATTTGAGTGCTAACTGAATGTTAGGTCTTCATATCGGGATCTCCTTGGAACCGCTGAGCGTATCATTGAAATGGATGGACAGATGCAACAAGTCGACTTAACACTTGGGGATATTGGTTTAAAATGCAATTCTCGAGCTATGGAAAGAATTGGTCATAATGCCAAAGGTTTAAGGAGATATCATATATCAAAAGGTCGGCCTCTATGGAAATTGGATCTTCTTCATGGGCGTGAGGTTGACTGGACTCTAGTCACACACGAGAACAGCTTCGCCTCCCAGCTTTTTGTCTTAAAGGGCTGTCGCACCGTCATCTCGCGTATTCTTAGACGTTCTGGATCTCCTTTGATGGCATCCAAGGTTCTTGTCGTAGCCAGATTGCTCCACAAAGCTCTAGCAACCTCTTCAACCAACGCACCGCTCGTTGATTCCCTTCGGGATAAACTCGCGTCTTTGAGAGTAAAACTTCTCAAGTACATTGACTTGACGTTTGCCAACCCGCATGTCGAAAAGACGGCATTGATTGAAAGCATGCATGCTTTTTGTCTAGCCACTAGTTCTACGCCCACTGACGTGCTGCGCCATTTTCATGAGATTAGGTCAGAAGCTATATCAGATAAATTGCGGGAAACCGGCGACGTCAGAATGTCTATCCTTGAAGCTATGAAGCTTTTCATAAGCACTACGCAGGACACCAAATTTATATTTCCAAAACGAATGGCGGCTGCACTGGAGACTTCCAAGACACAACCGTTGCTACAGGATTCAAGCATCCTGGATCTTGCAGAGCTGCAACTCGACATCCATGGCCGTTGGATATCGGAGGACATTCGACGATTTACGCCTAGCCCGCGACATGATCAGTTGCAGAGGTCTGATGCCGAGAGTCTTCTCCAGACTTGGGCATCTGATGCCATGAAATCTTTCCTATCCGGATTGCGACAAGCTTTAGGTCCCGAGGACGATCTTTGGAGGCTAGTTCAGATTCGAAGAGAAATTTTGGAACTCTGGCTCTCATCAATTGAGCCGAGCTCGACCTCTGAAGTGGCCGACGTGCTTGACGATCTTCGAAAAGGGATCATGAAAAGAATCGAGGAAGTAATACATAGTCAGGCAGCGAGTCTGCGTTCCGTATCTCAGTCGATCTCGTCTGCAGTATCAGATTGGCGAACAGAGTTTGCGAGTTCAAGTGGTGATCTATGGGAGTCAGCAATAGTATCTATGGCCATTGGCAATGAAGCTACACGGGGAACCCAGACCATTCTTGATCGCTTCCATGGAAGGAGCAAGCCTATCAACGAAGTTCTGGCAGTATTCGAAGAATGGACGCACTCAGTACAAGAGGCTCAAAGCACTATTAAACAGATGAGGGAAACTAGATGGGATGAGAATCCTGATGACGTTGCCGAAGAAATTCTCCCTGAGCCACCTCAAGTACTACTAAGCACCATTGACCCAAGAACATTGGAGGGCACACTTGGAGACGCAGTCCTGAAGGCGTTCCAGAACCTAAGACTAGATCTTGATCAAATGGGAACAACTATGGCAAATGAACAGTATACCGGCGAAAAGGCCGTATTCTTGCTCCGTGTCCTGAGAGAGCTTCGACGATGCGTACCGAAACTCGGCACTACTATGGCATCAAAATTCTCCGCCAATGTACGTGAAACGTCTTTGGAAACAACGTGTCGAGAGCTGCTGGCTGCCTTCGTCTGCAAAGATCCAATCTCTATGCTTCACAGCTCTGTCCAGCGATATCTCCAGCAGGCTCACGCTCCAGCCCGAGTGCTATGGGAAGGGAGTCCACCTCTTCCTATTCAGCCTTCATCAGCGATTTTCGGGTTTCTACGCATTCTGATGACGAATATGGGCAATGTTGGATCTGACTTGTGGAATCCAAAGACGGTTCATGCCGTAAAGGCGTATCTTCTCAATGCAAGGACGTCTGACCTATTAGAATTTGTGAGCGCGTCTCGTCCAAATCCTCTTCTCACAAATGATTCTGTCAAGGCTGGAAATCCTGCAAATCCTGGAAACGAAGAGGAGGATTTAGAAGTCGATGATAACGAAAGGCCAGAACTGGAGAGAAGAGAAAACGAATCGTCTTCAAATCAAAGGCCATCTACTGGATCACAAGAATGCTACACACAGTTACTTCTCGATGTTTTCTACCTGAATGAAGTCCTCCATACGAAAGCCGGCAGTCCACATAGAGATAGTAATCAATACGAAACGGTTATCATCAAGCTATCCGAGATGGCAAACATTGATAGTAATGCTCAACGACGTCTTCAAAAAAGTGCTTCCGATTACTGGAAGAAGACTTATTTACTATTTGCATTGCTTAGTCAAAACTGCTGAAAACTGCTGTCTGCGGGGACAGCCCAGGAGTGCTGGGGACTGCTGCAAACAGCTGCGGACTGCTATCATATACGAAGTAGATTGTCTCATATTATCATTGATCTCTTAACGCAGAAGCTTATGCAAGACTTTATCAGATTTGGTAATGCATCACCGGGGGTCTCCTCACGGGACTCTGGATAAATTTTTTCGATTCAATCATTACAGCTTGTAATTTATCTGATTCGCTCCTCCTGCTCAGTCAATCGGCCTGTACATTTAGACGCTTTTCGAGCCCATCTTCGGAGCGTAGACCTCTCCCGCAAAATCTATTTGCTTTCAACTGCCCTTACCAATCTCAGCAGCAACCCACTTCTCCAACCCACCCCTCGCAATAATCTCCTGCACATTAGGCGGCAGCTCCCCAACCTTCTGACTCCACCTCTCCTCCCCCTCTCCCTCCTGCACACTCACCAAACTCCTCCTCACATCCCACTCCAACGTCCACCCGGTCCTGCGCGTCAACACGCCATCCTCCTGCCCCACCTTCTCCACGGGCCCCGGCTTCACCGCATCCAAACTCTGCCGATTCCCCTCGGGCTCCGTGACCGGCTGCGCCTCCGCTCGCGCCGGCTCCTCGCGCCGCTGCGGCGCCGCAAACGCCTCCCTCAGCCGCGCCACCAGCCGCGGCACCTCGACGCCCATCAGCGCGTTGTTGATGCTGTTGCGCTGGAAGATGTTGCCGAAGCTGCCCGCGACCACCAGCGGGATGCCCTTGGCGCGGATGGCCGTAGCCGCCTGCTCGCGCGAGCTGCCGCAGCCAAAGTTGAAGCCTGCGACGAGGATGTCGCCCGCGCGCGCGATGTTGCGGAAGGCTGGGTCGTAGTTCTCCATGCAGACGGCCGCCATGGTCGCCGGAGGCACGTCGTCTTGGTAAGTGTATTTTCCTGGATAAATTGCGTCCGTATTCAGATTATCGGCGGAGCAGAAGACGATTTCACCGGTGACCTTTTCGGGAAAGCCCGGCAGAATCTCAACCAGGGGTTCTTCTTGTGGGGCTGGCGTGCTGTTGGCGGTGGCAGAGGAAGACGCATCATTAGCTGCGACACCTGTGCTCTCCGCCTCGCCGATCTTTGCTTCGGCTTGTGCAATCACCTTCTCTAGCGCTTCTTCGACAGACATCATCTTGTCGACCTGCTCTTCTCCCGTGCCCTCGCCCAAGATGACCTTTCCGCTCGCCACGCCCTCGGGCTTCTCGTACCACCCGGGCCCGGCAATCTGGCCTTGCAGCGCGCTCGCCGCGACGACCTCCGGACTCGCAAGGTATGCCTTTGCGTCGCGCGACCCCATACGCCCTTTGAAATTTCGATTTGAAGCGCTCACGCCGATTTCACCGGGTTCGAGAAGGCCAGTGCCGAGCCCAATGCATGGTCCGCAACCTGATGGGAGCGGGATGGCGCCCGCGTCGAGCATGGCTTGCCAGTCGCCTTGCTCTTCGGCTGCCTGTTGCTCGAGCGTGCTTGCAGCGGCAATGTAAAATTTGACGTGTTCGGGAATCTTGGGAATGGTCCCGTTATTCGCCGCGGCGGCGTCTTTGAAGACTTTGGCAGCGGCGGCGAGGTCAGAGGCGCGGCTGTTGGTGCAGGAGACGAGGTAGGCTTTATCGATTTTGATGGATTGCGATTCGAGTGTTGAGAGGGGGGTGGCGAGTTTGACGCTGTTGGGGCCAGAGACGTAGGGTTGGAGGGTGGAGAGGTTGAGGAAGAGAGATTTGGCGTACTTGGCTCCTGGGTCAGCGAAGAGATCGAAATCGGAGAAAAGAGCGTCGAGACGGGGATGGTTGAAGCGTAGGTCAGTCGAGCCTGAGCTTAGGGAGGCAGATCTGTACATGTTGGCTTCGGTGGCTTTGAAGCGGAGCCATCGTTGGAGGAGGTTGTCGATAGGAAATAAGCCAGAGAGTGCCCCCCACTCCGTGGTCATGTTGGCAATTGCAAGCCGATCGTCGATTGCGAGTGTGGAGAGAGTTTCGGAGCTTCCGGTGAACTCGATAGCATGATTAAGAACTTCATCGTTGTTGAATAGACCGCAGAGTGCAACAATAACATCTTTGCCTGTAACGCCTCTGGGAAGGTGACCCGTGAAGGTGACTTTGGCGATGGGTGGGATTTGCCACCATGTTCTACCTGTCGCCCATATGCTTGCTCCATCCGTTCTTACGACGGGCGTTCCTAGACAACCAATACCACCATACATATTTGTATGACTGTCTGATGCAACTGCCAAAGTACCTGGCCAGGCATAGCCCTCTTCGACCATGATTTGATGACCTATGCCTCGACCTGCAGGGTAGAAGTCGATACCTTGTGCTTTTGCAAACTGTTCGATTTGTCTGTACTTTTTGAGATTTGATTCGCTCTTGTTCTGCACATCATGATCCAACGTCATGACAATTTGCTCCCTGTCGTGAATCTTGGAGGCGCCAATGGACATGAATTTGGTGGCGACAGGCCATGAATTATCATGGGTCATGCATTTGTGCGGTGAAATTGTAACATAGTCGCCCGATTTGACAAGTTTACCGTTTGGAAGTCCGACAGAATACCTCTGGACTATCTTTTCTGTGAGAGTTTGAGGGGTTGTTGCAGTTGCGTTGCTCCCAGAACGTAGTCTAGCTGCACCTGGGTCTTCGGCTTGTGCATGGAAGACATCTTGCGTTTCGGCATATCTGGTTTGCGTTGGTGTCGAGTAGAGTCTAATACGTGAGGGTTTAAATCGGTGGAGTCGACGAGTTCTTGTGGATGATAATGCGGCGCGCCTTGAGAAGGAGCAAAATGATGAATGCTGTCATATGAATTAGCAATGGTTGTGATAGTCTAGTAAAAAACAATAAATACGCACGGCAGCCTGTAGAGAAAGCACGCTGGTCCCAACTACCGCCATGTCTATTCTTTTAAAGGCCAGGATGGTGAGCGCGATGGCAGAGCGTTGTAAATGTTCAATGTTCCCCGTGGCCGAACTCCGATTGGCCAATTTCTCACATACATTTCTCCTTCCTCTCCAACCATTTTCCAAAGCGAATATCTCAACAACGATTTGCTATTCCGTGCTCAAACTGCAAAGGTGGACTCTGAGAGATGTAGCGCCCAAGCCGTATCAATTTTATCCGAAAATTCCAACTTTCATTTTTTGGCTGCAAAATGATACCGTCCCATCCGTCCACATACAAATCTGGATTTCCCGTCGTCATTCTTCCACCACGAATTGCTTGGCAAGCCTAAAACCGCGAAGGTGAAGTCCCTGAGTGTAGCACTTTCGATCGCACCAAAAATGATTTCAAAGGCCGGAAAAAGGTTTTGTCCTGGAACACCAGTTGAATTAATTTGGATTTTGAAGTTTGACGGTTTATTTTTCGAGGTGCAGTCTCTTCGGGACCTCCCCGCGGACATAATCCTTGGCCCTTTACTGAACCCTTGGCTTTGTATAGAGACCCTGGAGAATGGAGGGGCATCATGAAATGAGTCAAAAAGATTACATCTGTCCTTACTCTCCTCTGCTGCCAATTTCATTCCCCGACGCCAATTCTAATGCCTGCTAGACAAGAGGTCGCCTACTTCGGCGCTGGTCCGGCGCCACTACCAACGCCCGTGCTTGAGGAAGCCTCCAAAGCTCTCTTGAATTTCAACGACACCGGTATTGGAATCGCTGAAATATCCCACCGATCTCCCGAGGCAATTAAAGTACTCGCCGATACAAAGGGAGCTCTTACTACTCTCCTTGATGTCCCCGATGACTATGAGATCCTTTTTCTTCAAGGCGGAGGCAGTGGCGAATTCAGCGCTGTCGTCTACCACATGGTGGGCTTATGGGTTGAAAAACGCCGGCGAAAAATTGAGCAAGAACTAGGAATTGCCGACGGACAGGCTTCAAATTTGGACACAAAAGTCTTGGAGCGGCTACGGAAAGACATTCGGGAAGAATTGAAGCTTGACTATCTTGTAACAGGGTCTTGGTCGCTGAAAGCATCACAAGAAGCAGCAAGATTGATTGGTTCAGAGCACGTCAATGTTGCTCTGGACGCAAGAACAGCGAACGATGGGAAATTTGGCATAATTCCATCAGAAGACCAGTGGAAACTTACGCCGACTAAACGTGAAGGCGGATCTGGCTCTACCCTGACCTATTACTGCGACAATGAGACCGTTGACGGCGTTGAGTTTCCCAACTTTCCCTCACGCCTGGTATCACAATCTGAAGACGACGAACGTCTTGTGGTAGCAGACATGAGCTCCAACTTCATCAGCCGGCGTGTCGACGTTCGGAAATTTGCCGTCATCTTCGGTGGTGCACAGAAAAATATCGGAAATGCCGGCATTACAATCGTCATACTACGGAAATCTTTACTGCCTCCGCAAGCGAATCCTGCTTCACCCCAACTACTCCGAGCGCTCGGTTTGCCAATCAGCCCCATCGTTTTCGACTGGCCAACAATCGCAAAAAACAATTCCTTGTATAATACCCTCCCAATCTTCGATGTATGGGTGGCAGGACAGGTAATGCAAGGACTGAACAATACATACAAAGCTGAAAAGATTCACGGGCAAGAAGCTGTTTCACAAAAAAAGGCGGACTTGATCTATGGAACCCTCGATAAGTATCCAAATGTGTATACAGTTGTGCCGGACAAGTCGGTCAGAAGCCGCATGAACATTTGCGTCAGGGTGCATGGTGCCAATGCGGATAAGGAAAAGCAGTTCTTGGATGGTGCGAGCAAGTTGAATCTGCTTGGTCTCAAAGGCCACAGGAGCGTTGGGGGCGTCCGGATCTCCAACTACAATGCTGTACCTGTCGCGGCTGTAGAAAAGCTGGTACAGTACCTCGAAAGTTACGCTCAGAAGTAAGCGGAGACATGAGGTATGCCGATTCCTTTTCCCTTTGCATAGCGAGGTGCCGGGTCAAATAAAAGCGTGATTGAGTCTGTTTTCAACAAGTAAGACCAGATAGACATCGGGTCTGTCGGCATTGCATCAAGGATGCGGAGTTTCAACATTCGGTGTGCAACTAAACATTGCATGTCATACTGGTGACTGGGAGGCATCAACTGTCATCGTCGCGGTCGACTATATCAATTAGCCAATTCTAATCCAATCAGCTATGTTCAGAAACACAGTTAAATGTACATGTGACGCTAAAACAATGCAAAATTCATGGTATACTGCATCCAGGTAATGATGCTTCTATGATGAAGCAGCTTTTCAACCACGCCATGTTCCCGCATTCATCTTCTTTCTTCTCTTCTTTTTTGTCTCGTCGTCGTTGTATCCAAAACGACGATGCTCATCCCAATGCTATTGAAAGTTCTTTGGCCGCGCAAGTCGTATGTTATTCACCAATGTACAATGTCTTTAATCCCAATGCCCGTATCCGGCTTTAATCTTCAAAGTCAATCTGGTTTGATTTAAACCAGTATCCCTCCGGGCCTTTGGGTATATCGAACCGCTTCGGTCCCTTGAATGCAAACCGTTCCCAACTGTATCCTCGCATCTTTGTTGTCACCGTTCCATCCTCTTCAGTCACGTTTTTGTATAGTGGAGGCGCAAAATTTTGTACCTTGGCGTATTCGTATATCATTCGTCGGATATAACATGCCTCGGCGGCGGGAGTAAGGTAACGATCGCGGAAGGTTCGTTTGGATTGTTCAGCAATACGCTCGGCTTCGTCTTGATGCTCGAGGTAATAGTTCATTATTTCATCCAAATCAGACCAATCGTTCTTCGCTGGGACGTAGTTCTACAAGATGCAGTGATCAGTACTCGTCATCGCTGTTTTGCGGGGTAACGAAATATTGGGCAATTTCAAACAGGGAAAGACATTGAGGTTCTTACCTGGTTAGGTCCCTCAGGGATCAGCATTGGATAAAAATGCGCAACGTATTCCAAGGGATTGTGGATGATGGTCACAGAATTACAGTTCTTCAAAGGTCTAAGACGACCACTCCAAGAATTTCCTGATTCATTGTCAGATTTGAAGCATCGCCTCTGCTGAATGGACTGGCACACACCTTCTGTATGAATCAAAAACTGCCATTTACAGTGCTCTTCCATTGGCACTACCCCCATACGCGAGCCCCATCGAAGCTCACCACAGTCGCTCCAAGACTTGTCTTTACTAACGTCAAGCAATTTCTTTCGGATTTCGCTAATCTTCTGGCCCACGTCCAGTTGTCCTCTCCAAAGTGCCTTTTTCGTCTTTTCTTGGAAAGGAGTCAGGAATTGCTTGGATTTCTCGCGAAATGCTCGATAGCCTCCAACAGTATCCCAGACGGAAGACGACCAGCCATTAAAATCAGGCATGACCCAGGTATCATTGTCTGTTTTGTGACGAGTCCAACCCCAAGCCGTTCGACCAGGCCGTCGAGGTTCGGGGTTTGGATGATCCATCCTGTCGAGAACAAACTCGATGTTGGGAAGCACCCGCGGGTCGGGTATGGCCGTGATTGATCGATAGATCATGCTCAATCCAGCCAAGTATCGTGTTCGATCGACGACCCCTTGCTTCTCTCCTACGACATAGAGCTAAACACAATTCAGCATTGTCTGCACAAATTTTTCATTGAGAAACCCACATCGCCATCGTATATGAGGATGCGCACTTGTCCATGCGCTTTGTCTGGCTCGTTGATCCACAGTTTGACCTGGTCTTCATTGATGCCTCCGTTGGAGGCATGCCACTCACGCGCTCGCACAATCTCGGCGTCTTGACCTGGAAACGCAGCCTACATTGGAGATTAGTTTGATACATCCCCCAGGGGTGATAAACAGTCAAACCTCGCATTGCTCCTCTGTAAGTCCTAAATTCCGCTCATCACGTTCGGGATCGTACGTCCACGAATACGGCCGGGGAACGTTGGCTAATCGTGGAACGACTTCATGTTCTTGGAGACTCAAGTAGGTAATTAGAAGGACGAATACCGCTCCGATCGTGATGAAAAGTTTAACACGGGTCATGATGTTAACTGCCCGGCTGAACGGGGTGAAGATGAGAAGAGATGGCGAGCGCTTCCGGCATTCGGCGTGTGTAACTGTTTGTCTTTGTCCTTATCCTTCTATAACCGATTGACTAACAGACTGGTTTCTTTTGGATTTCAAGGGTGAGTGGCTTCATGCCGGAAGTAATCCGGTGAGTGTGGCACATTTTAAGGAGTGTCAGAACGTTCGCCTCGAGGCATCCTAATGCGAACTCCTTATCACCGATATGCGGCAGGTGATTGGGTGGGCTAAGGGGCAATGCTGCAGGATGGCGTTCTAGCCGGTGCCTCTTTGTCTTGCTCGGCTAGTGCTACTCGAAGCTCAGCCGAGCCTCGAGATCATCAATCATCTACTTGGCTACCAAACTTCTCAAATCTCCTCCTATGATAAATTCGAAGCTTTCATGTTCAAGGCAATCAACCGCAGACAGAATTGCCATATGCTTCCCCGTTGACCTGCTCATGACCCAAAATCAACACTAACCAAGTTGAGCATAGCTGAGAATGTTCTGAGCACATGTAGAGATGAAATGGCGTGCTTTGTTTTTCATACCTTCAGAAAGGTTTCTAAATATTGCAAGATTTGAATCAGCTTCAGTACCTAGTCAGATCAGGGCGAATGCTGGGCCGAAGGGTCAATTTTTACTTGGCGTAAGCGGGCACTAGTGTTGGTTTGCTTGACTGTGCTCCTAATTAGGTACGATCACCAAGGGGTTTCCTGAGATCTCCCTGCCTCTTCGCCCCACATCTGCGTAGACGTTCTTGCGCAGAAGTGAAAACGGTTTCAAATTCCAAACTCATCCATTCTGCTCCTGTCATCATGGCAAACGCCTTCGACGTCGATCAGGCTCGCTCGCATTTCAGGGCGCTTCGCCTAAAACAATCCTTCATGGATAATGCCGGCGGTAGTCAGATCTTGGACACGGCAGCAGACTTGTCAGTGCGCAAAGAAGAAATCATGACCAACGCTAACGCGCTGACAATCTTGCCTGATGGTCCTACAGCATTCGAGACTATCTCATTTCCACCAACGTGCAACTGGGGGCCACGTACCCCATTTCGTCTCAATCCACAAACTTGGTCGAGCAGGGTTACAGCGCCGCTGCAAAGTACATTAATGCAGAATCAGCAAACAACATAGGTATGCAAAAGAAACCACGTGAGACCCAAACGTGATCTGCGTAGTGCTCATGCGTTGCGAGAGTCCTCGGCGGTTCCACAACCCAACTCTTCCAAAACCTTTCTGCAAGTCTCTGGGATCACTTCTCCGTAGGCGATGAAATTGTGCTTTCCCAGCTCGATCATGAAGCCAACCTCGCCTCCTGGGTCCGGCTCGCTTCCCGCAAAAACCTCAAAATCAAATGGTGGAAAGGCAACGCGGATGAGACCACTGACCCCGTACTGACGGCCGAGAATCTCCGACCGCTGCTATCCCGAAGGACCAAGTTTGTGGCATGTACGCATACGAGCAATATCCTCGGAACCATCCACGACATTGCATCGATTGCGAAGACGCTACATGAGGTGTCGCCAGATGCATTGTTCTGTGTTGATGCAGTCGCTTATGCGCCGCATCGAGCCGTCGATGTCCAAGCCTTTGGTGTTGATTTCTACTCTTTCAGCTGGTACAAGGTCTATGGACCACACCAGGCCGTTCTCTATGCTTCACCTCGCGGCCAGCAAGCCATCAAGAGCTTGGGCCACTACTTCAATAATGAAGCACATCCCAACGAGCTTAGTAATCAATTAGGTCTTGCAGCCGGAGCCTACGAATTGGCAGCGAGTTTGCCAAAAGTTGTAGAGTACTGTACGTCTCGAGACAAATTCTGGGAGGGCATTGCCGAGCATGAGGAGAAGTTGCAGGCGATACTATTGGAGTATCTGAATAAGAGATCAGACGTGACGATATACGGTAAGAAAGAGCCTGATAGGTTACACCGAGTTCCCGTTGTCAGCTTTACGGTCAAAGGTTGGAAGAGCAGAGATGTAGTAGAGACTGTCGAGAAGAAGAGCCAGTATGGAATTAGATATGGTCACTTCTACAGTCACAGAATGGTCGTTGGGATTTTTGGGTTGCCTGAGGACGACGGGGTGGTGAGAGTCAGTTTGGTGCACTACAATACAGGTAAGATATCCCATTACACTGAATTTAGGTGTCGAAAGGTCGTTCTAAGAAT
Source organism: Astrothelium macrocarpum (assembly GCA_021030915.1). Lineage (NCBI taxonomy): Eukaryota > Fungi > Ascomycota > Dothideomycetes > Trypetheliales > Trypetheliaceae > Astrothelium > Astrothelium macrocarpum. The sequence goes on along the minus strand of JAGEMR010000013.1, from coordinate 130,246 downwards.
TGATCGGCAGAGGACGAGGTAAGAGGGCTTGTAAAAATCTTGGATGACGTGTTGGAGAAACGGGCATGATCAAAATCCGGATAAGAAACCGCATATTCAACATTAATGTGGAACTCTCCGGCCTCCTCATCGACGAAACCTTCGCAACACCAACTTAATGATAACCACGGTTTGCAAGCATCATTTCCAAAAGCAAAGATGCTAAGTGCAACATTGTCTCTCGTAAGGGACGCATTCATGTACAAATTGTTATCCTCAGATATTGAAGTATCGTGTAGATAATGGAATCCAGTGTCATTAATTCGAAGGTATCGATTTTGGAATAGTTTCATTCTATGCAATGCTTTTCAGTCGTCTCTCCATTCCTGCTGTCTCAACCGAAATCGATGTACCACTTCCTCGTTGGCCGGTATGGATGTGACCGAACGTTAAAGGCCGTGGTTTCACAAGATATCGGCTCCAAATTTCAACTTCAATGTTAATGCCTTCAATAGGACAGAGTTACAAATCTTTGCGGGACTGCACCGACCATTTTCTGGTCAGCCCCGTTGTGCCCGCTTGCATATGCTCCATCGTGGGTCTGCGAGACAACACTTGTGCATAATGGCTAAGGAAGTCACCATCCGGCCAGGAGTCAAAGTTGTGATTTCACGCATGACCGGGGACGGCAGTCGCCAAATCATGAAAGAATACTGAACGTCCATTGCCACGTCCACGCACAAGCCAGTCAGTATTTTGTAATTCAGCAGGATCAGTAGACGAAGGGTCGTCTCGCCAGATTTCAGTATTCAGCCACTTGTGTTCGAATCTGCTGGCCATTCGTGCAACACGAATTGCCTGATCCATGTCCGCGACTTCGAGTAGTAGATATTTAGGGCGCAAAATCTGAGCAATTTGCAAAATGCGAGGATAGAATGTATCTCCAGCCTCAACCTCTGTGCTGAGTGGATTAGGGGGAACCAGGGCTAGCTTGGGTTCGAAATTCCTGACTGAGCGAGCTGTGGTCCGCTTGAACTCCGAGGGAGAAATGTATGGGGGATTTGCCATCAGAATACTGCACCCACGAGGACCCATCGAGCTTGTCGTCAGTTTCTCTATAATTTGATCGGAAAAGATGTCGTTTGCAACAAAATTGATGTCCAAAGAGATTTTCTTGGGTACTACTTGTTGCTTGTTGAGTTCTGCTAGCTTGACCGCAGATTCAGACACATCGATACCCGTGAATTGCGAGTGAGCAGGCAAATCCCCATGTTTGATGAACTCATGGGCCAAAAGTAGAGACATACAACCAGTGCCACTGCAGAGGTCTAGGACTCGAAGGGAAGCTGGAGGACAACCATTTTGAGATCCTCTTCCGGATCCATGTCTCATGTCATTTCGTACGAGCTGTACCAGGAAATTTACAGACGCCGCAGTTTCCTGCCTCGAAATTTCGTCAAACTCGTGATAGCTGTGTCAATGATGGGAATACAAACCTTGGAATCAGTACACCAGGCCGACATTGAATCTCAAGATCACCAAAATATTCAGAGCCGAGAATGTACTGAAGAGGTTCACCTCTTCCTCTTCGTTCACAAAGACGGCGCAGCAAACTTTGTAAATCTATTGTCGACTCTTTACGTCCGCTTTTCTTCCTAACCAACTGGGCATATTCGCGCAGCCATCGCAGTTCGTTTCTAGCTGACACCAAGTCCCGGCAGGCTGGCAATAAGCGCGGTAGCAACGGGTCAATGGATTTCGCTTTCAAGACAAGGTTTCGAGAAAGACGGGGCATGTAAATAAATCTTGAGCTGTGGCAGCGTGTAGGTTTGCTCGTCTCGGACTTAAGGGACACCCTCGTCCGAAGTCCGCACTCCTTTGAAGGCTCAAGAAGTTTTCGTAGCCATATAATTTAGGTCTTGGCCTAGATCCATAGAAAATGACACCGCAGTCGGACATTTCTTATTCTTGTATACTCCTGGCTTTTTTGCGAGCAACTTATGTCGAGTGATTGAATACGCTTGATTTTCACGGCGATAAACCTGACTGACTTCAATGAATAAGATATCGACAGTTACTGATGATACATTTCATTATTGTAGCCGCTGCTGCTGCCAGAATTAGTTGGACTGCTAGTTTCAACTGGAGGTATCTCTGAAATGTCATCAACATTCGTCGCTCGAAGATGTCGTCCAAATCTAAGATATCTAAACAGCAATAAACGGGCGTGGAAGAGCTTTCAAGGTTCCTACGGAAGACAAATCTCTGCTCAAAGTCATTCATTTTCAGTCGTGGAAGAATGCCCAAGCCCAACGTGCGCCTGTCGAGATACACCTCACGGGCTCGACATTGATCAGAAGCTTCCACTGAACAACACAATCCCAAGTTATACGGAACAAGTCATCATATCCACTGGAAAAGATGACTGGCCCAGTCGTATCGAGGATGAACCCGACAACTTATTCGCTCGAGAGCTGAGGTTACTCGGCAAAAGTGGTCGATACAGTGATGTTAGTAAAGCCCCAACTTTAAATAAACCTCATAAACTATCCAAGTTTTAATCATGGCTAACTTATATAGCCAAGTTTCAATGTATCAGTCGTCAACTCGTCATTTCCACGGTCGTCTTCGATACCAAACTCTGCGTCTGCGTTCATCTTTCCAAGCTTCAAGTACATTCCCACGATTCCGACCGATGCACAATCTGTCGAGAACTTTGTAAAAGCCTATCTGTTACCCCAAACTGCCGTCCATGGGACTCTACCGTCACAAGGCGCAACAGGATTTGTTCGATCTGTCGAGAACTTTGTAAAAGCCTACCTATCGCCTCAACCTGCCATCCATGGGAATCTACCGTCACAAGGCGCAACAGGATTTGTTCAATCCAAAAGTGCGCAGTATGACTTTCAAGACGTTAAGTCCTTGCACGATATCATCATATTGATATGTGGGCATGGGGGACGTGATCGACGCTGCGGGATCTTGGGACCATTGCTACGAGACGAGTTTTCCAGCCAGCTGCTTCGGCAAGGAGTAACTATCCAGACAGAACGGCCAGTGAACAAAGACAGCACCGCAAAATCTACAAGCATATCTGCACGTATAGGACTCATATCTCACATTGGTGGCCACAAATTCGCCGGCAACGTCATCATATACACACCACCAGATATCGCAGAGCATGCGCTTGCTGGGACTGGTATTTGGTATGGAAGGATTGAGCCTCGGCATGTGGAGGGTTTGGTAAAGGAGACTATCCTTGGCGGACGCATAGTGAGAGAAAAGTTTCGGGGAGGTATTTCGAAAGATAAAGGCATGTTGCGACTCTAGTCAGAAGCTTGCCTTTGAAACATGTATAGATATTTGTTTGTATGTCCCAATAGATCTCTAGACTCCATGAAAATGCATCGACTGCTCGGCTTGCCCATGCTCCGTCTATTTCGTCCAATCATTATGTCATGACCGATTATAACGGTTCTTCCGATGACGTGAACGATCATTCCTGCTTATCTGGTCTTCGCTTCTGCTGGAGCGCCCTCTGTTGACACCGGCTCTAAACGATTCTTTTCTTGGACGGTACTCCCATGACCTTGCGTTTTAATTCTCAACCAAGGAACCAAAGTAACACTTAATGCGCAGCAAGCTGCAGAGTACCAAAATACCGTTGCATAAGGCCACGATGGGTCTCCATGGTAGTAACCTGTCAGAGGAGGGTTCTTCGAGACGCCGTTAAAAAGAGCTGTCGCAATACCATAGCCAAGCGTCATGCACAGCTTGGTCACCGTTTGGAATAGCCCACCGGCAATGGATTGCTGGTCAGGTGGAAGCGAGGATAAGACGTACATCTAAAAAGCTGTTAGCCTTTTTTAGGGGTAGAGAAGAATTAAGGCATACATTGGCAACATTAAATTCAAGGTCTGCCCCCACAACGTCAAGGATGAGGGCAGGGAAATAGAACGCCCAGTAAGAATCTGTCCGTCGGTTGACAGCCATGAGGAGGAAAGAGACGGTATATGCTCCTGTACCGATGTACATCAATAACTGATTAGATATTCTGTGCAATACTAATCCCGCAAAGATCTAGAGATAATGTGAGTCTATGAGCAATCGTAATAGACGAAAGGAGGGTTGTTACATTCACGAGGATACCCATAATAGCCATAGGTAACAGATGAACAGCGGTTTCGAGCGCCGAAAAATGCCAGACCTGTTGAAAATACAAGGCGGCGAAAAATGCCGAGACGGGAAAAGACATGAAACCAAGTAGGAGAATGACAATCACCTAAACACATTGTTAGCCTTGCAGGATCAACAAAAGGGGACTATGCCATCAGGAACTGCAATGAGAAATGTGACCCATGATCACAAAAGGCACACTACTACCGTACGCTTTGTAGAGAGGCCCTCAGCAATAATCGATGAAAAAATGTTGGGAATGATTTCTCGACAAATTATACGCGGATTCTGATTGCTTGAAGTGGTATTGAGTTCTCCCTACAAGGCAGGCGACGATTATACCTCTTGCAGTCGCGAGTAACATTTCTTATTGCAACTCCTGGTGGTGCGTAACGTACGACAGAGAAGTCACGGTCCTTCCAAATGGACATTGGAACCAAAGGATATGCGAAAACGTTTTCCCAAAAGACGAAAGCCACCATAAGAACAATGCCCAGGATTAAAAGAGCGAGAACATATGATGTTTTCCAACCATCCTGAGCAGTCGGTCCGAGACTTAGAGCCGCGGAAAACATTCCAATACCACCGACGGTAAGAATAGTCCCCAAGACATCGAATCTGTAGAGTGTGTCCCAGTTCAAAGGCTGCTTCTCTGCTGTATCTTTTGGAACAGTGAAAATTGCAATTATGGTGAATGCAAGATATATTATCGCTAACAGGAAGAAGCTTGCTCTCCAATCGAAAATTTGGGTTGCGATTCCACTGCAGATAGTTCCAAAGACAAAGCCCAAAGGGTTGCCAGCACTGAAGCATGCAAAAGCATAGTTCTTTCGTTTGCTAGGCTTTTCGTATATCACACCCAAAATACCTTGAGCTGGGGGTATGGCACTCGCGGTCGTGAATCCAATGACTCCATTCAAGACATCGAGCGTGATTGGATCTTTAGCGAAGCCTGCCGCAAGACAAAAGACAGCAAAGAGGAAAAGAGATCCAAGGAACAGAGTTTTTCGTCCGAACAAGTCAGCAACTCGACCAAAGAAGAGGAGAAACGCGCCGCCTGCCAGTGAATTGGCTGAAGTGATCCAAGTAATTTCTGCTGTAGTCATGTGTAGGTCTCTGCCGATGAAGGATGCTACCACGGTTACGCTCCCTGTTGCAAAGGATCCCATGGCGATAGCCATCGTGGCTGTTAGGACGAAGAGCACTTCCTGTAACGTGTTTTTAAAGCATTCCGGGCGATCCCCCAATTTTGAAGTTGAGTTCCTTTCCAGCTCATATCGAGTTTCTTGGATATCGACGTCTGCCATGTTGAATGACACAAGAGCGAAGAAAGAATTCCAGGAAAGCGAAGAATCGAGCAAGGAATGCAATCTGCCTTAAATGAGCCACAAAATTTTGAAGCAAGATACGCCGTCCATTTAGTTAGGCTCTAAAACGACTAATCTAGGGCGGCGGCATTCCGCGCCTTAGTATCAGTCTTCTGTAATCACATCTACTCTCGCCCTGAATAGGTTCGGTCGCACAGAATTTTCGAGGGATTGAAATCTTCGTGATCGGGCCCACATGTGAGTCAGTGCTTGTCTAGCTAGGCTCGGCTTTGTCGTCCAATATATATCCGTAGTCCGAACGTACCTTATCAAACCTAACTAGGATATACGACTGAACTTTGTTTCACGAAATCAGGATTCAAAAGAACAAGCTCTCTCCATAAATTCTCACACGATATCATGGAAACTTGTGACAGTTGTATGGCGTAAGGTTTATAAAATCAATAATCAAAGCTTGGAGTAAGTTTCGGTGTATAGAGCCTGAATAGCTACCCAGATTTCAGAGATCCAAGGTTGAGCAATCATGAGCTAATTCAACAAGCCCATGGTAATGTTGCGAGCCGTCTTTCTTGACCGTGGTTAAAGCTAGTCCGAACAGTTTGACAATTAGGGATCAAATGGCAGTCCGTCGAACGGATTACGTGCCACAGTCAAGAGTCCATTGTAGTCACACAAATCACAGGGCTTCATGCTCAGGATTGCTTTCAAAACATATGACTAAGCTCTGCAGGAGCAGTGTTAGCACGATGAATGTCATGAGTGTGCCATTTGACTGATGGTCCAATCATTGGGCGGTGTTCAACCTATAGAAGAGTAAGAGGCGATGAATGGTGATAAATCACACAAGGCACGAGCCAATAAAGGCAACGAAACCAAGAGCGTTCGAGAATACATGGGATAATGTCAAAAGGATTTGCAAGAAAACTTACCCAAGGATAGTCTCGAATGCTTTCACGTGGTCGTGTTTTCATGTTCTGAACGTCCAAGCGCATAAGAGCGTCCACTTGAATGCGCACGACATGTAGTCCGACCCTTTGCTCGTGGTAGCAAATGGACCACTACGACGGTATGGGGAAACGGACGCCGATGCCTTGCCTCACAATCCACAACTAGGTAAAGCCTATGAGAAGCACAAGATGTACGAAGCATCGCTTGCCATCTCAGCGTATCACCCCATCATCCTCAACCTCACTCTTCACATGCCCCAGCCCATCCTTCGTCTTCCTCCTCTTCTCATTCCTCTTCCTCCTCTTCTCCTCCCTCTCCCTCTCCTCCACCTCCCTTTTCGCCACCAACCGCTCCTCCAAATCTACCACCTCCGTCTCCCTCGCGTCGTCCCTCTTGCGCTTCAACCACGCCAGCCGCTCGCGCACCTCGGCGACGCTCGCCCGCTGCACCTTCCCGCTCTGGCCCGTCGCCACCAGGTGCTGCCGGCTGTTCAGGTGCTCCACGAACTGCAGGTTGTCCTTGAACGTCAGGTCGCACGCGTCGCAGTAGAAGCCCGCGCCTTTGCCGCGCTTGCCCACCGCCGCGCCCGCCGGCACCAGCATCGTCTTGCCCACCTGCGATGCCACATCGAGCCGGCCGCTGCGCGCTTCGGTATCTTTGGCGTCGGGGGGCGTGGAGGCGCGGCGGACGTATTTTTTGCCGGAGAGGCGCGCTTCGTAGCGGGCTTTGCCTTCGTCTTTGATTTTTTGCTCGCGCGCCGCGGCCTTTTCCGCGTATTCGCCTTTGTCCCAGGTGCGTCGGAAGGAGGTGTCGGAAGAGGAAGCGCCATAAGCGCCGCCGCTTTTTCCGTCAGCCATGGGTGGGTGGGTGGGAGTGGGAAGTAAGATAGGGAGCGGAAAGTTCGAGCGTTGATGGAGAGCTTTGGTGTATCAGAAAGCCGCCGAAGTTGTGGCATGATAGGCCGGATAAATTGTCCAGTCACTGTAGTTGATTGAGGAAATAGACTAAAGAACTTTCATGAATTCATTTTCAATTGTATTTCTATACTTCAGAAGCTTTTTAGACGCCAAGTGGCTTTTACTGTAATGAGGATCAATGCATTGTCTGCACAAACACTCTGCTCTTAATTCATTATAATGCTGGTCCGTGTTTCATCACGATTGTTTTACAATAGTACAAGATAGCCTTGCTACTTTGTGAATAGATTCCTATTGACTACTAGTTGCTATCCTGGCATCGAGGCCATCACAATGTGTATCCAAGTACTCATATGGTTTAGATCTCATTGCTTCAGCGTTCCCAGACCTTGCGAGGGTCTGGCTTGAGTTAGATCCCCTATTCGTCATGCTGCACAACCTAATAACTTCGCGGAAGCTCGAGGACCCTGTTTGCAGTTACATGTTAGAGACTTCATTTGATTTTCTTCACGTACTTCTCCCTACTTACTTTTCACCAATAAAATTCATGATCATCTCCTACCCAGGGTAAGTGATTACATTTAGGACTTGCTCGAAGAGGACAACTTACTTTGCTCACCGGAGCTATTCTTGGGACAAAGCACTCACGCAGATATCTTTCTACGTGATACTCCTGTGCATAGCCCATCCCACCATGCGCCAACACTGCCCGCTCGCATGCAGTAAATGCGGCTTCGGCGGCAAGGTATTTGGCGCTATTGCATGCAACGCCAATTGCATGCTGTGTCACGCTTTCGTCTTCTTTACTCCGATCATACAATCTTGCAGCATGATAAGTCGAAAGTTTCGCAGCCTCTAGGCTCATGTATGCCGCAGCAAGAGGATGCTGAATCCCTTGATTTTGACCAATAGGTCTTCCAAAAACCACGCGTTCTCGGGCATAATTGGCCGCCCTCTTCAGCGCTGCGTAGCCAAGACCCAAGGCTTCCCCTGCGAGTAGACATCTTTCGGCATTCATCCCATGCAAGACAATCTTGAACCCTTGTCCCTCGCTACCGATCAAAGTGTCTGCCGGAATCTTGTAATTATCAAAGAATACCTCGTTGGCATCGACAGCCCTTCCACCCATTTTCGGGATCCGCTTAAGCTCAAGCCCCGGCGCAGATTTATCGAGGTCAATGTAGAATAAAGACAATCCTTCTGAAGGCTTCTTAACGTCTTCCAAGGCAGTTGTCCTGGCTAACAAAATCATCTTTGTTGCAACTTGAGCACTACTTATCCAGCTATACCATTTAAGCTTAGTTATGCAATAGGTTGAGAACTTGAAGTTGCGTAGTACATACATTTTTTGACCAGTTACTCTGTAGTGATCCCCATCGCGTGTGGCCATGGTCTTTAGACTTAATGTGTTCAACCCCGTATTAGGTTCCGTCCTGGGAGCCATTGTAAGTCATGTGGTTTTAGTGATTGCCAAGTCTCGCAAAACCTACACCCCGAAACATGCTCTCCACTCGCCACTGATCAGTTTTGGAAGCATACGTTCGCGTTGTTCTTTAGTGGCGAACTTGGCGATAGGCTACTTATTTTAGGCCACTTATGGTTGAGGAGCAATCACAATGATTCCTTACCTGAGTAGCGTAAACATTAGCGTGAATCGATTGTGCACCAGCAATACCTGCGCCACTCCTGTTGAGAAATATTAGAAGATGCATCGCTTGTGAAAGGCAAATTTCGTCTTTTAAGAGCCACCAGGGGTTGCAAAAAGAAATGTTATAACCCATGAAGATTGAACTTCAGCCATTGACATATTCGGGGTCTCCCAAAAGAAATTTCGGGCCATCTGAAGTGTGACAATCTTCGTTTAGTGATGCCCGAAAGAATAGCGGCTTTTGTCGCCGTCGAGAACTTCCCTTATATGTGCATCGCTGGAGATATGTTTTGTAATTTGTGACATCTTTTTCTTGCAACCCCTGATGGAACGATAAGAAAAGTCTCGGCAACAGATACAGGCAAGGAAAAGGCCAAACTCTTAGAATGGGTTATTTACTCGGAAATGGTATGCAGCATCATGGTTGCCTCTGAGATGCCTAGTCCACCACCTCCTAGTTCAGCAGGAAGGGCAATTCCAATCCATCCGTCCTTGGCCAATGCAGCGTGCAATTCATGAGGGTATTCTCCAGACTGATCGTGCTTCATCCAATACTCCTAATCGAGTCAAATTTTTGCATTCCTGTTCAAGCATGTTCACTATACATCTGGGAAATTCGAGCAGATTTTTTCAACAGCAGCTCTGACGTCCATCTGTTCTTCAGAGAATCCAGACGTCTCCATCATACTGCGTCGACATGTAGATGTAAAGCCTCGTCTCGGCACAGGCATTTGGTCAGAAGACGTGCATAAATGCGGACGATTGAGAAGACTAATACACGCTCTTTTATTGCTGGACGACAAGGCTCTACGCATGATACTCTGCCGCAAGGAAGCCATGGTGAAATCAGATCGTGAAATTTTGAAAAGACTAAACTATGTACAAGATTCGAGAAAGGCACCAGCAAGAAAAAGATAACAAAACGGCAAAAATGTCCAAGGTCGGAGATGCAAGACAAAGTACGTAGACCTCGGGGATTCGAGCGGAGTCCAATTGTTTAGGGAGGGGTTCAGCCGAAGTCAGGCCGGCGCCACTCGCCGACGGCCGCGCTTCCGCTTCTGCAGAAGTCAAAACAACGCGACCCATCAATTGCCTCCGCTTGTACAACGGCTTGATGACTGTTTGTTTTTGACAAGGCACAAGTCCTTATATCTGAACCAGTGTTACTACGATCTCATCAAGCGCGACTTGTCGCAAATCATGGCGACCCTCAGATCAAGGGCGCCGCAAATCGGCACTACTCAATGGATCCTCAATGAGAGAAACCAGGCACAAATATTTCTCGACCAAGAAGCAGAGGAATTTTCTTTTACCGCGAAGAGTGATATGGAATGGCTCAATGAGCACATGGATGAAATCTTCAGTCGCAATCAATTGTATGGCACCATTGATTGAGGTATTCGACGACTGGATACTAATAAACAAAACAGACATGTTGCGGATGTCTTCAAAACACCTGGCAAGCTGAGAGGCAAAACACCAAGGACAGCCCGAAAACGAATGCCCTTGGAATCCCGAGCTGTAAGTAAACACACTGTACTGTGTTGACATACCTAATGAATGCATCTAGCCTTTAACGGACATTTTTGCACCAAACACTAAGAATCTAAAAAGTCCCGCACATACCACGGGCTTCTACAAACATGTCACCAAATTACAAGGCAGCAATGCTTCCGCCAAGACTCAACTAAGGAAGTCGCTGAACCGTCAACTACCTAAACCTGCCTCAGGAAAAGAAAACATAGATTCGGGATATCATGGTATGCCCGAAGATGAAATGGAAATAGACCAGACCATGAAACCCAATACCCAGCAACATTCTCAGCCGCAATTCTCAAGCTCAAGTCCTCCGCGACACCAATCAACGCCTGAGTGGCAACAAGATGAACGTGCCGAAGAAGGAAGGACAACAGAGGAATCATTTGTTTCCGCAAAGGAGGCTTTTGCCAATAAAGCAATTGCCAATACGCACCACCGCGATGAGGATGAGCTTACTATACCTGACGATGAAATGAATGTTGACGAAGCTGCACCATCAGCAGCAGCGGCAGATGAAGTGGAGATTGCGTCGGATGCAATGAATGTCGATGAGAGCATTGAAGCCAATGCGGAAGCGAGAGATGGTCAACCAACACAACCAACAATTGATGCACAAGATCCAGAGCAGATAGAAGATCCGATGGAGGTAGATGATGCACAGTCGCCTTCTGAGTCGTCTACTTCGGAAAAGCCATTGTTACGGAAGAGCAGTTTGACTTTTGCGTCACTTCCAGCTCGAGAGCCATTAGGTAAGAACAGCATAGGGAACAGAACGAGCTACATTGATCAGCACCGCACACCTGGAGTCCGTCCCGGTAGCCAGGTTGGAAACTGGAACGGCGGTAGAAGTATTGGCGATAGCCAGCATATTAATCAACATCAGGCACATGAGGAGGACAACTTTGACGACAACGATGCTTCAGATCGCGAAGGTCCAGATTCAGAACGTACCAAAAAGCACAACGAAAGCGCTACTAAACGTCTTCACGAACGGATTACGATGCTTGGTCAATCAAAAGAGCCGAGGCCGTCAAAGTCTGTCCCATCTATTGCAGCGGCCGGCCAAAACGTGTCTTTGCAACTGGACAAGCCAGAGACTAGTGTGGAGCCAAAAGAAATGAGTGTAGAAATTGAAAAAGGGATTGAAATTGATGAAGATGATGATGATGACTGGATCGCGCCGATAGATTCACAGAAGAATATGAAGCCTCCTCAACGTCCACACTTGGCGAAGAGTAGCTCGGCAGACGTTATGGAAAAGATTAGTGGGAAGGAGACAATCGGACAATTCGGTCAACGTCAATCTGTAAGGTCGACTACAGTAGAGAGACCCGGAACGTCACCTGCCAAAGCGCAGGACTCGAGTTATAGGACCTTTGAGACTGACACAACGAATGCCATCGCTTCCTCGGGTAGGCCTACCACTGCTGGAGATTTGTCATTGAAAAAGACAGGATCAATCTCATACCCTGACATTACCGCAGCACCAGGATTTGTTGAATCTACGACTCCTGCAGGTTCACCAAACTCAAAGCGCCACCCTGATGGACCTTTGAGCGCTTCAAAAGCAAAATTATATTCGGTCCTAAAATCAGCAAAGGGTATCTTCGCTAGCAGTGCTGGTGTGAGCGCTCAAGCGAAGATGGAAACTCTCTCAACATCGCTGCCTCGGTCTAAGAAGCCAGGACAACCACCGTTCACTAACCAAGTAATTGAGCATGATCAAATCGAAGAAGAGTCGATGAACAGGCAAACCATGGCCAGCCCGAAAGCAAATGAAGGTCGAAAAACAAGAAGCTCAACTGAGCGGGAAGAGAAGAGGAAGGAGAAAGAAGCAAGGGAGCAACGCCTTCGAGAGGAGCAGCTTGCAAAAGTGCGAGAGCAGGAAAGATTGAAAGCGGCATCACAAAAGCTTCAGCGCACAGCGGCAGAAGAACAAGTTAAGCACCATCCTGCTGTGGACAAAACTTTCGAGGGAATTGCAGATGAAGTTGTTGAGCAAAAGGACGTCATGCTCCCTCCTGCTATGCCGAAGAGCAGCATTCCTTCACAAGCACAGAAGCCGAGAAGACCAATGAGGCCTACGAAAGATCCGCTTCCAAAGGCTCAGCCAGCTCCAGTATCCATTCGTTTACCATCACAGTCAAAGAGGGTGCGCATTGTTATTTGCCAACTGGATCTGATGCTTATAGAGCTAACTATGTACAGATTGGTCAAGCGCCGTCTACCAATGCCAGCCAGTCTTCCCTCCAAGATTCCTTGTCATCTTCTCAGCCTAAGCAATCCGGCCCAGCCACCAGGTCAAATAATGCATCGCATCAGTTCTCGACATCGACCACCAATTTGAAGAGTTCAACGTCGGGACCTGCAAAGCCGTCCTCACTACAAGCCGCGGCTAGGAAGAAGGAAATGGTACGTACATCTTTCTTTGATACTGAGGAAATATCTAATATAGATACAGGAAGAGAAAGCCGCACAGCGCAAGGCGGAGCAAAAGCGGGAGCTTGAGCGTAAGCGGGCTGCTAAACAGGAAGAAGAGCGTAAACGAGTTGCGCAACAAGAAGAAGAGCGAAAACAAGAGCAGCAGCGCAGAGCAGCAGAGCAGCAGCGAATGCAAGAAGCCAGAGAGGCAGCACAACGCAAAGCTCAGGAGCAACGTAAAATTGAGCAACAACGCCTTGAACAACAACGTGCCCAGATGTTGGCTAAGCAAAAACAAGCAAGTGATCTAGCTGTGAAGCTTCAACAGGAAAAGGCTCAAGTACAGCCTCCGCCTCCTCGTGCAGACTTGGGTGCGGCAAGACCGGTTTCACGGTTCAATACAATCCAAGATCAGATGCGTCCTGTTCCTCACCCTCCGGTCAATCCTGCGAAGCCGCCCAAAAGACCCAAACCAGAGGATGATGAAGAGAAAAAGGCACCACAACGAATTGGACCGTCATACCAGCAGGCAGAAGGAAAACGGAGAAAGACGGAAGAAGCAGACGAAGAGGAAGAGCTTGAGCCGCGTCATTCTGTAAAGGCACCACCAATTCGGCACTCCAATATGCGCAAGGTAAGTTTCTGCCCAAGTAACACGATGATAAGCACTCACATTCATTTAGGATCAGCAAAAGTTCCCACATGGCTACACGAACGCTCCACCTCCCGCTGCCCATCCTCCTTCAATGTTCAGGTCAACCGTCACTACCCAACACCAGATGCAACAATCTAAGGCCAGCGTTCACCCCAACGACATGGCCAAATTTTCCTCTGCAAAGATTCCCTTTGCAGAAGTCCCCAACCCACCAGCCGGTCCCTCACACAGTACCAACACCAACTACAAAACACCCGCCCGTGCTTCGCAAACCCAAACCACCATCGGCTCCACCACAACCACCACCAAAGTGCCCCTCAAATCCTCCCCGCAGTACACACCCGGCGAGAACATCGCGCTCCCCGACATCAACACCGACTCCGACGACAGCGAGGCCTCCACGCCGGACTTCCGGCCCCCCTCGTGGGCCAACTCGCCGGCGCTCCACGAGCTGCTCACGCGCCAGCAGCTCATCGACCCGGAAACCGTCTTCGGGCCCATCGCGCCCCTGCAGATGGAGGAGGTCTTCCGCAACAAGGATCGCCACAAGCGCTTCCGCGATCGCACCAGCAGCGCTAACTGGAGCGGCCAGGATCGCCTGACTGAGGAGGATAAGCGGAAGGATCGTGAGGGGAGGGAGAGGGTCGCGAGGGATGGCGGGTGGACGTATACGGGGGGAAAGTGAGGGGGGGATGTTTTGGAGCGGGGGGGTGCCTGGTGGTGGGAAGGGGGGAGAACACTCGTGAGAGTTTTGGGGTGTGGGTTCATCATTTTTATGGAGTTTGGGTTGTGGTATTGGTTATTACCGGGGTGTGCCTGGTGAGCGGATTGGTCTATTTTGCGGAATGCCCGCAAACTGTGTATACAGTCTTGGAAGCCATTCTGGCTTCATTATAATTGATCGCTGTGCTTTGACGAACAGCAATGAGGATCTCCATAAGCACAAAAAAAATCTTGGACTATGCGGTAATTACAGTGATACATGAGAGAAAACTTTGATCATCCAAAGTTGTCATCAGAAGTCTCGGCGCGTCTTGCCAAGCCATCGAGGAGGTTTGGGGTTGCCTCAATACGATGTGAGCAGTCGAGAATACTGGAATATTTGTCAGAACGTACGTACAAAGTTATGCCGTTTGATTAATGATGAGGGTCTCTCCGTAATTGCATTACTGGTTCTATGCTGAAGATCAGAAGCGTGGTCTACCCGTGAGCAAGCACTGGCGTTTGATAGTCAATGGGCATTAACGCTATAGACCGAATCTGATAAATGAGTACTGATGTTACAGGCTAGATCTGATAATTTGTGTTCAGATAAAGTTTTTTTCTTTCTTGGCTGACATGAAGCGCACGTTCTTCAGCATGGTATCCCATGCCCATAAGTTGAGCATTGCACTTCACAGACGCCCAGAATCTCTATAACAACAGAGACTGCCAGGGTAGTCCCTGGCCGAGTCGGGTTGCAAACGCCGCAGTTCTAAATCCTGCATGAAACTTCCTCTGTCGACAAGCCCATGACCTGTTCATTCAAAATAGCAGGTGAATTGAGTTGGAAAGGACTGTGCACGGTTGGAGAGATTCTTTGGTGCCCCTTTGACAAGGAATTCACCGGCAATTAGCCTGGCATCCGTAACCACATAACAGTCGGCGAACCAGGGGTATTGAGAACCGCGATTGGTTGCGGTGCAGAGGCTCTGCATCGTTGCTCGTGTGTCAGCCACAAGCTGTGTTAAACTGTCCTTAACTTGGGTTCCTCACCTCATTGCTTACGAGCCAACTTCAGTTTCCACCGGTATAAGATGAAGCAGCAACCCATGCCTTTGCAAACATCGCCGACTAAGATCATACACTTTCTTTGCCAATTTTGGATCGCAGGCCTGGAATTTGGAAGCACGCCTTCTCCGCGCTGAGCACGCCACCACCACTTCTTCTCCCCATTCTTGGACCGTCTCACCCTCTACCCGCGTGTGGGGTTTTTGACTTTCGCGCCTTACACCCGCATGATAGAAATGTCATCTTGCATCCCTTGGCGCCTCTGCCGCTGATCTCGTGTGAAGCCATTTCCGTTCCCTAGTGCTTTGGATAGCGACTGCCGGACTCGGTCCAATTGTACCATTGTCGTCATTGCTTGATGTCCACGGTTACCCAGCTTGTCGATCCCAACCTTATTCGATAATTTAGGTATACCACTCCCTTGCCATTGAGCAAGCTGTGCGGATGCTGTCGTGATTTTTAAACCTAGCATCGCTTCCACCCTGGGCGGAGCCTCCGCAAATGGCGCACCTCGCCGAATCAATAGTCTGGGTCAGGCGGAAGGGTACAGACGTGGGAGATGGATCTGCTTACACCCAAAATGGGAAGCATCGTAGCTCCACTGTTTGGTGGTACACGTTCCTCTTGTATTTAATCGCCTGTCTGGTGTGGCCCTTCGTTTTCGTATCTTCTTCGTCGTTGGCCTTGTCTCTACCAAGCATGATCAAATACGCAATTCTTGCCGTTCTCTTACGCTTCTCCCTTTTTTGGGGTCAGAATGAGGCTGCATCTTTCACTCCTCTACTTCCTCCCTCATTTCCTCTTGCCGTCCGAAATCCATATCTCTCAGGTCAGCATTACCATTGATTTTTTTTTTTTTTTAAAAATTTTTATTAACCCGTCTTATCAGCTTGGCTTCCCTTCAATGAGACTACTGACATTGCTCATGCCAGTCCACAATTCTGGTTTGGTAACTCATTGACCTGGTCTGTAATTGCCAATGTGGACAATGAGGTTTACGACATTTTTGGCGTATCATCTCCTACTAGTGGCTCAAAGGCCGGGACTCTTTCGAGCGGAAATTACACGTCTACCCACACAATATTCGAAATCACTGCAGGCAATGCTCTATTCACCCTTGACTTCTTTTCGCCCGTATCTCTGGATGATTATGTGCGACAGTCTCTTCCCTTTTCGTATCTTACTGTCACTGTCAGTGGCACCAACGGTCAGAATCCCAATGTCACCGTTTATTCTGACATTGATGATACCTGGACTGGCCAGTCGGGTAACACAACCAAGACTTTTATATCCGAACCAGGAGTATCACTTTACGAGCTTACTGCAAACGGGCAAGCGACTTATAGTCAATCAGTTAATGAAATGGCACTTTGGGGACAAGCTGTCTTCGCTTCGGAGCCTGCTAATGGGACGATATTGACCACTGAATCTGGACCTACTGGAACTGTTCGCAATCAATTCGCTCAGAGCGGGTCCCTCAGCGCTGCCCAAACTTGGCAGCTCGGGACCACCAATGTTGTTGCATTTTCGCAATCACTTGGACGAGTCGATACTGGAACAACTGTGAGATTTGCAGTTGGCTACGTTAGAGAAGCAGCTATCAACTATCTCGGCGAGGCACAAACGCATTACTACCGATCTCAGTTTCCAGATATTCCTTCAGCTGTCAGTCAATTTTTTGGAGATTATGAGGATGCCTACACCGAAGCTCAATCCCTGGATACAGAAGTCCAGACTACGGGGACGTCTGTAGCTGGCGCCAAGTATGCTGATATACTGGCATTATCAGTTCGTCAAATCTTTGGTGCTATTGATTTGACGATACCGAACAGCACCTTGGCTACTGCGAATGCAAGTGCCTTTATCAAAGAAATATCCAGTGATGGTAATGTAAACACGATCGATATCATTTTTCCTATGCTACCGTTTTTCTATGCCTTGGCGCCCAAATGGATTCGTCTTTTGGTGGAGCCAGTCGTACAATATCTCGCCACTGGCGGCTGGCCATTCCCTTACGTGGTCCATGATATTGGATCAGACTATCCAAACGCAACCGGCCACAATGATGGACAGGCAGAGATGATGCCAATCGAAGAAACAGGAAACTTGTTGATGCTATTCCTTGCATATCAGCAGGCTACTGGAGATGACTCCTTTACATCACAATACGCCAGTCTTCTACCCGGATACGCCAATTATCTTGAGCAAAACGGCTTATATCCTGCTTATCAACTCAGCACTACTGATGGAATCGGAGCATTCGCCAACCAGACTTCATTGGCTATCAAAGCTGCAGTTGGTCTTGCAGCATACGGAGATTTGACTGGACAAACTGATTTCAAAGAAAAGGGCCAGTCTTTCGTACCTACCATACTTACGAATGGCATCGGCACACATGTCTCCAATGATACCAAAGAGCCTTACCTTACTTTGACGTACGGAAATACTTCATGGTACCTGCAGTTTAACCTGTATCCCGATCAGCTTCTTGATACAAATATATTCCAAAACACATCAATTTTCAAGGACCAGACCGATTTTTACCCCACGGTCCGCCAGCCAGCTGGCGTACCTATTGACGATGGCGCAAATTGGGGTAAAACCGATTGGGACTCTTGGAACGCAGCCTATGCTACGGATACGACGACCCGTGATATGTTCATCAACGACATCTGGGCGTACATTACAAACCAACTGAACACGATGCCTTTCAGCGACAAATACAATGTCGCTCCTCCAATGCAAGGAGTTGGTCAGTTCCGCGCGCGACCAACCGTGGCGGCGCACTTTGCACCTTGGGCTCTATCCAAGAAGACGACGAAACGGTCTTTGCCGGTTGTTCTAGAGGAAGAATTCAAGCCTCTCGGAAGAAGGAGAACGCGTTTGTAACGCTGTAAACGATAATGTCTTCTTCGTTAATTTCTTAGTTGTTGTCATGCACACTGTTGTGAGTGTTTGGATCATGATACCCACTTTCTGTGATTTTGCGATCCAAGATTCTTTTTCTTTTTTTTGCAAAAAGTCGTTATCATGAAAAGCATGATTAGACGCCACAGAAAGTGCATCACTTCGCAGGCACCATGCCATGTAAGAAAAGTCTTTTATGGATAGAGCTAATACTGAACATGATATAATTGTACATAGAGATTTCAGGCTAGTTCATGTTTTCGCCAAGACTAGGATTAGAGATGATTCTTGTAGAAGCAATAGTCTTTCAACCTGTTGGAATCATCTCCGACTCATGTTCATAACCAAGAATTAAGCTACGGGTGTATGGATCATTTCCGAGAAACTTGTCCTCTAAAGCCTAGGATCCGGTCTTTCGGCAATATCATCTCGACCGCTTGCGTGATTCCGATGTTCTCTGACCTCATTCAAAGCTGATGCGCACTGCCACAACCTTCGCCTGATCATGAGATGCAGTTTTCGACGGCTCCAAAACTTTTCTTGGCATATCTTGGCTTATCAATTGCGAATTGACGTCGATTGTATAGCAAAAGCTGACTCAGTCATATAGCAGGGAAGTAATCACTCCCTCACATCTTCCGATAGGCCTCCTTTCACCACATCTACACCCACGACTTGCCCATCCCAGCCTAGTCCCACTACCCAAGCCCATGTCCAACCCACGTAAACCAGCTGCGCATAATCCATACGCCCACATTCTCCCATCCAACCCTCCAATCACGCCATCCCCTGCGCCCCAGGCGTCGTAGGCGACACAGACGCCTTGCTCTTCCGCCTCTTCACCTTCCCGGCCACTCCGCCGCGGCCGCCCACCTTCCCCCCGGGACTCGGCGGCCCCGCGGTCGACGCCCTCCTCCCGGCCTGGTCCACCGTTGTCTGTGTGCTCGCCGCGCTCCGCGAAGCCTCGTCGGCCTCGCGCTTCGCCCGCGCGGCTTTCACGTGCTCCGCCGTCGCGCTGAACACGAACGAACCCGGCTCTCCCCGCAATGGGTTCTCGTCGAGGTAGTCGTCGCTGTAGGCTTGTGAGAGCGCGAAGGATGCGATGAGCGAGCGTGCGGAGGGCTGGGAGGAGGAGGTGGTGGGGAGGTGCGGGGTGGATTTGGGGTCGGTGGAAGGGGAGAGCGAGCGTGAGGTTTGTTGGGTTGGTCGTTGTTGGGATTGTGGTTGCGATTGCGATTGTGTGTCTGCTGCGGTGAGGGTGGGGCTGCCTTCGCGGCTGGGAGCGGCGGTGCTGCTGGTGTCGTCTTTGGGTTGGGTGGAGCGGGTGAGGGGAGGGAAGTAGGAATGTCCGGTTGAGGGTGTGAAGTAGGGAAGGTTGGAGATGGCTGTGAGGGAGCGGGTGACGGCGAGTATGCAGGTGAGCTGTCGTAATAGTGAGTGGAGAGTAGACGGGGTCCTGCGGAGTGATACTGACCAGTCTGTTGTTGATGATATCGCCGAGGGAGCTAGCCATGAAGACGTTTTCGTTGACAATGAAATATGTCCCTTGAACCTTCAACTCCGAGTTTAGTGAGCCGGTCTTTCGGTCCTGCCTGCGAATGATCCATATGCCATTTGACTCGTTTGAATATGTTCTCAATTCGGGAGTATCATTTGCTATAAGATATTCGACCCCAGGCATTTCCTGTAATCTCCGCTCAAAAGCATCGCGGTTGAAAAGGATATAAGCCATTGACGGATTGAATTGGGCTTGCGTGATAAGAACGCCATTTTTCGAGCTTCGATCGAAGAACGGTGATTGCGAGAAATAGAAGTGAACTTGACCAAATGTCAGCACGTCGTTGATAGGATTGACAAATTGGAAGAATGGCTGACCTGTGTTCTGATTAAGGCCTCCTAGTCTTTGAATTTCTGGAGGGTTCGCCCAAACCGTCTCATCCAGTTGAGGCTCTTGAACAGCAGCCATGTCGCAAAGGCGAGTGAACGAGCAAGAAAGAGCTTCTCGGCATGGCCAACACCGATTCCAGGTCACTCGACTGTTGGTACAGACATCTTGGTGATGCTATTTGTATGATGCTCAGGCTTTGGTGGGGCAAGTCAAAGTCGCACATGCGTTATTGTGAGTGGTATCTCAGCAGTAGAGCTTTCCTTCTTTGTGCGAAGCGACTACCGTATCTACCGTATGACCGCATGGCGGGTGACTAAGCGACAATTTTCACATCACTGCTACCATGGGATCTTATGACCAGAAATTTGCTTGTTTCGTTTATCTTGGGACCGTGAGCCACTTGGTAAGCGGTGCTCACGCTGGATCTTCGCTATAAGTATCCAGCGAGTATCTGAGGTTGGTACAAAAGAAATTTCTTCCATCAACCAACCGTCAGCCCTGACTGGAACTTTGAAAAATTTTCCAACCATCGGAAATTGTAACTTCCTCATTCACTCACTCTCTGGAAAAGGAAAATCGTAGTTTCCGGATGGAAGAGTATCACGAATCCCCCCTTCTTCTCTACATCGATGCCTATGACTCTTTCGCCCACAACATCATCAGCTTTCTCAAACAGCGCTTGAATGCCAGCGTAGAGATCATCCGCATAGACGATCCCCGATTTTCAGGAGAAAACGAATCTTATTTTCCACAGTATGTTCGACGATTTGATGCGGTTATTGCAGGTCCAGGACCAGGGACACCTGAAAAGTCGGAAGACATCGGCCTTATATCCCGACTTTGGACTCTCGACAATGCATCAACTGTGCCTGTCCTCGGTGTTTGTCTCGGTTTCCAGAGTCTAGTGCTGTCTCACGGGGGAAGCATTCATAGACTACCATTTCCTCAGCATGGTATCGTCACACAGGTAGTCCATTCGAATTGCTCAATCTTCAAAGGTGTTGTGGACATTCGTGCAACGCAGTACAATTCCCTGGCCATGGATCTCGACGATGCGCGACAACGTCTTCAACCACTGGCATGGCATCGAGTCGTGGACAAAGGTCCGTTGATTCTGTCGGCAGTCCGCCATCGAGATTTGCAAAAACCTTTCTGGGGTGTCCAATTTCATCCGGAGTCCGCATGTACTAATGCAGCTGGTGCCGACATCATCAAAAACTGGTGGCGTGAAGCTTCAGAATGGAATCAAATCCATAGGAGGATTGACAGTCCATTCGATGGCGTACGTGATGAAGCTCAAGAGCTGCTAGCTAAAGATCCCAAAGTGACCATGGACATTGAGCCAATACCTAAATCGCCCACATCCGTGAAACAGATAGCTATTCCAGACACTTCGGTTACCGTAGACATCCTCAATGATTTTGCTAGCTCGAACGAGTGCTCTCTTTGTCTTCTAGAGTCGGTCCAACGAGCGCCAGGAGTTCCAATACACCCCAAAACGGGACGATTCACGATCGCTGGCTTTTGCAATCAAGAAACGAAGAGAATTTTGTATTTCTCGGGGACGTCCCAAGTCGAAATACGAAATGGTCGGGACGAGGTCTTAGAGGAACGACGCCATGTCAACCTCTGGAAATATCTAAAATCTTTTATGAAATCAGTCCGTCCCGTCACTGGAGGGGACGTGAGGTCGCCATTCTGGGGCGGTCTCATGGGTTTTGTTTCGTACGAAGCTGCCCTGAAATCCATAGACATTGAGGGGACTGCTGCTCCAGAAACGCGTCCAGATGTCTGCTTTGCCTTTGTGGAAAGAAGTATAGTTATTGATCATGTCGAGAACTGTGTTTGGATACAAAGCATCAAGCATGATGATGACAGGTGGTTGGTAGAAGTACAAGAAGCCATTAAAGCCGTACAAGAAGGAGGTTCCGCGGCTTCGGAAGTGCCTTCAGTATCTTTGAAAATCAAGAGCATCTCCCGCCACGAGAAAGACTCGTACGTTAAGAGTGTACGACAATGCAAGGAGGAGATTCGAGCAGGCAACTCGTACGAATTGTGTTTGACGACCGAGAGTGTAATTTCTGTGCCAGCCCCAATCAGTCAAGCACGCCTTTCCTGGCAACTCTACCGACGTTTACGGAACCTCAATGGAGCGCCGTTCGCTACACACATGCGATTCGGCATTGATGGCAATGACAATGCCGTGTCTGTCATTGGTAGTAGTCCAGAACGCTTTCTCAGCTGGGATCGAGAAAATCACTGCCAATTTCGCCCCATCAAGGGTACATTAAAAAAGACTCCAGACATGTCCCGGCAAGATGCAGAAGACTTTTTCAAATCGCCAAAAGAGAGGGCAGAGAACCTAATGATTGTCGATTTGATCCGGCATGACCTAAATGGAGTCCTCCGCTCAGGAGAGGCTCAGGTTACGAAGCTCATGGGTGTGGAAGAATATGCCACAGTATATCAGCTCGTCAGCGTCATAGAGGGCGACTTTTCTTCTCAAGCAGACTGTATAACCGGCCTAGATGTCTTGGCCACGTCTTTGCCTCCGGGATCAATGACTGGTGCACCGAAGAAACGGTCTTGCGAGATACTCCACGAGATTGAACAGAACAGAGAGCGTGGCATCTATTCTGGTGTGCTTGGCTATCTAGACGTGGGTGGAGGTGGAGACTTTTGCGTCGGCATACGGCTCGCATTCAGTTGGGATCAAGATCGGCAAGATGGCCATGATCTCTGGCACGTTGGTGCTGGTGGAGCCATCACTGTGCAAAGCGATGAAGAGGCCGAATATGCCGAGATGTTAACAAAACTCGAGGCTGTTCTCAGAATCTTCGAATGAACGGTATCCAGCTTGGATACCACTTACTACTCAACGAGCAAGCTCCGACCATCGTGATTTGCATTTTTCACGAATTCAACATCAACACTCGACAATATGGTAACAACACTTGAACGCCTCGCTTGATGCATTGATACACACAAAGCAGATCAATCAAAAAAAGCGCCACCATACAAATACAATGATGATGAATACTAGGGCTCCGACTGGACCGTACTGTATCACGGGATTAAACATTACCCTTCACATCATTTAGGGAGGCCTTACTTGTTTCAACAAAAGCTCCCAATTGATCCTCACAGCTGCTTTGCGGTATTTCCTACTATCTTCTCGGAGTCTGCTACTCATGTCACCCATCCTTTCCAAACTATCACCTCTATAGAGCAGGTCTTCAATGTTCTTGGTCATCACTTTGGTGACATCTTTTAGTTCATCGTTTAGTTTATCCAGGTTCTGTGTGGCGCGACTATCTTGATATGTCTTTTTCGTTCTTTGTATGAAGGTATCGAATTCAACAAATGCATAAGGCCTTAGAGTGGGTGATAGATATTGCTGGGAAGGGTACGTCGTGGTAAACTCAGTCGATAAGTCTGAGAGGTATGTGAAGGCGAGCTTCCGTGGATATGATCGATCGCAAATGCAGAGAAAGACAACAGAATCGTTGACCAAGTAGCTAATCACTGTCAAAAGACACATCTTGGTTGATCAGATCAAAGAGACTCACTGAATCGTGTATTGCCCACTCTCAATGCTTGCTTGTGGTTCCGAGTTGCGGTTGAGTCTTCGCAGTATTTGCTTCACTTTCGCTTTGATATCTGCTAGCTCATTTTCTGCCTGGAGCTCGAGGTCAGCCATGCATTCGATGTATTGTACATGTGCTAAGACATGATGCCACCTGTTCGTCGTCCACGGAGGCAGCCAACATCAGCCCTATAGCACTGCTTTAGCAAAGCATATTATGGGTAGGCACATTATTGAAGGCTAATTACCGTCCATGCGGGCAATCTGCGTAGACTTGACCATGATGCCTTTGAGCAGGTGATTATGTTTAGGCGAAAACTGCTTTACAAACGCGATATTATAACTCCCACCTCAGTTGGCCATTATCATCGGGCAGTCATGGTACACTATGATCGGAAGAAGTGCCAAAAGTGAGGTGTATCAAGGAATAAAAATTCAAGAGGCAACATTTGTGCAGGCAGGTAACACTGTTTGGAAGCACGATGCGGGTGAACGGGGCCCATTGGTGGCCCAAGCCTTGTTATAGGCTGTTAAAGTCACCCTCTATCATCTTCTCCGGACAACTGATTCCAGAACACGACAGGCCGAATTTGTCAATCGGTCAGCAATCTGAAACAAATTTGTGCAAATAAGAACAATACAATGATATCGGCCTTGTTTCAGCCTTCGGGCGGTGCACCGAGCCTGAGAATAGGCATATCTACATGTCTACAGCAATCAGCTTTGACAGTAGCAACTTACTCGCCATTGTCAACCACGACTTACAAATGATTTACATAGGCCCAGCACTCCTCATGAACTTTGAGTCTCGGAACATTCCCTCTTCCATTTCCTGAACTTGCTACTCACCAATCCATCATCATGCCTTCATCATCCTCATTGTCTGAACTCGATTCGGACACTATCAACTGCCTTAACGAGACAAAGGGCACTCCAAAGAAGAAGCAAAAGCCAAGTTCGGCTGAAAAGAAGTCTCCTCGTGCCAGCAAATTCACCAAGCCCACCAAAACCGCCTCTTCAACATCAGAGGTCTCCCAAGCAAATCCAGAGATGAAAAAGAAGAGGTCTGCCGAAGAAGCTGGGCTGAACTCTAGTATACCCGACAAGGCCGGCGCCAAGGCTTTACTAGCTAAAGAGCGAGCATCACGAGCTCGGGAGAAACCCCAAGCAAAAACTCGTCCATCGCGGGCCAAGCCTGCCAAGCCTGCCAAACCACCAACACCACCACCTCAGCCTTCCACCCCAAAGAAGCGGAGATCCAACAAGTGGGAACCCTCCCATCTCCTCCACAGCAGCAAGTCGCGGCTCGGAAATCTCGATGCCAGCGTGCTAAAGCGCGTGCTCCTCGACGAGCGCGCATGGCGCTGCCTATCCGCGGACGAAAAGCGCGAGCTGATCTCACTGCTACCAGAGAGCTCACTACCGCGACTACTGGACGATAATACAGAGCCGGACATGCTGCATGAGTACCTACGATACAACGAGGTCTTTAGTGATGATGTGGGGCGTTTCCTTGATCAGCTCCGCAACGGCGAGCTCGATCCGGATTGGCAGGAGGAAGCTGCGGAGGCGATGGAGAGACGTGCGAGGGGTGACTTTGATGAGTGGAAGGAGAGGGAGTGGGAGGAGTATTGGGGGCAGAAGGCTGAATTTGTGCCTGCCAAGGTCAATGGTGGGGGCAATCCTGCTGGGAGGCGCTTGGAGGAGAAGGAGGAGAAGAAGGGGGAGAAGGGAAAGAATGGGGAGAAAGAGGAGACAAAGGAAGGAGAGGAGGGAAACACAGAGGAGGAGGGAGAGAAGAAGGAGGGGGAGGGAGGGAAGGAAAGGAAGGAGTAGATCCAGTTTAGAGAAGACAGAGGGGGACGTGTACTTTGTTTTCAGCTTATTCTCATCAGGATACCCCCAGCAGATGTTTTGCGAAATTTGATAAACTACAACGCATACTAAGAATGCTCCTTTCAAGCCGTCTCCTCGTCATTATCATCGCCTTTTAGTACCCTAATATTTAATGGGTAGCCCCCCAGATAGGACTTGGGCAAAATCTAAATAGCCCAGAATTCGGACGTGAATCCTGTGAACCTCGAAGCTTGGTACACTGAAATCCCTCTAAAAGGTCATCAAAGGACCCCCAAAAGAAAAGACTGGATTTTGTATCACCATTTCATTTCCCTCAATCAATCAACCGATTCCACGGTAAATGTCGAGCCTAGACCATAGAAGAACGCACAATCTACTCTTAGTAGCCAAATTATTAAACCAGCGCGAAAATGTATCACCATTCACACTTCTCATAGACTCTCTCGAACAATCTGCTGGTCCTCTCCTTCAAGAGTACATAACGCGAGCAAAATCATCGAAGATCAATGTTCTCTATATATCATACGACAGCGTCCAAGCTCCGCCAGGTGTCGATACTTTTGTCAATGCTGTACACTATGAAAATACAGGACTACAAAAGTCCTTGCAAGCCCAAATAATACCAGCAGAATCAAGTACGTGCTATTTCGTTCGATTTGCTATAGAATTACCCGACATTAAGAGAATTATATAGGAAATCTCCTAGTATTCGATAACCTCAATCGACTATCATCAACAGTACCAGATCTACCGTCGTTTCTATTTTCTTTCGCATCGCCCAAGACATCGATCCTTGGGGTATATCATACGGAAATACCCGTGATATCAGCTACAGCATCTGCCTATGCGCCACCTCCGTTGACACTTCTGAAGCACTTAGCAACTACGATTCTTACCACGCGGTCCTTAGATCATACGATTAAACGAAGACAGCATCGCGAACGTAGTCTCCCAGAGCCTTCCTTTGGCATTTCGGAAGATGTTGAAGGCATTCTGATGGGCATGGGCGGGAACGACCCACGCGGTCTCGTCTTCAGCCTGGAGCATCGAAGGAAGTCAGGACGCGGTATACGCGAATGGTTCGTGCTGCACGATGTCTCTCGCAGAGCTGTAAGGTCACGTTATGATCGATTGGCTTCAGGCTCAGTGACGCTACTGGAGGATCATCCGCTACTTCAAGTAACATCAAATCAGGACCTTGGGAAGCAAGAGCATGACGAAGAGCTAGAGTCGACTTTCAAACTTAGTTTGAGTGAACGGCAGCGGAAGGATAGGGAGAATGTTGTGCTGCCATATTTTGACGCACAGAAAGCTGAGGGGGTTGGAGAAGGCGGACGAATTCTGTATGATATGGGCGTCGAAGACGACTTTGATGAAGAAGAGGACGAAATCTAGATTCTCACATTACATAGATAATCAAAATCTGCGTACCACCGATATGCATGAAATCTATTTGTTTGTGCATGATTTTAATTCACTTGACTTACTTCACTGTTCGAGGATTCGAACGTCCCTCAGTGTCCGAGCGCCGACTTCATCACTTCTGCCTTTCCAAACTTTCTTGACTCCAAAACATTTCACTCATACCAACCATGGAGGGCCCCCCAGCCAAACGAGCCCGTCGTACGGACAGCATGGCAATGTGGGAGAAGAGCGAATCTTCTCCCAAACACAGCGAAACACACGGGCACTCCCCCCGTCACAACTCCTCGAAACCCGACAGCAGAGACCGCCGCCACCGCTCTCGCTCACGCGAGCACAAAAGCCGACACCGTGAGCGCGACAAAGACGATTCCAAGCACTCCCATGACATGCCATCATCCAAAGACCATCGTGACGGCCGCGAGCGCGATCGCGAGCGCGATCGCAAGCCTCGAGAGCGCAGTGGCAGTCGAGATAGACACAAGGCGCGCCGTGGTCTGATACAGTCTCTTCAATGGCAAATATCGACTCATACTGATGAAATCGCAGCAGCAGTAGCAGATCATGATCGCCGACGGAGCCGTTCCCCTCATCGCGACCGCGACTCTCCACCGCGAGGTCCCCGCGCATACCGTACACGCTCTCGCTCCCACGAACGATATCACAAGCCTGTCAACGGTGTCGAGCGAGGCAGAGCAGCCAATAGTGAGCAGGAGCCGTCGAAGGGTCCTACGAGGGTACCGAAGCCGAAAGAGAATGGAGAGAAGATGGATGTGGATGGAAAGGAGAATGTGGATGGGCAGGAAGATGACGAGGAGGCGCAGATGAAAGCGATGATGGGGTTTGCGGCGTTTAGGTCGACGAAGAATACAAAGGTGCCGGGAAATGATAAATTGTACGGGGTGAGGAAAGAGAAGAAGGCGAAGTACAGGCAGTATATGAATCGGGTGGGTGGATTCAATAGGCCTTTGAGCCCTTCGGCGGAATGAATGGGGGCCGATCAAGCGGATAACGGATTGAACGGCAAGAGGACGGCAGTGCTCTTATGAGTCTTGTAGTTTCTAATTGCGGGTTGCATTGGGAGAACAAATCGGTGCTGGTACGAGTTTTGTGGTGTACGATTGCGAGTTAAAATGGGAGCCCGGAAATAGATGGATGGAGAAACCATGGAAGAAGTAGATAATAGGCGACTGCATTGGAGTTGCGGGTCATGGCAGATCGTATAGCGACTTCACAGGCATTGTTCATGATGTGTATTGATGACCTGCATTCTATGTCTCTTTACAATGATACCAACATCCAACTTTTATACACTATTGCTACAGCTCGTCATGAATCCTTTCCAGGCTGGGCATGTTCATGATCTTCACAACTAAACTCGTCCAGCCCGTGAAATGCTGTGTACGCTGACCTTCCCCTGTCTCCGGGTTATACTGCTCCCAGGCAAAACCTGTCTGCTCCCAGGAATCGTACACTGTGTTGACAAGATTGGATCGAAGACGGCCGTATAGATCTTTGGCTTGCTTCTGATGCGGGCCGGATTGCCGAGCAACGTTCTAGTAACCTTGTTAGCAACATGATATAAAGAAAAAGAGATATGACATTACCAGTAGCTCCTTTACAATCAAGAAATTCATGTTCATCCAGACAGGACTCCTCCAGTAATTCTCATCTGTCCCGTAAAACTCATCTTTCTTGCTCAAACTTCGGATGCCATGGTTACTCCAAAGTTCTTCAGGGTCACCAATCAGGTCCAATACTGCACCCAACCTGGGACTATTCGGTGGCAACATCCCCGTCATGAAGGGAAATATGGAAATGTAGCCCTTGTGGCAGACATGCACGCTCTCTTCGTAGTCGTCAATCGTGGCATCGCAGAAGGTCTGAGCTTTATCATCCCAGTGGAGGTCATCAATATTGTGAATGATGGCGTCCTCAATTGTGGCGTATTCCTTGGCATCTTCCGCTTCGCTAATTGTGGAAGCGATTCGTTTCATTACCCGAGTCATCATACCCATCCATGAGATGAGGTCAGTATGTAGTTCGCCAGGGTGAGGGGGTTGTGGTCGAGGATAGTCGTCCAAGCCTGACGTAAGGATGTGCTGTGGAGTGCGACCACGCCATCGGTATGCCTCTTTTTTAGAAAAAGCGGTTCGATCGTATGATTTGATATCACCCCATTGCGTTCTGCGGTACCAATAATAATGCCGTTTGAGAAGAGGATACAATGACCTCAGATACTCTTTTGCGGCATGGGAGCTCTGCATATGGGCTCCGTTCGCTTCTTTGAGTACTTGCTGATCGGAGGTGCCACGCTTCTCTTTGGACTCGACTCTATCGAGAAAGGCATCCAATACGAAAAACAGTGTCGGAGGATTTGCGTAATGAGGATATTGGACCTGGAATTCCTGCGGCACTTTGCTACGCGCCTCAGCACCCAGGATTTGTTCTCGACCAATCCAACCATCTTCATCCATAAGATTAAACCAACTTTTGATGATTTCAAGCCTGTAGAGAGAATTAAATACGGAAACGTACTAAGATGATATCGAACTTACGTTAAATCGAGATCCCAATCGATGATTGGAAGCAGATGGAAACCCTCGTCCCACAAGAAACCTCTTGGGAAGAATGGCCGCGAAGGAATGCTCGTAAACAACCCGTACGGACCTTCCAGCTTCTGTTCGTTCCGTGAGCGGGCTTCAGCGGTCTCCTCCCAGAACCCTTCATTTTCCTCATCGTACTCCGGTGCGTAAGAGCGATCTACGACTGCGTCTCCGTAGAAGTACCCAATTCCACCGACAAGATTTGAGAAAAGCGATTTGGAGAATCTTTCAAACTGCGATTTGTTGAAAGGGGCTTTGGGCTTGAGAATCTCTGTAAATTTCTCCCCAAAAGCTTTTGTTACGAACTCAATTCTCTCGGTAAGTTTTTGCGATGACATCGCTTCTGGACTGGATGATGAAGAATAGAGGACGTCGAATTCGAACGGCCCTTCAAAAACCTTCTGAAGGAGGTGTATATTACCAGGTCCTGGGGATTGTTGCACGGTGTAGATTTGGCATGGTGGTGGCATGTCATCTTGAGTAAATTGCTCGACATATCCGTCCACGGTTCTTTTCATGCTAGAAAGAGCGATTGGTTTAGTTTGCCAAAGAGCTTCAGGGGGCACGCCATTGCTGTCGGCAAATGTTCGATCGAGCGGCTTGTCTTCATAGCTTGGATGAGGATGCTGAGGATGTTTATTGGTGTCAGGGCCTTTTGTGATGTCGATTTTAAAATGCCCAAGATCTGGAGTCTGTCCATTGATTGTAACATCTCCTTCATAACCAATCTCTTCCTCGTCATCGGCAAGCTCGAGTGCTCCAAGTCCTTCCATACCAGTGTAGAAAATGACGGTTGACTTGAAATCTGGCGGCGCATCTGCCCTTGGAACACCTTTGACTCGGACTCCCCAATTGCCGCCATGTTGTCCACCAGGTACTTTTACAAACTCGGTGGTCACATCAAGCATGTTCCCAGCATCGTGGATAGTTTGTCGGCCTCCAATGCGAGTATCATATTCATCCCAGCCATAGCCGACCATACCTGCATGTTGTTCACATGTGTGACGGAAGTCTAAAGTGCAAAAAGCCGCTCAGCAATGTGTTGTAGACATGTATTTATAATGATATCGAGACTTGTTTTACGTACTAGCCTGCACTTGTCTAAAGTCTTCGAGCGCAACCCACATCAATCCAGTCAGCAGGCTGTTTGGTAACCTAGGTTTGACGCCAAAATAAAGATTGGGTCGATATGGACCCCATAGTAACGATTGATTGGTATTGCGACCAATTTCACTCAAGAATGAGCTCTGCTCTGCGCTTGAAACTCCATAGATGGTAGGCAGCAGATGCCACAATGACAATGCTGTGACAATATTTTTCAAAAACATGGTAAGCTTAAATTGGAGTCCCACGCCGGCTCTGAAGTGTCGTTGCGTGGGACTTGAATTGGCATTGGACGTTGTACCGTAGACGGGGACTGGAGATATAAAGCCGTTCTCAAACTACTGCCTTGCTTTTAGACCTCCGTTGTTGTGCTTTTCGCCCCCGCAACCTTGAACCTTTGAAGACACTATTGTGAGCTACTGAGCTTACATAGGTGATAGTAGCTCTTCCCTACACATCCATTCCAAGTCTTGTCAATATGGATCTGCTTCAGTCAGTGAGAAAAGAAGGAAGCCGGTATGTTTATCGTCAGCTCAATGCTTTCATGGCTAATGCGACAGCAGCGGTGGTCGTGCAGACTTCAAGTGGGAGGATGTCAAAAACGACCAGCATCGCGAGAATTACCTGGGACATTCATTAATGGCGCGTATGTTCCGATTAACTTTCTCAGTTTCGATATTTTGCTAATGTAGATAGCGGTTGGGCGATGGCAAGTTGGCAAGGATCTATCCTGGTATGCGAAGTCTGATCAAGAAGATGGTGCTCCTTCGGCTGAGGACATAAGAAAAGAAGAACTGCGCCGTATCAAAGAAGCTGAAGCGGATGCCATGAACCTTGCATTGGGTCTTCCAGTTGCTTCTAAAAATCCAAACATCACCCCTCTGGGTGGGAAAGCGTCCGATTCAGACGTAAAAAAGGCGCTGGCACAAGGTACAAATCTAGAAGAGTCGGAAGGGCAGAAAGGAGTAGGCTTTGGATCATACAGAGGACGTTACACGGGCGCCGATGCTGAAGGGGATATTCTAGAGGGAAAGGACGACGCAAGGCCGTCATTACATGAGCGATCTGTCCAGGGCAAGAATCGAGAGCGGAGAAGAAGTCGAAGTCGAGAACGGCACAAACGAGGCCGACATCATGATGATGATAGACATAGAAGAAGACGATCGAGGTCAGGCGACCGAGAACGGCGTCACCGAGCACGATCAAATTCCCGAGAAGAAAGACGACGCCGAAGATTCAGATCACGGTCACAAGAGCGCTCAAGTTCACTGGAAGGAGGACGAGGTGGTAGATATCGATCGCCTTCAAGAGAACGACGCAGATACAGATCAAGAAGTCCGCGAAAGCCGAAAGAGCAGGACTATTATGAACGTCGAGAAGACCGCGAGCACCGACCAAAAGACCGCCGTAGATCGAGATCACCATACCGAGATTATCCAAGCGCCAGAAGAGAACGAAGTTAAAGTACCGAAATGCCACGCAGCGATTGCAAACTTCAATCACCAACGAGCGATCCTGGCTATTAGCATGCCTAGGTTACTTAACTGGAGCCATTTACATTGCAACCAAAGCAGTCTATGCTGTATGAAGTTTGCAGCACTCAGTGGCAGATGACGGACAGAAGAGACCTTGTGTCTGCACAGCTTTTCTGTCCGTCAACGAAACTTGCCGAAGTGGAAATAGAGACACTTTGTGGTTTTGTGAATGTACAAGCGGCTTCAAAATAGATTTAGATAGCACGCTTTTGTGATCAGGATTTCGGAGAATGTGCTGTACGGGTACTGGAAAAACCTGTACCAGCCGGCGAGTATTCGACACTCTACCGGGCTATGAATCGTGTCTGACGCGCTTTCTCGCGAAGTCACATGATCAACTTTAGATTAATTCCTTTATATGTACTCTGAGCATTATGGTTATGTCAATCCTGTTTTATCACTTCTCTGTCCAACCCCTATTATAGATGAAGAAGTATCGGGATTTAAAACAGGTAAGAGAACAGTTCACAACAGCAGAGCTTCAACCAGGTTCATAACCTGATGGAATATGAGAAATACGGGATAGGAACGTGAACTGACATTGCACAGATTCGATTCAATTATGAATAAGCGCTGCTTATATGATTGAAGTACCTTAGTGACAAAAGAGTTGACTCGTAATGAGTGGCTGGTTGACTGGGATAAATCCTGATGCTGTCCTGCTTGACCTGTTCATTTTGTGGTATGGATTCGCTCACATCTTCAATCCTCGACTCTCAGCATCCAATCCCCGTCGTACTTGTTCCGCTCATTCGTCTCCAATCAAGCAATTGGGGTCTGATCAAAATCAAATGTTTATGCCGCACCACATCGCGGACCAGCATTGCCAAGAAAGACTACGAGTACGGCGCAGTAACTACTCATGTGAGTCAAACATCAAAGAGTCATCCTACTGAAACAGAACTTACGCTGCGGCTGCTGCAAGGATTTCATGCCTTCTAGCCCTTGTGAAAAGGGACAGAACAGCGGAAAATGCAAGCGTAGAGACGAGTAAAACGCCAATACAAATTGCATATGCTCTTCCATCACCATTGTCTACTACCAAATGGTAAAGAACCCATATTGGAATCACAAGGAGAGCAAGAATCATGAGTGTTATTATGCTGACAACCAGGCGCTCGATACGTGGCCTGGTGTAATATATTTCGACACCAGATGATTTTTTTCGCGTATTCTAAACGGAATAATCGAATAAGCTCAAGGGTCTGATAAAATTCACGGGCTCTTACTTCATTGCAGAAAAGCCACTGTTCCAATAGTCAGTGCTTATGTTTGAATTTTCTTTGGAAATAAATCACCTCGATCAGGCTACAATGCGTCCATCTCAAAACCCTTTCAATTCCAGCGTCTAGCCAGGCATGATCTCTTCCAGGCCGAAGAGTAACAAGATCTTCTTTATGACGAACCCATCGTGCCTCTTTGTCGACCAAAGGAGCCTTGCTGTCAAAATAATTTCTCAGGCTACGGTATTCCGAATTCGTTGGTTGATTGAGGGAAGTAAATTTTTGAGCCGCGCTCATGATATTTGCTGCGTTTCAATCAGATCCGTTCCCGAAGAAAAATGTTCACTCACCATATTCGCAATACTTCTGTTCGATTTTCTCGAATAAATCTTTTCTCAACTTTGCGTGGTCTTCCGGGAAATTGTGCGATAATAGCCACTTAGACTCCGATCCTTGGTCCATTCTATCAAGCTTTTCCTCAAGAACTCTTAGTGAATTCTGTTTCTCCAACAAGAGCCTCGACTGTAAATATCCAAATCGACGGTATATCATGAAGTTCTCATCGCTATCCAAGAAAGCAGCAAGGTTAGGATATCCACGAGGAGAGGAGTTCTCTCCTGTCTCTGTCACTGCTACTGGTCAGAGAACTTTTCAAGCATTGTTGCTAACAATTTATGGGAATCGGAGTACAAGCTAACATCTTCTTATGATAATGTCTGAATCCACGCCGCTGTCAACGAAGTGGCCTGAGGCATTCTTAACCGCTTTTAATGCAGATGTCTGCATGAAAATGACTTTATTCCGACATCCTGACGTTTCTTAGTATCACAAAGACAGAAAAGGATGTGCTGATATACCTCTAACCAGTCTAGGATTGCTGATTCCACGAAGCCATCTTCTGCCAATGGGTGCTGCTTTAGAAGACTTTTTTACATTCGTTGGTACTGGTGACGGCAATTCCACATAATCGGCCTCTTTTGAAGAACTTGTAAGATCCATATACTTAGAGATAACTACTTCACAGAGGACCAAATAATCTCAGATTATTCTTGTCAGCTTCCTCAACATGAATCAGGCTCAATTTAAATTTGACGCTTATATGCAGCCTCATTCATTTGTTATTTCATCGGTATCTCCGCCTCGGGCGTCTAACACTTCCTCATTAACCAGACCACGTTCGTACTCCCTTCCTGCCGTGTCCTTTAGCTTATATGCCCATTTACCGTCAACCAATGTCCTCTCCACGACCACCATTGGATAAGACTTTGTTCCAATTATTAGCCACACTTTATCGTCTGGATCAAATTCAGCTGGTATCTAATTTGTCAGATGTTTTCTAACAGTTCAGGCTATACGAAATACGTACCTCTCTCCTTTCCGGGGGTCTCGGGACATGGGCACGATCTGGCGTCGATTCTCTTGAGTTCTATGCACGTAGCTGAGTTTTCAAACCCTTATCTGCAGCCAGTCGCCCTCCTACCTGGACCTCATCCTCAGCCATTATAACCAAGTGCCCGGAATGATTGACCAGGAGGGAACGTCTAATTGGTCGGCCAGTTGGCAGGCTTGCAGAGTTTTGACCAGCTCTGAGTAATGGTGAAGTTCGCACGTTTCCGTCTAACGGATAGCCGCAAGGCATTTTTATATCTTGACGTAGGCTACAGGGCTCAATCCAGACGCCGTAGTGCCTATCTTTTTCCGACTGAAGTTGCGGATTCTAAGAAAAAAGAAGCATACATCCAATGACCTGCTGTTGAGATACGCCCATCATGCTGTGTAACCGCTCTCTTGGGTCGTCAACCCCTCACTGCTGTTCGAACCAGTCAATCAGTTGCTCTAGTACGGGGCCCGGAAGGAGATAAGAGAAGCCACAGAACTTCACATCCCGCCCGGCACATGGTTGGTATAGGTCGCATCTCGTCAGTACCTAAGGCAGATTCCCTCACCGACACCGGCCAAAGAATGGTGTACGCATACAATGCCTTGGCTTCAATTGTCAACATGTTGAAAATGCCTGACGAGTGGCACAGCCTCTGCTTCTGAGGATCTCTGTTGCAAATTGTAGGAGCACTAATTAAGCTCTCGGCCTTCAAAATGACGCTTGCATCCTGCTCGTGTCCAATAGCCCTTGTGAGGCGATGTCAAAAAGAGGCCTTCGTCCAGTGTTTTTCTATGTTCACCGACGTTTCTGATAATCTTGCATGGGCAATTCAGACACTAAACTTTACTACAGGCATATTGAAGTCTTTGCAGTGGTACCTGTAGCCCCACAGGCTGCGTTGCATAGGCTACAATATGACTACTCCAACCGAGACCCTCAAATGCAGCTCTCCGTCTGGCGATGTCGATTTCCGTGTGACAGACCCTGTGTCTGCCTTCCATGAAGAGAAAGGATTGAGTTCCGACGGACATGAACAGCATTTCACTCAGGTTCCTTTAGTCGAGGAAGACCGCACTCATTCAATAGCACAATCACCAAGTTCTTCTGGGATCCCGAGCGGCCTGAATATCAATGGTGAAGGAGAGTCCTCGGAGACTCCAAAGCAAGGGCGCCAACGAGACATATGGGACAAAACAATGAGGCGTCGTTACAAATACGTACACCATAAGAAGGTTGCTGCTCTGATACTCTCATACGGTCCGGAGAGCGACGATTTGAATACTGCTAAAGAGGTGTGTTGACTTTTCGTTTGCGAGAAGCATGTAAACTAATTAGATTGAAGGTAGAAAGATTCTCAAACACCCTTGAGGACTCATATGGGTTCGAGATAGTCCGAAGCCTGCTTAATAGCCATGTCAAATCATCTGTCCAATTCCAGATGATGGAGGCTCTTATGGGCTTCGTGAAGACTTATGAGGGAGCAGATCATCTCTTGATTGTATACTATGCTGGACACGGCTTTTCCAACAACAAGAACAAGATAGTTTTAGCAGGGCAAGTCCATCAGAAGGCAGGCATTGTAGCTTGAGCTAATTCACGGTGAAGAGCACTTTCGCCTAATGACCCGGACGGTCCTGAGATGGCACGATTGCAAATTGATTTCAATAGTGCATGTTCAATTCTCGAAAGAATTGATTCGGATGTATTGGTCATCTTTGATTGCTGCCATGCAGGTGCTATCTGCAACCGTGGAGGTTCCCGACACCGAAGAACGTTCCAGTTTCTTGGAGCCTGCGCTTCTGGGCAAACTACTCGAGGACCAGGTAAACAGTCTTTCACATCTGCACTGATATGGGCTTTGGAAAGCTTGAAGAGTAAGAATTATTTTCATACTCCGCAACTGAGATTCAAAATACAGGAGTACGGACAACTCCCAAAAGGACAACAAACGGTACTCACAGATCTTGGTAGTTTCGTGCCAAGTCCAGAACAAATCTGCATTGCGAAAGCTTCGTATGATGGAACTTCTTCGGACATGGCACCAGCAGATGATGGCAATCCAAATATAGACTCAGTGACCTGTGAATATCTCGACCTTCGTTTCTCTTTCGATACGTCCATTACAGATACAGAATTGGAGAATACGGCAGATGCTATGAGAAAAGTGATAAATGGAAGAGAAAGCCTCATAAGTCTGTCAGCTACGAATGTGCACTTTCTTAAAATATCACTAAGAAAAGAAATATTGATGAAACGAGTTACCGACATCTGGAGGAACACCCTTCCCCCCAGAAGAGCACAGACACTTCCTTCCCAAGCCGTTCCAGCACCGCGGATTCAACTCGCAAGGCCAGTCTCAGCAGAACCTTCCATAAGTATTGTTTCCGACGATGGCGAGGGAAATGTCCAAGTTCGTAGGACGGAAAGCCACGGCACATATGCCTATCACTTAACAATGCTTTGCTTTCGTCTCTCAAGTGATTTTTGGATTTTTTCATCGTGGCTTTGTGAAAAGGTGAGTTAAATTGGATGCATCACTGGGAAAACCACTCAACATTAGACAGACGATTTGGAGATCCCGAGCCATGTCCCGAGGCTATACTGAAGAGAACAATTCAGAAAGCAATCAGAACAACACGACCACACCAAATGCTCACGAGTCTCGCGAATTCCATCTATCGCCGGTAATAGAACTTTTACTAATTGCTTTATGCGTTATCATTTTGATAACGAAAGTTTGCATGGCCTTGTATCTCGTAAACGGTGATCCGACTGTTTTATTATCTTTTCGATATATAGCATCTTTATAGATCAGGTCGCTGAGATAGACATCTGGTTATGGATTGAGTATATACTGAAGGTTTTTCTGAAGCACTTACAAAGCATCTGCTTCTTAATAATTTTTAGATCAACGGGTGCTCGAGCGACGGTTTAAACACACGAATTTTCTGCCATTCTCTGTGGGGCACGAGCCACATGCATGCATGGGTGACTGCTCGCTCATAGTTCCAAAAGGTCGGTCGCCAATTCCTTGCCAACATAGGCTCCAGCACGTTCGCAGTTCGTCTCCAGGGAACGTTCATGCGTGAGGATAGATATCGCATTGCCAAATAGACTTCCAGTTCTCTCGAAATTAGGCGAATCTTGTATTGCAGGAATCCAGCTCGCACATTAACCTCCACGCATTCCGATTACCCCTTTGAGAGCTTCGCCCCTCAATACTCAACCATAGCTCTGTCTTCGTTGCCTTTATGTACCGACTCCATGCACCAAGCCTCATAACGCGAATTCTCATTCGCAATTCATTTTCCTTTCGCCTATTGGTGCCACTTCGCAATAGATAACACACCAGCCTCGTTTTCCCTAGCTTCGACATAAATGATGTTCGTACTGTTACTACTGGTTGCAAGTTCGTTGTTCTTAAACTCAAGATTATCACTCCTATGAGCATTTCCAAGGCGATACTTGGTGGGTAGTCTTGCTTGACTGTATCGTTCGCCGTTGGAAGAGATAGGGTTTGACGAGAGATGCGGGAGCATTCTGAAAGGCTGTAAGGGTCGGAGGTATCGAAACCGTGAGATTTATGAAGTTTTGAGGCGCAAAATGTCTAGAGATCAGTTGATATCTATTTGAGACTATTTACATGGTTTGTCGATCGTTTCGTGACTATGATATATGCTGTGAACAGACCTGTCTTTAGCATACTGGAGAGACTAGGAGAAACTTCAAAGATTTTGAGCCGATTCATCCCACACTCTTTCCTAACACTTGAACTGAATCGTTGCCGAGGTCTTCTAATATTTCTATCTCGGTCATGTTGAGCACTCGCCCATATGGTAGACAAGTCTAAGCACACACCGTTCACCACTTCCTCTCAATCGATGTTCTGTCCTTGTAGCTCCATTTCTAGCAATCCAAAGCTTGGCTGCGGTAACATTTACGTGACCAGTTACGCGATCTCGAGAGGCAAGGTTGCGAAAAGATGAACGCGAAAATGAGGGGGACGGAGTATAACTCTAGAATATATTTATCTGCAGTCTTGTCTCATTTTAACAGTGCCGTTTGAAAGACCTTTATGGCTTGCTTTGGAAAATGTCAGCAGGTCACGTCCGAGGATTTCAGGTAAACATGATAGTTCTGAAAGCGGACAGCAAGACGGAACGAGACGCTATCGGCTCTTCTTGAACCGTGCACCTAATGCATCCCTGATTTTCGGCTCGCTTAATGATTTCGAATCCAAATTGCTTCACCAGTATGAGCTCAATTGAAGTAGCTCTCAAGATAGGAATTATGTCAAAATGATTTAATTGCATTTAGTCAATTAAAATTCATAAAATGACGTTGTAAAAGTGGCTCATTCACTGGTGAACAGTGGCGTGAAGAGGTAACCCGGCTTCTTAAGAAAGTGATAGGGAAGGATCGGGCTATCGGACTATCGGAGATAAGTTCGGAGGTCCTCCTACACGTTCCTATCTACCTTAGTCGAGTGCTGTACAGCTCGACCTTGGCATCGACCACTCCAAGTTTTCACTACTATATGACTAAGAGACTGGACTGCTCATGTAGCCTTCAGCTCTATCAAACAATCAAAAAGTATTCCAATTCTTTTCCCGCTAGCAAATATTCCAACAACGTTGTGACCCTAAGATCGCATGCCATAGTCTCTCACGAAAAGCTTTTCGCAAAATATCTCATGATCGAACAACGACACCCAACATGTCGGTGGTGATTCAGACTTTGCAATGGCTCCTCCAAGAATCAGGCTTTGTTACGGTTTTGAACGCGGGTCGTGATGTCCATCTACTGCTGATAGCTCGAATCTTTCGTATGTTTGCTTATGGCTCCAGCACTTTGATTCTCGCCCTTTATTTCTCAGCCCTCGGTCATTCTGATACCAAGATTGGTTTATTTATGACCCTCACAATGCTCGGCGATGTGGTCATTAGCCTTTTACTCACAAACTTTGCTGATGGCTTGGGCCGGCGGAGAACACTATTACTCGGAGCTGCGATGATGACGGTA
Organism: Astrothelium macrocarpum; assembly: GCA_021030915.1. Taxonomy (NCBI): domain Eukaryota; kingdom Fungi; phylum Ascomycota; class Dothideomycetes; order Trypetheliales; family Trypetheliaceae; genus Astrothelium; species Astrothelium macrocarpum. The sequence goes on along the minus strand of JAGEMR010000013.1, from coordinate 90,334 downwards.
TCGGGACTTGTTTTCTCTACAATATCCAATTTCTGGATTCTACTACTGGCCGCCATCTTTGGCGTCATTAGTCCGAGTGGAAAAGAAATCGGACCATTCCGAGCCGTGGAAGAATCTACCATTTCCCATCTCACGGACTTCAAGAGTCGAACAGACGTCCTGGCGTGGTACGTCGTCGTCGCTACTCTGGGTATTGCATCTGGCGCTCTCGCCTGCGGCTGGACCACGCAGCAATTGCTGAAACTGCCAGGCTGGACAGATGTTTCAGCATATCGCGCAATTTTCTGGGCATACACGTTGATAGGTGTCATCAAAGCAGGCCTAACATTGCTACTTAGCCCACGTTGTGAAAGCAATCCGGCACCCCCCGCAAGCAATGCCGTCTCCGAAGAAGAGAGGGAGGGTTTCCTAGCGAATCAACAGCAAAGCCCAACGACTCCAGAACCGAAGCCCGCGCCCAAGAAGAAGTCGTCACTTGCGCAAATCTCGAGAGAAAGCTGGGGAGTCCTCATCCGTCTCTGCTGTCTGTTTTCCGTCGACAGTCTCTCTAGCGGTATGGTGTCCTTCTCGCTCATTGCCTTCTTCATGGAACGCAAATTCCACATGTCTCAGGGGAAGCTCGGAACCGTCCTCTCCATTGCACAATTCGCCTCCACCATATCCAATATTTTCGCCGCCGCAATTGCCAGACGTATTGGTCTGATTAAGACGATGGTTTTTACGCACTTACCTTCGGCCATCTTTCTCGCCCTCATCCCTGCCCCATCATCCTTGATCTTCGCGGTCATTTTTATCTTCCTTCGTTCTACTCTGTCATCGATGGACCAGGCACCAAGGACGGCTTTTCTCGCCGCTATTGTGCTTCCGAGTGAGCGAACTGCTGTGATGGGTGTGGTGAACACGGTCAAAACACTAGCCAATAGTGGCGGCCCTATTATCACTGGTGTCCTTGCGGGTTCAGATCGTTTCTGGGTTGCGTTTGTAGCTGCAGGAGCGATGAAGGCAGCCTACGATTTGGGGTTGTTGGCACTCTTCCTCAACACAAAGATGCGGGAAGAGTCTGAGTCGGCGCAAGAGGCCGTTGATGCAGTTGATTCATTTGAACTCGAAAGCGATGACGGTAGTCAGGATAACAGCAAACCAGCTGAAAGATCATGAAAAGGATTTCGCGTATCTCAAGACTGTTCAAAAGAACTTTGTCCATGCCTTCAATGACTGAAGAACCTCTCTATTTCTATTAGACATTTACTTAGCAATCTACAGGTATAATTCTTCTTTCCATCACTTGACCACTCGTCAGGCGTCAAAATTCATCTTCAACGCAATCGTTGGCTCATGATTTTCTCTTTTATTGGATCTCTCGTGGCTTCGCGATGCAGCACCTCCTTCTCGAATAACTTCTTCCATAAAAGTTCGTTCGGCTTCAGGCATGCTTTCCACCAAGCATCGGAAAGCATGTTGATTCGTAGCCGCAAGCTCAAGCAGACGTGTGGCCGCCTCAGGGTATGCTGCTTTGCCCTCTGCTCCCGCCCGCAAAAGAAGTGCTGGTACAAGAAGCCCGGTAAATGGGAGCATCTGCTCAGGACTCATAAGCTTCGTTACTGTAGTAAGTGTATGGGTGATGATAGTGTGGCTGTCGTCGATGCCTTCAAGATCGGATGGTGTAGTTATAAATTCCAGAAGCTCCGGTATCAAGGGTGCTGTTATCGATGAAGACGTTGTTGATTTGGTCTGGATGGAGAGCAGCGATCGGGTACAATTTGCCGCAACATTAGTGGTCGTTGGATTTTGAAGGCACTCAATTACCTTTCCCAAAAAGATTGGAATCAGAGGTAGGTTTGGTGGAAATAAATTTGACGCCGATGTCAGAAGTATAGTTGTTGCCAAGAGGGAGTTCTTCTCGCACACCAAAGATGCCTCATTCTCGCGTTTCTGGGCATTTTTGAGTATCATCAAGAAAGTTGATAGAGTCCTGCAGAGCTGTTCTACCGTCGTGCTCTGAGCTTGAGTGGACACACTCGCAATGAAACGTTTAAATATTGGTAGAGCCTGCGGTACAATGGCTGCTTGACATGAACCTGAGGCGAGAATATTGGAGAAGACATGGAGGATGCAAGCGTGCAGGTCAGTTTTGATGATCGTGGGGAATACCTCTGAAACATCCACCAAAGCGTCGAGCGAAAGACGAACAAGCGACACCATTTCGTCAGACATCTCAACAGGTGGTCTGCTGTTGTTCCCCTCAGCTAAACCTGGTACAAGTCCTGCTAAGACAAGGACAATGATTTTCGTTAGCTCAAACAATTGATCGATATCTTCTGAAATATTCTCTTCATCGTTCGGACCTCGGCTAGGTCTCGCCGATGGATGGCCAAGGGACAAATTTCTCACCAACTCGACGATGACTGCTTGTACGTCGAGCCCTTCTGTGAGAACCAATCTGTCTAACATATCCATGGTCTCGGAAAAGACGACATCCTTGTAGATTGCATGTCCTGATACCGAGGGCCGCAGTATTTTTTTCAATGCTTGGAGTATGTCCAGATTCCGTTGTTTCGTCACCATCACATCATCGCTAGACCGTGCAGCCAATGCTTCAAAGGCGATACCGAATAGCAGAAAGAAGAATGCGACAGGCTCGTTGCGATAGTCGATATCGCTCAGACGGCGGTCCGTGCCATTCGTCATTGTACCCTCAGATTTTCCGTCTAGCGCCTCAAAAACGACATCACTACCCTCGTCAATGAGACTTGCTATAGCTTCGACAAGATTTAGCCATGATGATTGGTAAAACTGCATTTGCTGTCAGTGATGTTTCTGATTTGAAATCGCGCAATAGCCTACTTTTAGCAAGGTCTCCCTATTTAGGGCAGAGTAGATTGAATCCAAATCCCCTGACTGCATCATAGATGTTGATGTAGTAGATGGATCTGGCTGAAATTTTAGACGCGCAAACTCTCTCAGTGATGATAGCCAAAGTGGTGTGAGCTTGCCAATCTGCGGCTCGACAACATCCTTTAGGTATTTCTGCTCCGCACTGGCAACTTGCAATTCTGCCCAAGCAGAAAAGACGGCCATTCGGACCATGACTTGTGCATTGGAACTGAGTCCTCTGAGATCACCGATAGCAGAGGTTTCGGCTTCATCTGAAAAGCTTTCAACTGCTGCCACAAGAAGTCTAAGAATCCGGCCCATTCGATCTACATCTGTGACGATACCAGTTGCAATGAAGGTAGCGCACACGTTGACTGCGGTTGCGGCGAGCTCGGGAGAGGAATCTGATGCAAATGCGGGAGTAAGGGCTGAGCTAATCTGAGCTTGGTATTGCTCTAACAATGATACCTCGGCGAAGTCTGGATCTGGAGTACTGCCGAAGAGCTGGATGTGAAGATATTAGCATTGTATCGGTCCGATAGATTCTTTTTGAGCATACCCTCAGAAGCTGATCAATGATGCGAAGTCCTACAATCCTCAAATCGACAACATTTGCTGTTGAGGCCGAGAATGCTATCTTCACGACATCACCAACTTTTTGTTGCAGTTCCATTTCCGCAAAGGATTCTTGTCGCATCATCGAGTCTTTGGCGACCATAGACAGTAGCACACCAAGACATTCCAAGCCAAATGCTCGAACTTGCCATCGGAGCAATTCAAGGCCAGAAGAAGGTTCAGCGTCAGTATTGTTTTTGGTAGCACCGGAAGCGGTAGCAAAACCAGCAACCTCCTCATCTTGTAAATCCGCGTTTGCCGTTTGCTTTGGTTCTGCCGTGACTGGTGCTTGATCTTGCTTAGCTCTTGTTCTGGTCACAATCTTGTGGCATCGTTGGACCCATTCCGCAGTTTTTATCAATCCTGTTTGAGAAAGCCAGCTCTCGAAAATGTTTTTGACGAGCTCATGATCAGGATGTGCTTCCAATACCGCCCATAGATCATCCTCAAGTCGTTCATCGGCAATACTTAACACATCTCGTACGTTTCGGCGCATGACATTATAAAGGCCCTCGATGCCTTTGTTTCGAATGATCGTACTTTTCGAGATGAGAGTTTCCTGTAGATTACGCACATAGGCTGCAAAGTCCATGTGACCAGGGGCGTACACCGCCAGATGTTCCTGGCATACAAGGCTACTGCCCATCAGCAACGGGTCCTCCTCGTGTTGGAATTGCTCTATCAGCTTTAGTATTAGTTCTCTATTCTTTGTCATGTCTTGGAGATCCGGTCCCAACAGATTTATGATGCTATCAGTGCAGCGAGCAACAGCAACAGGAGTAGAGAGTTCCATCTCTAAATTGGATGAAGCTTGGGAAGCGGCTTCGCTGCTATGCGATTCGGTGATGTAGAGCTGGGCTACCAAACCCAACGTGCCAGACACAAAGCCGGAGAAGTTGAGGCCGGCAGAATCTGCCACCTTCGATAACGCGTCCAAGGCCCAGAAATGCACAGTAGGATGCGGATCACTTGCAAGCGACATTAGTATGCCAAGAATGTTTTTTAGATGATAACCAGCTGCCATTCCGCCAAGCTGTGAGTGGATACATCCCAGTGCCAGAGCGCACCCAGACCGGACGTTTGGATCACGATCTGAGACTATCAAGTCAACCAGATACTTGACTTCAGAAGTGGTGAAATTTGTTCCCAAACTCTTACAAAGACGACCCATTGCTTGAGCAGCAACGTTTCGCACGTATTCGTCTGGATTTACTATGAGAATCTAAATATCCATCAGCGACACAATGGTTGAGGAGCTTCATGAATCTTACTCGCAAGAGATCCTGCAACTTTTTCTCCACCTGAGGGCTGCCGAGGTTGCCTTTCGCCAAGGACGACTCATTGATGGCAACTTTGAGAGCATAGAGGAAAGCGATGGCAATGTTGACAGTGATTGCTGCCTTCCGTGCTGGATCTCTTTGCAGAGCTGTAGCTGATAAGTAGGAAGACAATTGCTCTAGTATACTGGATTGAACTGCAGGAGGTTGCATAGGCAAAGAAATGCCAAATAGCTCGATTCCAGCGTCAACAACTTGTGTTGAAGGCGGATTGGGTTCGCTTGTGTTTGCTTGCCTTGAGACATACAGTAGCAAAGCATCGTGTTCTCTCGCTCCACACAATGGGGTCATAAGCTGCAACAGTTACTGCTAGTTCAGAAGCTGTTGTAGAGGGTAAAACTCACAATGCGGCCAATTTCAGTTTCCGGTCCCTGTTCTGTAAGCCACTGATTACGGTCAGTGTTCTCCTGTTCTCCTGAAAGCGGTTCCACGTCGAAGCCGCAGATGAGGCCTGAAACCCCAAAGCCGCAGTTGTCACCAACATTCCAGAGACTCTCAAAGGTTCCTGCTGAACTCGCTATTGAGGCACTCAACGAACTTGGTGCATAGTGCTCTGGATCTGCAAAGGCGGATATGGCCAATGGTAGAAGATTTGTCTGCAAAATCGATTCTTGATTTGAAGGAGATGTAGCTGATAGAAGACTTGTAAAGCATTGTAGAACTCGCCTACGCACCATAATATCGTAGTCGTAGAGTTGCAGCGCCGGTGAAAGACGTGATGCCACCTCTTCCTGGAACTTCTTTTGAGGAAGGTGCTGAAGAAATGAGACGGTATTTTCAAGCATGGCAGCTAATCTTTTTGAAACGTCCGCTGTCAAAATCTTGCTATTGAATTTCAAGAACGCCAAGATGGATCCCAATGCACAATCCCGGACATGCGCTAAGAAACTGAGCTCGAGAAGGCCTCTTCTTGCAATGTGATCCTTGTTCAAAGGCTTGGGCAATGCATTCTTCCAGAGAAGTAGGAACTGCGAGAGGTGCATCTTGACAAAATTAGGGCCGAGACACATTAGACCACCAATTAGAATCCAAGCCACTTGTATTTGCGTACTTGATATTCGCAAGTCTGAACTTCCGCTAGATTTGAGGAGGGTCGTGGCTTGGGAGAGAAGCTGCGCATACACATCTACAGACCCATACAAAGGGTGTTGACTGCTGGTGCTAAGCACAGCAGCCACGCCATGAGCAAATCCGATGCATTTTCGAGGGTACTTTCTCGGCGTGGATAGAAGCCCAAGCTCGCGGTTGACGCTGTTCATGCATACCGTCAAGGATGGAAGCATCTGTTGTGGGCAGACCAGGACAAATGTTTGAAGACAAGCTGCTGCATGAATTTGGACGGTATAACTCGGGTGCTGCAAAACTTGCAGGAGTCCCTCACGACAGATGTCTGATATCATGTTCGTGGATGAACCTAGATCCCGCATTAAACCGGATAAAGCACTGAGACATCCAACTAAGGTTTGTTTCGATGGCTCCGGTCGTTCCTTCAAGGCCTGTGGATAGTCCTTTAGGATATCATTGACCAGAAACTTTGCCGCTTTCAGTTGGCCAGCTTCGCTCATGATCTCCTTGCCGATGACCTCCTCTAAAATCAAGCGAACATATTTGCGAGTCGTTAAAAGGCGGTACCTGTTATGTGTATTGCTTGGATGATTCAACAGATCAATAAAGAAATGACGAGCAATATCTGGATATCCATTCTCGATGACCGTGTCTCCAAGCCGATGGAAAACCTTGGCGTAACATAAAGCAAGGCTTGCCCTTGCTCTGTTGCTCGTCGCTGGCCGGCAGTACTGAGCAGATACTTGGCGAAGAACCTCTGGAAGGCTGAAGGAAAGTTGCGTGGCCGGCTTTGATGAGACTGGTGACTCGGGTCTTTCAATGCTGATGTCGTCAATGTCACCATTAGGCTGAGTCTTTGCTGCTTTTTTAGGCTTCTTGATGCGAGGGACAACATCTTTGATAGGGGACTCTGAGTAGCTCTTCGCCAGTATGGCAGCTAAGGCCGACGCGGCTGCGTGACGAACTTTGACTGAAGAGCTGTCGCTTGCCTTCCAGAGAGCGGACTGTAGTTTCTCATAATCATTGGAGTTATCGAAATGAGACGTTTCTGACACTAGAGTTTCAAGACAAGCGCAAGCGGATGCTTGAACGAAGAACGATTTATCTCCAGCGCCTGATCGGGCTTGTTTCCAGATTTCTCTCGCAATAGCCTCGTCGATGGAATTCCCTATGCCAGAGATGATCCGCGTCAGAGCTCTGAAAGACGAACCTCGACAACCAGTATGTCCGCTTTTCAACAGTCGCATTATACTTGAGCATGCCAGGCTCGACAATCCAATTGCGCTGTCTCCAGCTGCTTCGAATACCATCCCAAGGCAATGCGTTGCGGCATGTTTCGCGTGAATTTCCTTATCTATTTTACCGGCATTGACAACGGCAACCAGCTCGTTTATGGACTCAAATAATATCTTGCGATTGCCCTTTTTGAGAACAACTGACATGCTTCGTCCAATATTTGTACGGATTGTCCTGGTTGGTAGTGGGGATGATAGGTTGATGATCTTGAACACCTCCTTTTTAACGGAGGCTTGAACGGCCGAAGCAGCATCGCGATCTAGCAGGGTAACATATTTGACCAAGTCAGCAGTGAAGCTGAGAAGGAGGAGATCTTGTTGCTCGGAAGGGAGAGTGTGGAGTTGCTTGAGATCAAGCTGTGGGGAGGTCGACGTCGTTGTGCCTTCTGCCGGAGGCACTGTAGGCTCTTCTGAAGCCATTCGTGGTTTCAGACAGCATTTTCATATCAAATTCGCATTTTTTAAACAGAGCCTTGGCTCTAGCAAAGCTTGGTGGCTGTCCAGCGTGGATCTCAAAGAAGGGCGTAAAATCAATCTACGAATGCGGCGGCGGACATTACAGCCCTGCAGGAAAAAGTTGGGAAGTCCCAAAAATTGCCTCAGGTTTGAGCTTAATCCACCCTCTCCATTCACATGCTACCAAGGATCCTGCAGGAAGCATCACTCCTAATCAAATCATCAAAACCATATACGTACAACATCTCACACCATGCTCGGAGATTTGCATTGTCAACAGTGCTTCCGTCCGGACATAGTCGGTGGTCTACAATCAAGCACGATAAAGGCAAGAATGACGCCGCCAAAGAAAAGCAAAGATCCATGTTCGCAAACGAGATAGCCTCAGCATCAAAGTGTAAATTTCCCTTGCTATCATGCGGTAGGAATTGAAGTTAACCTCTGGGGCTAGCGTCTGGTCCAGATCCACAAAGCAACACACGGCTCGCTTCGTTGATCAATGCAGCCAAAAGGACAGGCATCCCGAAAGCATCAATCGAAGCCGCCATTGCGCGGGGCCAGGGCATATCGCCATCTGGTGCAAAACTGGAATCAGTCGTGATCGAAGCCATGCTGCCTCCCTCAGTTGCGGTCGTCATTGACTGCCAGACTGGCAACAAAACGAGAACGCTCCAAGACGTACGACTGTTCATCAAGCAGCATGCCGGCACTGTGACGCCTACGAGTTATCTCTTTACTAGGGCTGGAAAGGTTGTGTTCGAAGCCAAAGAAGGTCTCGACGCCGAAAAAGTACTGGAAGCCATATTGGACCTCGACGTGATGGATACCTTTGAAGAGGCCGAAGGTCGCGTTGGCATTCTCACCAGGCCCAATGAAACTTCGAAGGTGATCGAAGAGCTCCAATCACGGTGTGGGTTACAAGTTAAAAGTTCTGATATTGTGTGGGAACCCAATCGAGATACCATGGTCGATTCTGGAGAAGAGACATCTACACTACAACTGAATGATTTCGTGAGTGCAGTCGAAGCAATTCCAGATGTACAAGCAGTATATACAAACGCAGTTCAGAGAGATACATGATTCTCCCTAAAGAAAGATGCGCAAGCATGTAGGTGAAAAGTAGGACACAAGACTAATAGAATCATTCACGTCCAACGCACAAGGACCATCCTCGCTCCGGCGCCTGAGGTATGCGAAGCACTGTGAAGTGATCCGCATAAATTTTGCCTGTTTTCCTTCTTGCAAAATTGGCCTGAGGGTTATTGCAGTCCTCGTCTTGCCATGTAAATTGTGGTATGAATGAAGCCAGTCACTGGTTCTGTATCATCCACCGCCGCCAACGGGAAGGTGCTTGTTCGATCCATCAATTCGACGTAGTTGTCACAAGGAGTTCTTTGCCTCTTCAATGACACTACTCCTCAACGCCCTCAGTATTTGATAGCTCTACGTTTCCTTGACGTTCAGCTTGCATCCGTTGGTCCCGCACAGCCAATCTTCGAGTCTTTAACCGTGACAGTTCGCTCTCTATGTCGGTCTTTTCGTATGGGATTTTATTCACTTGTCCTTCCTTAGGCCAAAAGCCAGGTGTGCTAAATCGACCATCAAGATTCGTCCCGAAATAGTACATTATACCTATTGGGAATAAGATGTACATCCCAAACTATGCAACACGACAAGTCAGATAGCTGCGATATTGAGTTGGACGGAACGTACTTTGAAGACTTCAAGATTCGGGCCACCCATGATTCAGGTGACTTGGGATTCTCTGCAGCCCCAAACCGATGTTGTGACGCCGTCCAATCCTTGGTATAATCAGCGCTTGGCGAGGGCAACAGAAAAGTTCTTGGCTGGATCCCGAAGCTTGCGCCACATTCAACGCGCCACATTAGCTGCGCCAAAAGTAGGTAATCGTTCATCCTGTGGCCTCGGTACGAAGTGGGCATGCGCGAAGCTAGAAGCCGAGGAGCTTCGTCCCCGCCTGCTCATCCATGCGACTACGTGCAATCGCTATGTGAATAACCCAGGATTAGCTGGCTGCGTACCAGCAATTTCTTACAACCATATATCCTCCATAATCTAATCTCTATCTTGGCTATACTACAAACTTTCTTGCTGGATCAAGTTTCATTTCATCATCGAGTCCAAACAACTATGTCTACAGACGTAATTCAATTGGAGATCCGTGGCAAAATTGCCATCATCACCATCAACAATGAGAAGAAACTCAATGCGCTCAATCAGGATCAGTACTATCGGCTCGCTACGATAATGTACGAAGTGGCAGCTCGCGATGATGTGTATATCACGCTTCTTACTGGCACTGGCCGTTACTTCTCAGCGTGGGTCCATAATATTTACCGTCGCATAGAAAGTTTTGAAGCTCGCTAACAGCGTACAGTGGAGCAGATGTCACTTTGTCTCGATCTGTGCCAAAGGATGAAGACCCAAGAAGATTTTGGCTCCGAGGCTTTGTAAGCAACAACATGCATATCACGCATGCTTTTTATACGCATCCGAAGATCCTCGTCACTGCACTCAATGGCCCCGCTGTGGGTCTCTCAGCTGCCGTTATTGCCTTGTCCGACTTCATTTACGCCGCGCCCCACACGTTCCTCTTGACTCCATTCAGCTCACTTGGCTTGGTTGCTGAGGGAGGTGCAAGTCACAGTTTCGTTAAACGCTTGGGTATAAGCAAGGCAAATGAAGCATTGATCCTGAGCAAGCGCATTACCGCGGAAGAGCTCTTGCATACCGGTTTCGTAAACAAGATTTTTGATACTGGTAAAGACAGTAACAAATTTCTAAGCGAGGTTTTGAAGGAAATCAATGAAAGACTGGGGGACCATTTGAACAGCGACAGCTTGATCAAGATTAAGGCTTTGATTAGAAAGCCAGACATGGATATTCTGGATCGCCAAGGACTACATGAGGTCCTTGGAGGGCTTGAGCGATTTGCTTCTGGCGTTCCTCAAGAGGAGTTCCGCCGTATCGCAAGTGGAGAGAAAAAGCATAAGTTATAGTCGAAGCTCATCCAGCAATTTGCTTGGTTATTCAATGAAAGTGCGACAAGACGTAAAAGAGATCTTGGAGAAGTGATTAATTATCACATGTTCTTTTCTTTGTATGTATTGTACATGCTTCGATTCTGAACTTTGAGTCTACTTAAAAGTATGTTACTATTGATAATCCGGTCCAGGACCATGTTGGATTTACTGAAAGACAGAGAGCTCGAATGGCGCACAACTTTATACGGACCTACGGCTAAACTATTTCTCAAATTCAGGAAGTACTAAATTTTACGTTTGGATTCGGATCTTTCATTAATTCACTTGATCTCAATGAAATAAAGCGGTGCCTGGAAGATTTTCATTCTTCGCGCGTTATCATTTTTTCCAGTGCCTGGGCGAGCTATTCCGTGTTCTGCACCAGATACATTCCGGGACGCTTGCGGCGAGAGGAAGTGGGGAGACCGACGACAATATACAAAAAAAATCTTTTAATTTATCCTCATCGCATCGTTTATGGGTTGTTACGGTCTATGATTGCTGAAAGTGGTGTGAAACTCTCCCTGCGAGGCGTAGGACGAATTATATTTCTCGTGGTCGCAGGTAACATTTCCTGTGACAACCACTGGGGTTGACAACTCGCTAACATCTCACATTCGAACGAGGCGCCCTCTGCGGCTCGAGCATTAACAGTTACAGAGATGAGAAGATCAATTCGAGCGTGGTGATGGCCACAACACACCAACCATCCAATATCCTGGCCCGTTGAGGATGACATGATTTGCCTCTGATGTGGTGCACCGCAATCTAAACACACTTGATGCATTTCCTCCCTAAGTATACCAGTACCGTCTTTTTACCTGTCTGCTTGCGGCTTTTATTTGTTTTTGGTAGATGTGCCCCCCTTTCACTTCGCCAAAACTTGCAGATTTGTGTGTTCTTGTTTCGAATCACGTTGGTAGGAACAAAAGGCAGAAGTTGCTTTACCACGGCGAAGAACGATGTATCGCTGAACACGGCTACTATGGATCTTTCATTGTCCCACATGGTTCCATCTAGACATAACTTCGAAAGTCTCTCCTCGTACCACTCGAACATTGTTTATGCTATCTGTCAATATCAACTCGCATCTTTCCCAACCGCTGAGCACGTCAGATTCGCGCCAGTAAGCAGCATTTCGCAGTAGAATCCGCTGAATTCCATAAATATCTCCGGTTGCGCCTTTTTTCATAGGTCACGAACACCACGTGTCGTATTGGCTTGATCCCAGTTACGTCTATTTGTTGTCAACATCAGGTCGCAATCCATAAGCACGTGGGCATCAAATCTGGGAGTACCTCCGACTTCGATCATGTCGACGTCGGATGATTCGTCTGAACTTCCCACTCATTATGGTCAAACGACATTATCAGGACATCATGTCGAAAGGCCATCTGTCATTGGGACGTTGCAGTTTGTCCAGCCAACTCGACATCCAAGACGTACGCGACCAGCCTCAATGCCTGGGCCTCCAAATCGAGAGCTACTTCATACGGATTCTCCACTAACCGCACCTCCTGGACGACATAATACTAAGGATTTCCCCGGATCCACCCCAGACGAAAGCAGCTCCGCCAAAGTTTTGACATCTTCAAAAGCATATGAAAATCAAAGTATAGCCGAACAATTTGAATACGCTACCGATTACTTCGGACGACCCCTCAAAAGACCAGTATCCGACAACACTGCAAGGACAGCTGTTTCTCCACCATTAGATCTGCGGACTGGTCGGGAACATGCTCTGCCTCCAGCAACAAATGGTCTCGTTAAGCGGGAGTCAAACATAGATCCCTCGACCCTGAGAGGAAATGAGGCAAAGGAGGGTCTTCCAACAACAACGTCTAAAAGACCTATACATGCCTATGCTCGAAGTATGTCATTCTACAATGCCATGGAACTTGAACGTGCTAAGGCCAAAGCTCAGGCTAAGTTAGCGGCACAAAACCGATCGGAATCAGCCATCGGTCCCGTTGATAGATCAATGCCAATTGGCATCGAGAGTCAATATCAAGATCGAGCTTCTACTGACGCCAGTCATTCCCAGCCACATCGACCGAGCGGCAGAAGACTATCAGAACGTGATAAAATCTCGATAAGATTACCATGGACCACGTGGATGAATAGTACCGCAAAAAACCATTTTGTTGCCACTCTTGGCGAATTCGTAGGTACGACGATGTTTCTGTTCTTTGCATTTGCCGGAGCTCAAGTAGCCAACATTGGTACAAAGCGACCTACAGAGTACAGTAGCAGACCCGACGCGTCCGATGGCTTTGGTCCTGGTGTTCTGCTTTACATATCACTCTCGTTTTCATTCAGTTTGATGGTCAATGTCTGGACTTTCTTTCGTATATCTGGCGGCCTCTTCAATCCTGCTGTAAGTCTGTCTCTATCCGCTGCTAAGGATTTTTCACTAAAAAGGAAATATCCGTCGAGCTTGCTAACTGACGGTGAAGGTAACACTTGCTCTACTTCTTACTGGTGCATTTGATCGTGTCAGAGCAGGATGCCTTTTTCTCAGTCAAATCATTGCCAGTATTGCAGCTTCTGGACTCGTGATCGCTCTTTTTCCAGTTCATTTCGAAGTCCGGACGACGCTTAGTAGAGGCACATCGATACCAAGAGGTCTATTCATCGAGGCTTTGCTCACCGCCGAGCTTGTTTTTACCATTCTTATGCTTGCCAAGGAAAAGCACAGAGCAACTTTCATTGCCCCCGTAGGTATTGGTCTGGCTCTCTTCATTGCTCAACTAGTAGGAGTCTTTTATACTGGAGGTTCCCTCAATCCTGCTCGTAGTTTTGGTCCTTGCGTAGTGACACGGCAATTTGGTAAGGAGCATTGGATATATTGTAAGAGATAGCCTCTCGATTTTTAAAAATTTCTGACCGCAATCACTGATATCAATTTTAGGGATCGGTCCGCTGATGGGCGTTTTCATTGCTGTAGGATTTTACAAATTCATCAAAGTCTTGGAGTATGAAATGGCAAATCCTGGTCAGGATGCAGACGACTGGAATAATCATAACAAAAGTAAGACATCCCGGAAACAACCCCATCCTGTTACTATCTGACACAGGCCAGATCCACATCATGAGTTAGTGGAGAAACAGAGAGAATGCACTGCAAAAGTTCAGCACTCGCCAGGGTTTGACCGCTTGGCTTCACATCATGAAGAGGATCCGCCAACACAAGTCCAATCAGAAGCACCACAAACGGAAATTTCGAATACAGCGGCCTTGCCCCTCTCTTGGACTGAGGTAGTAGTGTGTGACCCTGTAGAATGTAAGATGGTGTCAAAACCTACTGGTTAGCTCGAATGATTTTATAGCATGTAAAGATTAGAATATGGTTTGATCACGAGTGTGCTGGGTTCATCGATGTTCATTATAGGAAAGACAATTTCGTAGATAGGAGAATCAGATGCATTGACATTACTTCCGCCCTCCTGATCTATCTTCTCCCAATCCAACTCCATGCTTTTCCGCCAATGCAATGATGGTACTGCAACAAATACACAAGCAGTTGCGAATTTCCCATGAACAACACCATTCTTACTGGAAATGAAAAGGTCAGCCGTGCAGAATCTTAGTTTGCATGAACTCCTGATCGTAACGAGATCCCACAGCGCTTGGAGGAAAGACCAAATAATGTAGAGAGCAAAAGTACATAAAAGAAGCAGTTCTAATGTTCGATCGTTCGATCTGACCACGAGATGGAGATATCCAGCACAGTATTGTCGAGAGAAACTAGGACAGGCTCCATCCATAGTCTGTAGTCTCAGCATGCAGTACAAATCGTGAGCTGGATAGGCCTCTGCCAGAAGAAAAAGAAAAGGAATATGTGTTGAATGTGCATGGAGTTCCGCCATCGTATAGGAACAAGTCGGTGCGAATGCCTCAATGCAGGCTTCACGCTCATCCGATATATCAACCACGACGCCTGTTTCTCACCTCTTTCGACTCGATCTCGACGGACCTGTGCCCATCTACATGCACTTCCTTTGCAACACGCACCACACCTCCCCCATACCGATCATCATCACTCTCCTTATTTCTCCTCTTCTTCTCCGGCAGCCCCTTTGTCCCATACGGTGGATCAAACCGCTTCCGCACCGTCTCAATCATCTTTCCAAACCAGTAGAAATTGAGCGAGTGCAGTGTCAGATTTGCTCCAAGATACACGACGCAGATCCACAACGGCACTGTCTCTCCGCTCTGCGTAAACCGCATGATTTCATCCCTCGGATCTGCAGACACGCCCAACACCGCTTCCGCTGCTTTCTCCGTTCCCGCCAACCCCACCATGGTGGGCGACGGCGAAGCGCCACGGAACAGCACCTGGTACACGTCCCAGATGACACAGAGCGAGCTATACGTGCCCCAGCAGAGCCTCGCACCAAAGAACGACGCTATCAGCGCAACCCCATTATACAGCTGCGGAGTCGAGCCCGTCATATCCAGCTTATCAAAGAACCAATGCAGATTCAGAAACGGCGTCGACAGCTCATACAGTATGAACACAGGGCCATAGTAATTAAACACGGGGCGAAAGCCCAGCAAAAACACCACAAACGCGGATATCGCATGCGCGAGCATGCCCGGCCCAAACACGTCCATGTACGTCGCGCACAGGATCAGGTCCCAGAGGAAGTAGCCGGCGGCGAAGGCCTGGATCAGGCCGCCGGCGCCCGTGTAGCCGAAGACGCGCCCGGGCACGTCCAGCACGGCGCGCTCGCCGTCGTGCCACATCACCCACAGCGCGAGCCCGTTGATCAGACACGACTGCACCATGGACACGACGTGCACGTCCCAGTTGATGCGGGTGCGTGGCGGCAAGCGCGAGTAGGTGGTGGCGAAGAAGCGCGCGGAGAGCCATGGCGAGAGGCGGGTGTTGACGACGTGGTAGAGGGCGAAGGAGAAGAGAATCTCGTGGATGTGCAGGGGCAGCGTGGTGAGGTTGAAGTAGGAGGCGAGCGGGGAGACGGCGCGTTGGAGGATTGTGGGCGGTGGGAAGGGGAATGGGTCGAGCATTTTGGTGTTGTGTGAGAGGGCTTTTTTGGCGTCTGTCCGCCGACAGAATGGGGAAGAGGAAGTTGGCGGGAGAAGCTATTTTAAGGGAGAGGGAGGAAGATGTAGGTAGCTCGGGGAGCTGGAGCTAGAGCTGTCATAGAGGAGGGATGACTTAGGCATGTGTCCATTGCGTGGTGGGGTGCGGATGTCGTGTGCCTTTTGAGGCTCCCTCAACAATTTGTGTGGTGAGATGACATGCCTCGGCACCATCTCCGATCTTCGCCCCGCTATCGGACTTATCTCTAAACATTCAAGATTGACATTGATGACTTCAAGCTAATGCCTAGGTAGGTATGGAAACAAACAGAGAAACCGATCTCGTGCGACAGGGGTATAATCCAAGAAATCCCGCCAAACGATGCTCAAAACGCCATGAAATCCTGTGAACTTCCACTCTGTAAATCCGGGCGATCGAGGCCAGCTCAGTCGTCCCAGGGAAAGTCGGCGTCCTCCAAACGCGTACACGTCAAATACGGCAGTCCTCCGCCATCCCGACCCAAATCCAGCTCGAGAAAACTGCGCATTAAAGGCTTCACCGCGTCTTTCGCTAGGTTCTTCAGTTCTTCCATGCGCCTCTCAAATTTCTTAAGAGATTCCCGATTATAATCTTCGGGTCGGAGTTTAAGGAAGCGCTTGAGCTCGTCGTGTGGTAGATAGGCTTGTCCAGCCGTTCCCAATAACCTGTATACCCTGCCTGTGTTGATTGGCGGCGGAGGCAACGGAGCATTTTGCCCGGAATTTCTCGATCCGCCGCCTCTTGATTGGTTTTTTAGGATTGGTGTTGGTGGAGGAGTTGTATTCTCGGCCAGCCATTGCCTGAAAAGCGACACTGCTAGCCAATCCAACATCGAGTTATGAGGTGTGACCCTTTCGCCGCGCGAAGTGGTCAGTGTGATGCGAAATAGTTTGGATTCGACACGCTCTTTGGTTTCTTCAAGCTCGTCAGCCTTGTCAACGATTAACTCCATGACCTGGTTGTCAATTTGACCACGAAGTTGGTTGGCACCGATCGGCCACTGCCCCACAACGTGTACCATTGCCTCACTGAATATTACACGAGAACGCGCAAGATAGCCCAACTTCAAATAACTTGGAGGATATTTTGCAATTTGTTTCCACAGGCGCCCCTGAAATCGTAATAAATGATGATCTACTCGTGGTCCAACGACTTCGAGCGCATCGTACATGTCCGCGAGCTGGAGTAAACTTTTACATTCAACGTATGCGGTTGCTATATGAACTGCATCCAAGGCTGGCGGATAGTTGTAGAAGATTCGAAATAAATTATCATAATCGCGGAGTATTTCGTCAACAGGTTCTTGTGATGTTTGCTGTACACTGGCGGCAGAGAAATTGGTCATGGAGCGAAAAAATCCCGATTGGGGAGCTTGGGGCTTATTTCGGACTGGAGGAGGTTGCGAGGAAGCATCGTCTCCTCCAAATAGGGAAACTCCCATGTCCTTTTTAACTGGTCAGTATAAAAGTGTTTGCATTGTGAGTGTCTGGAATTTAGACCTTTTGCACAAGCATTGGTATGTCGTTCTCGGATGTGCCCCAATCAAGTTCGTATCTCCACCTTCTCCCATCGCCAGCCTGAGCTACGGGATTGCTTGGCGAAAAGTGTGTGGTAGCTGCTTCATCCTCCCCAATTCTCGACAAACTACCATTTTGATATGGTTGTGTGCTCGATCCCGGCTGTGCTCGCGACCACCCTTCGCTTGTCGATGCCTCAAAGAATCCTGAGCATTGACTGAGTATGAGTTTATGAAGGAGATATCGTTGCTCTTTTCGACCGGATGTGATTATGATTTCCACATTGCCACTCGAGAACCAGGGGAAAACGGATTGCGCTGGCTGGGACGAGCCTCCATGGTGGGAGCGAGTGTGGCGATGCCTTCTGGTGGTCGACGAGCTTGAGAAATTCGAAATGACAGACCTTGCTACAGGTCGCCGTATCGGAAGCGACAGAGTCGAGCGTTCGTCGACGTGTGAGACCATTTGGATGTGTAATTCCCCGGCTGGTAGGCAAGGAGCGCCAAAGGACGAAAAGACAAATGATGCTTCACGCGTATTCCCTAGCTATTAGGTCCCAGTGCGGGGAAAAACGCCTTCAGCCACGCGCAACATCTGGTAGCACAATGACAGCCTCAGTATGTCAAGGTGGAAGAAGACAAAATGGACGAGAAACGCGCTCCGAGTCCATTTAGTCGCCTTGCCGATGCAAAGCGGACGAGTTCTTGTTGTCCGCCTTGGCGAGTCATGTTGACACCCCTCCAACTCATGCCTAGCCCCGGTCCTTGCTTGCTGCTGCCAGCCAATCGACATCATTCAACACCCGGGTCCCTGCAGCAGACTCGCCGCTGGCTTCCCTCTGGCTCATCTGTTCACCTATCGTCTCTTGCAGGCCTTCAAATATCAGACCTGATTGATAGATGCACATGCATCCTTTCTTATCATATACAGATTCCTATCCAGCAGTTGCTGGACACATGTCCAACATTCTTGAGAGTTGATTCCAGTTGATTCTAGTTACTTGTGCTTCTGAATCGCTTCCATCCCTCCCATGTATGGCTGCAGTGCCTTTGGCACCGCCACGCTCATCTTTTGCTCATCCCATCCGTTTTCAAGCACTGCTGCCAGCACCCTTGGCACCGCTATAGCCGTGCCATTGACTGTGTGAGGCCAATCGAACTTGGTCGATCCCTTTGACCGCTGCAGCCTTGTTGCCAGCCTTCTACTCTGGTAATCTGTGCAAATCGATGCTGACGTTACTTCGCCCCAGCCTTCGTTCTTCCCTTGTCGCGATGGGAAAAAGGCTTCGATGTCTCGCTTTCTCGTTGCGCTGGCACCCAAGTCAGCCGATGGCATTTCCAGCACGCGGCAGTAAAGTCCAAGCCCTTCCAAAATCTCCTTTTGGATATCAATCATCTCTTCGAATACTTGGGTTGAATGCAGAACCCCCGACTCCTGCAGTGAGTCCGCCGCAATGTCATCAGAAGATGTCCAAACAAACATCTCAACCTTCGTGAATTCGTGAACGCGATAAAGCCCCTTTGTATCCACCCCCCGAGCACCAGCTTCTGCGCGGTAGCACCTACTCGCTCCAACTACTTTTAGGGGCAAGTTCGCTTCTTTGAGTACTTGATCCGCCTTCATCCCAGCCAACGGAATTTCCGCCGTTCCACTTAGGCACAGTGCTGGCTTGCCAATGTCCCTCTCAGCTTGGGCAAGAGCGTAGATTTGCTGCTCATTGTTTTGGTCTCGTGGTTGAAAGCCGCACGCTGCGGCAATATGTGAATATGTAATCGAAGGTGGTGAAACGAGCTTCCATCCTCTTGCTAAAGCAACTGCAAGGGCGTACTGTACAAGCGCTTGTTCTAGCAAGGCAGCTTCGTTCACAAGAAAATACCAACCCCATCCTGTGGTCTTTGCTGCTCCGGCAAAATCCAGTAATTCAAGTTCTGCACCAATATCAACATGCGAGCGCCAAACTCGGTTCGCTGAAGGCTCAAATGGCTTATTGATGTATTCCACGAGCTCCGGCTGGTCTCCTGTTGGCGTAAAATTGCTACTTAGATTAGGCAATTCCACAGCTAGCGATTCCATCTCATCCTGAAGCTGAGACTCTTTCAACTCTATTCGGCCAATTTGCTCTTTCAGAATTTTGGCTTCTTCGTAGAAATCGGCCTTTTTGGATTGTTCTGCCTGGCCATCTTGGTTACGTTCATTGATTGAAGCTATTTGGGCTAGCTTTCTCTGGACTTGATTGTTGCGCTGTCTGAGGTCTCGAGTATCTTTCTGGAGGCCCTGCCATTCTTCAAATAATTGGAGGATCCGCCAAGGATATTCTCTTTGATGTTCGTAGTTGCGATCAACGCAGTTCTGAGAGTAAAGACCAGGATTTTGGCGAATATGCTTGATATCGATGACTTTTTTGGGTGCAATTGAAGGTTGAGAATACTGCCGAAAACTTAAGTAGCCCAGACTCTTCTTGCGAAAAGACCGTATCGATAGGGCGCATTCAGTGCAATTATATCCATTCTTACGAGACAAGATGCTCAATCTCATTATACGTGACATAAAGGTAGAAGGGTTAATCATTTCCAAGCCAGGGGCAATTAAAATCAAGGATGACTAATGTTAGACGCGTTGGTGGTACTTTACGCGTCTCCTATTTTTTCTCCAGCCGCACTATAATCTCGGTTCAGGACTATTCGCGTGTCAAGATGAGAGGCGTTCTTTACTAGTCTATAAAGTCCCTTATAAAAATGTATATATACAGTGCTCGAAGTCAATCCTTTCTATAAATTACCATTGTCATCACCCATTTTCAGCATATCATGAAGGAAAATTGCGCTGGGGAAATAGGGGTAGGCCAACTGCATTTTACCCAAATAATTTCAAAAAACCGTAGAGACCTGCTCCGCAAAGAATAGGAATGGTTACATTATCGTCCAGACCAAATAGATCAATAGCTTCACTTGCGCTTGCGATAAAGCCAGCGACAACACTCATCAATCCAAGAGCTGCTTTTCCAACGATAGTACCCTGGTCTGCTGTATATCCAAGAAGTGATTTGACGTTCCAAGGTAGCGATAGCCTTCCTTGAAATGCGAATGAATTTGACCCTTCGTTGGCTTGTTGGTCCACCATGGGAGCCAAAACACCCCAAAATAATGCTGCTGTCGCAACACCTGTGACCATGGCAGCTATACTTCCAGCCAGACTCTTGCCTCTTCTTATCCGGGGAGTATATCGGCCCCAAAGCCTCCCGAACGTGCTGGCAGCAGTATCGCACCAACTTAGCAGCAGTATACTCATTACTCCAATATCCTTTGGGCAGAAGCGCAAGACTGAGAAGGCGCCAAGAAGGTACCAGATGACGCCATTCCACCCGTCCACTTCTGATTCGCGCATGAGCGCACCCAGAACACGAATGTATATGCGGTTGAAACTAGGGAAATGATGACGGACGACATCGACAGCAGTGATAGGTATTAGCATAGCGAGAAGGATTCTGTCGATTTGTACAGGTTGGATTTCAAGGATGTAAAGGCGAAGAGTTAGGAATCCGATGGAGACATGAAGGATCTTTCGGGGAACTTCGTGTTTGTGTATCTGGGAGCGCGTCAGCACAAAGTAGATAGAAATATTTTCTGGGAATACGAGCGTACAAAGATTCGCCATTCCCTATGTATGGGAATCAAACCAAGTGGGCTCGGACTCCGACTGAGTTCTCGCCAAAAGTTCTTATTAGCAGATTGTGGAGACAAATGTCCGTTGGCTGTTCCGTTGGCTGCTCCGTTCATAGCAATAGGTTCTGGCTTTTTCCGAGACGCTTTCCCAGCAGATGTAGAAGTAACACCAATCTTTGGATTCACTGGTGTGAGTCCACTCATGCGCCGCCTCTTTCCATCAAGCACTGGACTCCGACTCCGCGACCGCGCTCTCTGGTCTGGATCAAATCTAGGATCTTCGCCATCTTCACTGATAGCTGGCGGTGAACTCAGGCGCGTAGATTTGCTGAAATATCCATCCCTCCCGCCAGGGTCGGAAGGCGTAGGAGGTTGGACAGTTGGTGTATCTGGGACTTGCGAGCTTGGCATGGCGGTGGGACCGTGGAAAGAAAACCACGGCTCCAAACTAGCCTCCGGTTGTAAATAGGATGGCAGTGGTTAGTCGGACAGTATGCCAGTTCCTCGGGCGATTCACGCGGATGGTATAAGAAATTTTTGTCCGCAAGGGCGAGTCGCGTGCGCAAAGAAATGCACTATTTACGAAACGCCTATCAGTCTAGTAAGGACAGAGAGGAGAGATAGAGCGTGATGCATCATGACGACAGATGATAAGCCATTCATAGGATGCTTCAGCAATAGCGTTGCGCGCCATGTGAAAGTCCGTAGGACGACGGGTTGACAACTAAACCTGTTCTCCGTCCCCGCCCTGTCACCCTTCGCCACATTCATGCGCCACAGAGTGGCTATCGAAAATTTTACACTAATTGCGAACGGAATTCCAATACACATTAATAAAAGTTGTGCGGAAGCACGATGGTCTCGGAACAATCTTCTCGTGCATTTGAGGCGCTTACGCCTACGTTATCAGAATGGATTCTAGATGCGATATCCAGCATGGGTTTCTTGCGCACGACTCCAGTTCAAGCCAGTACTATTCCACTTTTTATGGGCAATAAAGATGTTGTTGTGGAAGTGAGATGTTCCGATTTCTCGAAAAATGGCTTCACTGACTGCTATCATGTTCAAGGCGGTGACAGGGAGCGGAAAAACACTTGCTTTCCTCATTCCTGTCATCGAGAAGTTGCTAAGATTAGAAGAGCCGATTAAGAAACATCATATTGGTGCCATCATAATCTCACCTACTAGGTTTGTCAAAGCGCCTTTGGGGCCTCATCGTTCTTGTTGATCTTCTTTAGAGAATTAGCATCCCAAATATGCAAAGTCTTACTCTCTCTCCTGGCATTTCATAGCCCTTCGGCATCACTGCTTCAGCCCCCAGATCAAGAAACGGAGAAGAGCCAATATGATGGATCAAATGAGAGGCCTGTCTATTCAAACGAACTCAAAGTCATCCCGCAGCTTTTGCTTGGTGGAAATACTACCCCAGCCCAAGACTTGAGCAATTTCCTCCGCAATTCACCCAATCTGCTCATCGCAACACCTGGTCGATTACTGGATATACTCTCCTCAAAACATGTCCACTGTACGCAATCTTCCTTTGAGATGCTTGTCATGGACGAAGCCGACAGACTACTGGATCTTGGTTTCAAAGATGACATTCAGAAGATTCTTCAGCGCCTACCGAAGCAAAGACGAAATGGCCTTTTCAGTGCCAGCGTCAGTGAAGCTGTTGATCAGCTCATCCGAGTTGGGCTTCGCAATCCAGTGCGAATCGCTGTCAAGGTCAAGTCTGCATCTGGTGCTCATGACAAAACGACACCTGCAAGCCTGCAGATGTCGTACTTGACTGTGGATCCAGAGCAGAAATTTCCAGCCATGAGCTTGCTTCTGAAAAGTCTTCAGCCTCCTCCGATTAAAACTATAGTCTATTTGTCCACTTGCGCAGCTGTCGATTACTTTCAACACTTATTACCTTTCATCATGCCTGGATACACTCTTGTGCCTTTACATGGAAAACATCCCTCATCCGTCCGGCAAAAGAACTTCTTACTTTTCATTAACTCTATGAGCCCTACGGTACTTTTGACCACAGATGTGGCGGCTCGAGGTCTGGATATTCCTGCTGTTGACCTGGTCGTTCAGGTTGATCCGCCTAGTGACCCTAAAGTATTCATACATCGTTGTGGACGTGCCGGCCGTGCAGGTAGAAAGGGACTTGCTGTGACTCTTATTAGTCCTGGGAGGGAAGAAGAATATGTCCCTTTTCTTGAAGTTCGAAAGACTCCTATTTCAAAATTAGCTGAACCCAATATTGACATAGCAACGTCCACTGCCGACGAAACTATCAACCAGTTCAGGAAACTTGTTTTGAAAGATCGCGCTCTTTATGACAAAGGTCAAAGAGCATTCGTTAGCTGGGTCCAGGCTTATCGGAAGCATTCAGCAAGCAGCATCTTTTCCATCGCAGATCTGAACTGGGAGAAGCTTGGTCGGTCTTGGGGGCTCCTTCGACTACCGAGAATGCCTGAATTGAAAGGATGGGAAGGAGACAGAAGCCTAGGAATGCGTATCGACTTTGACACATACGCTTACAACGATAAGACGAGAGAAAAGCATAGAAAAGAAGAGCTAGCGAAGAGACGGGATGAGCTAGGTCAGTCTTTGGAGAGCCGGAAGATGTCTAGTGCGGCTGCTCGCGATGGGCAAGGGTCTTGGAGTCATAAAAAGGCTCACCAACGGGCCAAGGAGGAGCGAAGACAAAAGAAAAATGTGGCTCGGGAAAAAGCACGACAGGAGAAGATGACTCCTGCTGAGAGACAGAGGGAGGAGGAACTAGAGCGCATGATTGCGAAAGTGCGAGAGACAGCGACAGACGAGACTGAGTTCGCAGGATTCGATGATTAATCGAATTGCATCGGTTGAAAGTTTCCGGAATTATAAAACTATAGGGGTATCATGCATCATCAGAATCATTACAAAGCGAAACCGAATCATGTTTTGCCTTGCACACCAAGTCATCATGCCTTTCCGTGCCTTGGAATTCAGTCTCCAGTCAGATCCAGCAGCTCGACCTCGCTCAATCTCCAACTTCGTTTCCCAAAGTCTCCCAGTATCCCTTTTGAAGCAATATCGATATTGCTTCTTTTCTTATATTGTCTATCCTGCGGCTCAACGCGATCTGTCTTCGATATCTTCCACGTGCCATCTAAAGATTCACGAAGCTCCAGAGTACGTTTACTCTTCGGTCGCTGGGCCGGCCCGTCTAATGAACTCGATCGATCTAGCTTTTTTAGATGATGGTCTCGTCTGGATTGAGAGTTTCCAGAGGTCTCTTCAAGGGCGGCACGCTGGCTCGAGGAATTGGAACCACATCCACTATGACTGGATGTACGTGGGATGCGAAACTCACAGGCCCCAGTCCTTTTGGCTTCATTGGAGTCGTGGCCCGATTGAGCCGATTGAAAGAAGTTCGTGATATTCTTCTGCTTTCCGGGAGATGCCCTGGAGGGAGAAGAAAGGAGCACTGCGTTATTGATACCTTTGTCTTTACTCGTAGCACCACGAGGAGGTGTACGTGGATAGGATGTAGTTGAAAGTGGATCAGGACATCCATCGACATGTGCATCCACCTGTGGTCTGAGCATCGTGTCTGAAGGCTCTGACCCGTGTTGAGGCGGAGACGACGGTATATATATAATGTCCATTAGACAATCATTTTCTGCGGTCTCTGACGCCATCGATGGTGCGGAAATGACCTGAGTCTGTGGAACAAAAGTATCGGCGTTTTCTGCCAATCTTGATTCTGGAGTAGAGATTGATCGACGAAAAGGCGATCGTCTTCTTCTCGGGGCGTCGTTTGCCGCAAGATCAAAAGATGATCGAATACCGTCAAAGGATGGCTGATTTAGTGCGTGTGGGGATTTGAATTGCTGAAAAGATCCTAGCGCTGGAGATGAACAGAGATCTATCGTTTCTGTAGTAAATTCGGAAGGCTGTGTATGAATTGGTGCTGCGCTAAGCAGACGCGCAGGCTCTAAAGACGGGGCAATCGTTTGGGGTGACTCGGCAAGATCGATTTCTTCAATTTGTAAAGATTGCGACCTCGCAAAAGGTCTCATTCGCTTATCATCGGGTTTGACCACCTTCGTATATCGATGCAAGGCTCCTTGTGGCATGCCACCCGACTTCTTTGATTTCGGAGAACTCATCAAATGCGAAGACGCATTTCCCGAACTTTTTGCTGCCTTTGCTTGTTTTGATCGCTCTTTGGCTCTCATACTTTCCTCCCAGTCTTCGGCCATCAGAGGCACGCCAGTTTTCACAAAGGTATCCAGTACCCAAGCCCTGTCAATTTTCGAAGGGTCATAGTTGGTGGGCGTACGCTTCTTGTTCGCAGTTTCTGGACGTTCAATGTCATACTCCATCACTTGACCATCTTCATCCGTCTCTGCTTCCAAAGGCCTACATTCATCATCAGGCTCCTCGGCATCGAGATCAATTGGCACCAGCTCAATCGGAAAATACCCAAGGCGCAGCTCAACGCAATTGTCAGTAGCCGCATGATTTCGCATGCCATATATTTGACGAACGAGTTTTGACTCTCGTTCCTGTGTAACCTCGATACTTTTAGGTTCCGCCCGTAAATCCGGGGCTGCCAGCCGCAATTGCTTTATCAAGACTGCTGGTGCTAGGTTCCTGATGAAATGCTTTGCGCCTTGAATTTTAGTCCAGTCGAAAGCGTCCGCAGTAAAAACTCTGAGCGCAGGTAAATCTATGTCCAAGTCCCATTTGATGGAATCTTTCAATCTCTGCACTGCATTGTCATCGGAAATGGCCGGATGAGTGTAATAACCAAGCACTTCCAAAGAAGGAAAGTTTTCTGGGATTTGCAGAGCTTTATGTTTCTGGCGAAAATGTTTATTCTCATTTGTCTTGAGTTCATGCGCGAGTTTATCACGCCAGGCTCTAATCCCTGCTTTGTCTTGTCGAGCTATGCTACACAGTTCAGCACCAAAACCAGCTCGTGCTGCTTCGCATGCGATTTTGGGACCACAGCCAGGAATGCCTTGGGGCGTATAGTCACCACCGCTCATGAGACCAACCAAAATCATGCCTTCAGGGTCCATCTCAGAGGGACCTGCCTTGATCTTTTGCGCTTCATACAGATTGACATGTGTTGGCGTCCCATGGGATTTTTGTTCAGATGACCAGTTTCGGATTGTGATTCCGCTGCCAAACATCAGAGTATCAATATCTTCGCTGAGTACTGCATCGACGACACCTTTTTGTTGTAGAAGGGCACATTCCGCCTCGGCCTCACCAGGAGCACGATGATACGGGAAGCCAAATTGCTGAAGCAGCTGCTTCGCCAAGAAGTCTGGCACAGAAGCGATATTTTGCCCAGTTCGCTTGTTGCGCTTGAAAGGCGGTTTGTTCGGTCCATCGAAAACAAAGAGCGGATGAATGGACAACAAAAGGAGGCGGAGAAGGCGATAGAAGAAAGTGCGTAGCGCTGGATTTGTGCCACCTGTAGTACAAAAATTGTCAATAACCCGCTGCTATTGAGAACGAGTCAATGCTTGCCTTTACTGGATTGCACCTGGAAGAGCCAGATTGAAGTATCAATCGCAAGCCGTAAAGGACGACCTGATTGCTCAAATTTCTGAACAGCGAGTTTGGAAAGAGCGATCCTCTCTCCACTTCCGATCTCCTTGTAAATACTAGGAGAAGTAAGCACCTCAACTCCAGAGGAGGGAAGGTCCATTACTTACCCGTGTATGCCCATTTTGGCGCAATGAACGATCAATTAGCTCCAAGCATCGTGTCCACCCTTCATATCAATGCTGCGATAAGCCAGGGCTGGGATCAGCTTAAGTAAAGCATGAGAAGGAAAGTAATGAGCTTGACGATACATCTTCGCTACTTTGGGTGGATGATGCAACAACTAATAACCCTATTTGGGATGAAGCGGTTTCCCAGGCAACGGCGTGCCCCTCAATATGGCCCCTTGTCAACATATGGCAACTGTTTATACTCCCACGCCTCCGAACTATTCACCTTGACCAAGAGTTTCTTTTCTTAATTTTTCTCTTGAGATAATCTTCCTAGCATTTGCAATGGCTTCTAGTAGTCTCTTGTCGTCCCCCGACCCGATTGCACTCTCGCCAACTCCGTCCCCAGTTCGGCGACGTCCGTCAACAAACAATACCCCACTTCACCACAGATCAGCGAATCGCCAATGTCCAAGTCCTTCCAAGTCAATTGCCTTCGACACGCCGGCAAGTCACGGATCAAGTCCATGGAAAATTAAAGTGACTGTAGAAGCAGAACCACACTCCTGTGATTCGGACGGCGAGAACGTGAGTCCTTTGCCGTCTACGCGTGCAAGATCAAGGTCCAAAAAGATCCCTTTGAACGATGTCGATGGATCCTCTCCCAGCAAACCGAAAAGGGGGAGACCTCCTATGACAGGTAGTCCAGCAGCGAAAGGGAAAAAAAGAAGTGGTACGCCAAATCGTCAAAGACGGTCTACAGGACAAGAACGTGGAAATCTAGACAGGGGCAAGACCCGGTCCCAAAAATCGCAACCCAAGAAGAAGAACACTTTGTCGTCTATGCTAGATGAAAATGACTCCGAAATATTGGGAAATGTGCAAATGCTCCAACCAGACGCACAGAATCTAGGCAAAGCTCAACAAGCTCCAAGGCAACAAAATCAGGATCCAACCACGCTACATGCGGACTCACAATCCCCAAATAAGTGTTTGACTGGTTGTACTACCAGATCCACGACCAGTGCTTGTCAGACACGCCCAAAAGATCCGGCTGAAGACAAAATTTATGAATCAGAGCATTCAGCAAGCATCCTGGAGGACGAAGATGACAGTGCAGCAGATGCTACTGGAAACATTCCAGGCGATGAGACTTTATTTCAGAGTGAGGGATTTAGCTTTGTTTCTGTACCATCTCTGCACGAATCTCCAAACAATTCAAGAGAGAGTTTCGAGCTTGATCGCGAGCAATCTTTGAAACATCCCCTTAAGAACCTCAATGAACCTGAGCTCGAGGGCGAATCACTAGAACTAAACAACAACGGTCTCTTGCCTGCCGAAGTTTTGGAAAATGTCCCGGATTTCTCGTCCTTGCAGTCTACTCCGGTGATGGAAAAGGCTATTAAAAAGGAACCAGAATCAGGCAGGAACGTCAAAGGTCACTCAAACACATCACAAACAATTCGTCCAGCAGTAATGCCTTTGTCGCCCTTATTACCTGTTCGAGCACCATTTTCTACCTCTGGTGTAACTCCGACAAAGAGCGATACACCAAGCTCCCAACCACCTCCACTGAAACCAGGCTATCATGCCAGGGAAAAGGTGTCCACGCCTAAACTCTCGAGTATCGTCAAAACCGGCATTGCGCTCCAGGGTGTCCTACAAAGTCCGTTCTCTAGTCGGGAAGCCTTTGCTCCAGAGAATAGCAAGGCCAGCGCAAGGGATAACCTCGACGACGGTTACTGCGAATCTACTGGGAGTACCGATCGAGAGTTGAAAGCAGGCCTCGAATTGGGACATGAATTAGCCAATCGTCTAGGTTCACTCGGGGCTTCCGATATCTGGTTACCTCAACCTGACGCTGGAAATGAGCGCTATGAAATCGTGGAACATTTGATTGGCCAACCAAAACATCTACCAACACCGGAGCACACTGACAGCTCAGACACAAGCTCTTCACCTGGTCAAGATGATCAGGTTGTATATCCAACTCTTCCGAATCAGTACAACAACGATATAGATTTCATCTCAGACGACAACCAGGATGCGTATAAGTCGCCCCCGCGCTCGCCGGCTTTGTTGACAACTCCAGCACCTGTAGAAACATTCGACCACTTATATTGTATGGATACACAAGAACGACAGTTTCAGCGAGAGCGTCAAGAAGTTAGCAGGCAAATCGAAGAAGCAAGTCCCAGCAAAGTCATCGTCATTGATTCTGACTCGGACTCCGACGAAGATGAGTATAATCAAGATGATGCTGGTGATGGGGTAAACGAGGACACGTCAGACGTAGAAGATGGTTCTGACACTGGTTGGTTCTTCCAGAGAAATTTGCCGGCAATCTTCACAAAGTCGCCAAACTTTCGACAGAACGAATATATGGACGCCAAAGTTCTCGAGTTAAGACACAAGCGGCCAACCAATAAAGTGGAGGGCTCCCGTGTCTTGCAGACTACGCCACCTAGAGTATTCGATGAGCAACGCAGCATTGAGCCAAAGTCTTCTCCGAAGACCGAGGAGGCAGGTGAAGATCATACTGCTTTTTATGAGGAGACTGACGATAACGGGGAAGAATCGCGCACAGATGGGGATAGTGTTTCGTGTCACCAAGTTCAAATGGTGCCTCTCAATGACATGGAACAGCCCGACCTTGGACAGTCAGTTGAAATCAAAGAGCAGGATCAGAATCGAGAATTAAGCAGCTCTCTTCGAGCTACGTCAGAATCATCCAAAGAGAAATCCGAACAAAGCTCTAAGTCCGAACGTCCAGATACTAATGATCCATCAAACACGGAGTCAGAAGCGTCAGAAGATACAGCTACAATAGATGGGCCAGAAGCAAGTGCTCTTCCCAAGGACTCTGGCCCTCAGACAAAGCCATCTGATAATGCTAATCCGGGCATGATTTCCCGCCTTGCGTCTTTCTTCTGGACTCCTTTTATCTGGTCTACACCTTCTGGATCGCAACCTCAGTCCAAGTCTACGCCTCAACCACCAAAATCGATCACTTCCAGAGTCAAAGCATTACAACAAAAGTATGGAAAGCTTTCTCGTTATGAGCTATGGTCTTTTCCACATTATCATACCTTGGATCGAATGCACCACCGAAACATCTCGACCCCTGGCTACTTTGCTTATTTCCCAAAAGACACTCCCGACGTAGACCCTGCAACCGGAAAGCCTGGGTGCCTTGTTCTTGACAAGAACTTGAAGCACCTTGTTAATCGTACTCGTGATTGGCCCATAAGTGGGAAAAAGTACACTGTGACTCTGACTCTTGCTGATGTCTATCTAATTGCCGCTTTCCTCGAACTGCTAGTCGAGCCAGAGCTACTGTCAGAGGAAGAGACCGAGGCACAGAAACAGCTAGTGCTCTCTCCGGAAAAGGATTGGGCAAAGAAGGGCGAAGTTATCGGACCGGACATGGTGGCAAGCAGACTGATGAGTCTCTATGCTGGAGATCGGTGGAGATTGGAGAACCGGCTTGGGCTAGGGACGCCTTCGAAGACGACTTCTTGATGCTTTAATTTAGGCACGATACTACGACTTCAGGGCCGTTCTGTGATTTTGTGATGTGTGTGGTTTTCACAAGGTATGATCATTGATGAGAGATGGGTTGTCGGACGGCATAGCTCGCATTTCTAGAGCTATACAATAGACATTAGACTGATAAAATGGCAAATTGCTCCAAGATTCCGGCGTGTTGTCATGATTCCCTCGCCTAGGTACGTGATGTATTAAGATGTATTACAATTAGCCGAATCTCGCTATCGGGTCCTCGCCTATGGACCCATCCCGGGAACACACTAGCGCATCTTGGCCACGTGTGAATGTTTACAAAGCGTAGGTATCTCAGTCTCCTCATCCTCCAGGCGGACCAGTTTTTGCCAGGCATTTGAAGCAACACTGCCTTGCTTCACTCACAGCACACGCAATCCCCGTGCCACCCCAGCTCGCGCCAACAAGCACATCGACTGTATTACAATAGTTCCAGGCCTGCATAGGAAATTTTTACGCAATGGGTAGGTTATTAACATCCACATTACCTCCGTACATTGGTCGAGAATAGGCACGAATCGCCCTCCTGAACACGTGCATACCGCAGTTGGTGCAAGTGTCAATGCATCATTACTGTACCATTCATGCTCTGACAACCAGCCAGAAATAAATGGTGTCAGAGCTCGAGCATACTGCTTACCATCTACGATGAGCTAGGACGTTTCCACGTCCAAAACTGAAATAAGACATTCTCGAAGGATCTTAACGAACGCCGTCTCGTGGGTGGAGTAAAATGAGGTCATTACTAAGTCAATGTTTTGGAGAAAACCTGAATCAGGTGTTGATGGCCCACGTGCCGCCGTCGTGGACTTACATCCTCAGCCATCTCGAGATCCAGAGCGTACCAAGCAAATTTAGAACTATGGCTGGCTGAAGATCTTTATCAGACATTCCTCCATACACAACCAGGTAAATCTTGGATAATCGGCACTTTAGCGAGCGGGATTCCGCAGGGGTTTCTATACATATCGTGAAGAAAGAAAACTGTGAGTGACACAGAGCGAAAACACGAGTGCGCCACAGATATTTCTTTTTTCACCCCTGATGCCCCTGTCCTGTCTCGGCTCGTCAAGAGCGTGCAATGCCACCCTACCAAAACAGAAGGCAAAGATTCATACTAGGCTCTCGGCATCCCCTCCCGTTAGCACTAATCCCAGGAATGCTAGCGCAAATGCTTATCCGTCTTGACTTCTTCACTCTTTGACTGGCCTTTTCTTTCTGGAATAACCAGTCCATTGCAAGGTAGGACACTTACGGAACACTTGCTCATGCATTTCCCGTACTATAAGCGATGCGAACTCAGAACACTCAAGAAGATGGCCTATCAATAGGTTCTAACGGCTGGAGATTCCCCTGAGCAAGTCACGGAACTCTTAATTTTTTATCAAGTTTAGGACACTCCAAGACTTACATAGTGGATCAGAAATATAAGTCCGGGAAGATGTTTCCGTTTTATTGATACCTCAGGCGGTGCCTTAATTCTGGTGCTCTGGACTGTCTCCACTCAGCAAGCCATTTTGATCTCTTTTGCACAGATCCCGCTCATGCTATGCCCTTTACAATCAACCTAAAGCGAGCTCAATTTATGTTAATGTTACGAACGTCGCTTACAAGGAGTTCCGTGACTTGCTTGTGCACGTGAAACTAATCATCTATTACTTCTAGATCGTCGTGAAAAAGAAACAGTTAAATCAGTCACAGCTGATATCCTACAGCCACAACGACACTCTGGGTGGAACATACCCCATCTGTCTTCATGTTTCGATATTTCTCCTGAATTTGCACATATTGAGCGCTTGTGGCGACCACATTGACGAGAGATCTGCTCCAAGCTATTCCTATTTTGGACGCCCTGAGTTCGGATTGTCAAAGACTATTACATTCTTCAGCTGCGTTTATGACGCTGGCGCCTGGCCAGGCGTTACCTTCTAGCCCGCCTCCAGCGTAAAGCGAGGTTCCGCAAGCAGAGATGATGTCTACTGTAAGGGCCCAACAAGCCCTCCGGAAGGCTTCTACCAACTCAGCTCCAGGCACGCTCCCGGCGTTGGCTGACCGTAAATTAGACGGCAGTCTTAGATGATCCTTTGCATCTGCCGAAGCCGTTTTAGAGGATGGGCCAATTTCGGCCAAGCAACATGTCCCTCATCAAGCAATTGCATGCTCGGAAAGGGAGGTCTGCGAGAAGAACACGAAAGCTGTCGGGTAAGATAGAACCCACGCAAAATCCCTGTGATGGCTTCAGACTGAACATATAAGGATTTTCATTCTCGATCATTCCTCACTTCAGCCTTCACATCCCAGGAACTCGCTCTTCTCTACTAAAGCCGACATTATTTGAACCTTGAGCTCCGCGTGCATTACTTACACTCGTTTTAATCAAGGTTTCCCACATTATTTCAGCCTTCTGCAAAGCTTGGCCAACTTTCTTCTCGCATTAAATACTCGAAGGGACTTGCCATGGCTTCTATCTCTGCTACTCATTTTTCTTTGAATCGAGTGCCAAATGCTGCTTCCAAGAATACATCAACTGCTACATCACGCGACAAGTTGACTCCTCCAGTCCAAAGTCTTTCCTCCAAGCCTGGGGTTCACGTGTATACAGCGACTCCCAAGTTCACTCCTCCAGTCCAAAGCGCCCCCTCCAAGCCTATGGCCCACGTGTATACACCGGCTCCCAAGTCCACTCCCCCAGCGCAAACTGCTCCCTCGAAGCCTGGGGTTCACGTGTATACACCGACTCCCAAGTCCACTCCTCCAGTGCAAAGCATTCCCATTACTACACCTTCAAAGGGCGTGCCTAAAGGACTGCCCACAACGAAACCGAAGACTACTCCGGTTCCCGATGGTGCTATGCATCTCACTGCGCTTGGGGCGAAGATTCTAAGTTCCTCTAGCAAACCCGTTGCCAGCGTAGATCCGCCGCACAAAGAACTTCTTACCAAGACTACTCCGACTTCTGGTCCCAAAACTAAAACCGTTGCCGTTCCAGTCGTCGCCATTCCGGATTCGACAGCCCCCAGCAAGCAACGCCATGCACAAGTATGGCAAGATACCTTGAAAGCTGCCCAGAAAAACTCGCCGATAAAAATTAACAACGATGTTCTGCACAATCCGTCTGTAGCAAGCACCGATTCCAATGGCAAACCATTCAAGGTCAGCCTTACAGATCTTGTGCATACAAAACCAGACGGCTCAATTGCCATGCATGCAACAGCTGCTCCTTCCCTTGGCGTGCCGACAGGTTCAGATAAAGACCTTCTTACCAAAGTTCCACTCTCTCCGGATGATGTTCATCTGCCAGAAAATCTAACAAAGCATATCAACACGGCAAGCCAACCGCAGGAAGACAAGACAGCGA
Organism: Astrothelium macrocarpum; assembly: GCA_021030915.1. Taxonomy (NCBI): domain Eukaryota; kingdom Fungi; phylum Ascomycota; class Dothideomycetes; order Trypetheliales; family Trypetheliaceae; genus Astrothelium; species Astrothelium macrocarpum. Next base: position 56,750 of record JAGEMR010000013.1, on the reverse strand, counting down.
CTACCCCCTCAGGTTTTGTGCTCACTGGTGATCCTTCTAAGCTCTTTGGGCTTCTGGAAGCGGAGCGTTTCACTTTTCACGGCAATGCGAGTCCTGACGGCAAAGAGGAAATGATGATCCCGACTGCCAAAGATATCACCAAAGATATCACGCTTGATTCCTTTTTTCGATATGACAAACTCAAGCTTGGCGACATGAAGTTGATCAGTCCAAGTATCTCTTGGTACAAGACATCAGCTGGCAAAAAAAAGCCAGGGCTTTGGATTGATGCGACTTTGGCGTTATCCGACAAGCTACAGAATGTGGCGACTTATCTTAAAAAAGTCCTTGGGAAAGACATCCCAGAGATCCAGGTTTCAGGATATTTGGGTCAGTTCACCGATTGGTCAACGGCACCGCCCTTACCTGATCAGCTCAAGTTGAAAGGGAATGTTCCTCAGGTCAACGCGCTCCTGGGTAGACATGTCACCTTTGTATCTGCGAATGTTAAGCTCCAGGCTTCGAAAGATGCTTCGCCTCAAACTGGGGAGCAGGTGTACAACTGGACCTACACGCTTGAAGGGGATTTGGATCTCACCACCCCAGGCTCAGTCACTCCACTTTCCTTGAAGTACCAACTGGCAATGTCTGGTAATCTTTACACATTGAACATGAAGCTCGACAAAGAAAAAGAATGGAATAATGCCATGGGTGTGCATGGAATGCACCTAGTGAACGTGGAGGTCACCAATGTGTTTGATAAAGACAAGACAGATGGAAAGGAGAAGTTCGATCTCAAGGCCAAATTCAGGACTGGAACGGCCAATCTGGATATCACTGGCTCGTATGAAGAGAGCAACTGGTCTTTGAGTGCCGCTTGCCCTTCGCTCTCATGGGATCAAGTGGACGCCCTCTTCAACGACATGTTCGGTTCGAGTCTTCAACCATTCCATCATAACATCTCGTTGAACGAATTAAAGCTGGAGGCCTCCTCGACGAAGAAGGGCATTTCTTTGGAATGTCTATTGACTATCGATGAACATCCCGCGGTGGACGCCGAAATCCTTTTGTCCTCAGATGGGTTTCACTTATCCGTCAAAGCATTGGAAGACGTGACCTTTGGACCTGTCAAGCTTAAGAAAGCCGCGATGGAGATCTTCGTTGGCAAGGCGGGAGACGTGAACCCGGACCCGAAGAAACCTGGCACTGCCTCCTCTTTCATTGTCAAAGGCGAAATTGAGGTTGGTAGTATCACTGTTGATGCGATTGCCTACCTCGATAAAGACAGTCCAAGCAGTGAACCCAAATGGGTTCTGTATGCAGAGTATAAGAAAAAGCTCCAGCTTTCAGATGTTTCGAAACTCAATGGCGCTTCAGATATTCTAAAGGAGCTTGACCTTGCTCTTGAAGACGTTGTTGTGATCGTGTCGAACACCGACAAATTGAGTCCAGATATTTCTGCGCAAATCAAGTACCCAGTCAAGCAAGGTTTGTAATCACCATGCATTGGGATTGTCGATAACTCTAATGCGAAGTAGGATTTTTCATTTCCGCTCAAGTTGATGCTCCGGCTTCACTCGCTAAAGCTCTTCACGCCGGACCCAAACGTCTGGGCGTCGAATTGGACTTGGGTCAAGATTCGAAGCAGCTCGATTTCGTCTTTGGATCCCAACAGGCGGTATGTAAATTCCTAAGTTTTGAAGTCGGTCATGCCTGACCTCTTCCCAGTTGGTTCTCAAAAAGGACATGTCAGCCCCCGTAATCACTGCCGGTATCAAGCTTGACCCTTTGGAGCTGTTTGTCCAAGCGGATATGCCTATCATTCTAAGTGATCAGTCACAACCTTTAGATTTTAGGTTATTGGGCGAGATTGGCCTTCTGGAAGCAAAGCTCGAAGCGTAAGACCCTCTATACTAGACCTTATTGGAAGCCACTAACTATGTAGATCATTGCAAACCGACTGGGTCAACCCATTCGGCGTGAGCCCACACGTGACAATTTTGTCACCTTTTGTCCTTGGTGTAGAGATCATTTACATCGTAAGTATACTCGATGGACCGAGGCTGTCGCTTACAAGTTACAGAGCGAATTTTATCCTAGCGGGCTGGAGTTTAGCGGAGGACTGATGATAGGCGAAACAAAATTCAAGGCGGCCTTTAATGTAACCGACAACCCCAAGGAAGGCGTTATATTCGTGCAAGCCGAGCATCTCAGGATCAAGGACATCATAAGTTTCGCTTCTCACGTGGTCGAACATGATTTGCCTCAGCCCTCAACCGACTTCCTCGAGTTTCAGGATCTCAAGCTGGCTGTTTCGACAGGCGCTACTGTTGGGGATGTTTACTTCCCTGCTGGCGTGAGCTTCGACACTAAGATGTTAGTCTTCGGCAAGACACTAAAAGCCTCAGCGGAGATGGTTAAATCCCCTCCAAGACTATCTATCTCAGGCTCTATTGAAGCTTTCGACCTTGGTCCATTCGCCGTTACAGGTCACACTGGAAAGGATATGAGCTTGGCTTTGGAATTTGGAAAGGATCTCCAACATATCCTAATCGATGGAGAGCTTCGTCTTTGGGAGCTTGACGTTGGAATTACCCTCAAAGCCGATTTACACCCTTTGGACCTCTTCATTGACGCCGATCTTGACTTTAACGATGTTTTCAAGTTCCATCTCTCCGCTAAGATTGAGGGTGAAGTCAAGAGCTTGAAGGAAATCGGCAACTGTGACTTCACTTTCGAAGCCAGTTTAGAACAGCACATCATTGAATACATCATGGCCCATGCAAACACCTACATCCTTACTGCCAAGAAAGCCGCAGACGACGGCATCGATAAAGCGGACAACAAGCTAGCTGAAACTCAAAATAGCTTCAACGATGCGATTAACAAGGCGCAGGCCGAGCTCAACGCCAAGAAAGCTGCTTGGGACAAGCAGAATGCAGCCACTGTCGCTGCTGCAAATGCTCACAAAGCCAAAGTCGCAGACGATGAGCTGCACATGAGGAAGACCGTTGACGATGCAAAGCAGAAATTCGACGCAGTCGTTACTAATTTAGAAACCAAACTGACGCAAACTAAGCAGACCAGAGACGCGGAAATGAAGGCGGCAACCGACGCGCTCAATGCTGAAAAGACCAAGGTCGATAATGATGTGAATGCGAAAGTCTTGAAGCTTCAGCAGGCTCAAGCTAGTCTCAGCCACAGCTTTGGAGATGCTGACACAGCGATCAAGAATGCAGAGAAAAAGGTCGGCGATGCGCAGCGTAAGTACGCCACCTTGATGGCTGCAACACTATTCTAATCTATGCCAGTATTGGTTAACGAAAAGCAACACGACATTGACAACGCTGAACAAGATGAGGCCCACGCTTCCTTCTTTCAGAAATGCAAACTGGTGAGTCCTCAGATGTCTCCCTTTTCACTGTCCCTAAATATCCCAAACCACTTCTAACAACCCCTAGAAAATCCAAATTGCAGCTCTCAGCGCCGAGAAAGTAGGCCTCGAAGCCGCCCTCAAAGTCGCCCAAGGCACCCTCGCCGCCGCCAAAGCCATCGTCGACGGCCCAGCCTACCATCTCGCAAACGGCGCAATCATCGCGGCCGAAGACGCTTTCAACGCCGCCAAGAAAGTCGGCGACGCCAGCCTCAGCGACCTCGCAGCAGCCGTCAGCAAGACCCAAGCCCTTCACGACGCCCTCATCGACGCGGCCGAAAAGGAACTGGAAAAGGCCAAAACGGAATGCGATGAATCCAAGCTCTGGGACGAAGCCAAAAAGGCGCTTGATGCGTTCTTGCAGACGAAAGCGGCCCTCATCGCCGAGGCGGAGAAAGCGGTGGCCGCGTTGGAGCACTGTGCGGAGAAGCTTGCGTACGATGCAGCGTGTGCGGCGTTGGCGGTTGCGAAGGCGGGGACCAAGGAGATTGATGTTGCGAAGGATGCGCTGGTGCTGGCGAAGGAGGCGACGGACGAGGTGGCGAAGCTGGGCGGCTGGCTGGTTGATCATGCGGGGAACATCTTCAATGTGACACAGGTGCTCATTTCGGGTTCGTTGAGTGGTGGGAAAGGTAAGGGGAAGCCCCTGAAGATGGTTCTTGACGGGGAATTTGCAGATAAGCCGGTGCATTTGGAGGTGGATTTTACGCCGGGCAAGGCGGAAGACATGTTGAAGGAGGTTTTTGCACAGATCATGGCAGATGTGAAAAAGGATGTTGGATCATTTGTTAAGAAGCTGTTGTAAAAAGGTGGCACCACACTATTCTCAGAGTTATCGTGGGTTATATTCCAACAGCTGTAAAATAATGCAAGCTTTAACGAGAAGACTAGTGTGGGAGAAAGGACGGAAAGCATCAACGTTTTATATTTTCCACTGGCTTCTCGTAATCACATTTTCAAGTAGGCTGTCTAATCTAAAAATGGTGACGGCCCGTTAAAATATGAGTACAGCAATTTGTGAGGAGGTGCAAAATCCTGAGATATGACCATCAGTTTTTGTATATGTTGTCGGTATTCATTTCCATTGGCTTAGTAGCACACCATTGCCCTTAGAAAGGAAGATGGGCAGCGTTTGCTCCCGTAACACTATGTGCTAGGGATTATATGCTTTTTTTTTAGTTTGCCGCTGCTTTAATCCACGCGAACCGTCAATACCGAAACAAAAATAATAACGCCTCATATAGTAGAGTAAACCACGCTGTAACGGGACACATCGTCCAGTAGGCCATCGGGTCCAATACTGTATGCGTGGACTGTGATGAGGGTGCGGACCCGCGTCTGCACCAGAGTTCACCCCTACTGAGTCTCATCATTCCAGATTCTAGCGCTCTTTAAGGCTTCCAAGGATGGCAAGAAGAGCGACGACAACTGATGACTCCAGATTAGCCCTTGGATCTTACGTATTCACAAGACACGTGGACGAAGTAGATGAGATGAGAGAGAAAATATTACCACCGGCTGCAGTTACTATATATGAAAAAACAGTCCATGCAGTGCTCACATCTCCAGTTTTAAGCATATAGACTAGTCCAATTCCGAAACTGAAAAGTACGGGAAACAAAATTAATGCTGAGAGGCGTACGGGTGACCAGTCGTAAACTAATTCGAGTGAGTATTTGCCCTCTATAGGTACTTTGTTCGCATTTAGGTTTTTGTGAACCCACGCCATCCATGCCTTGCTCACATCACTATCTGGATGCCGTCGCGACGTTTGATAAGCGCGGAATAATTGCGATAGCGTACTCACGTGTTGTTCAGATAAACTGAGCTTGATATGAGCGCCTCGAGATATATCACACTGTATATTGTTCTCATAAGTTAAGCAAAGAAGATACCAAGTGATAGAATATTGGAAAAAGAGAACGCACCTCATAAAGACAAAATCCGCATAAAGACTTCAGCGATGTAAATTCACGCCAGCCGCGAATAAAATTAACTTTCTTTCGTAATTGCGTGAACAAGTTATGGTCATCATCGAGTGGTATAAGTCTCTCGTACGGATCGCTTGAACCTCGAGAAAACCATCCAATGATAATAAAAGGCGACGATGTATTAACAGCCGGGTGCTCTTTGTCAGACTCGCGAGATCTGGACCTCAGCAATTCGTGAACCAAGGTATCGAATTTTTTCCGGTCAAATCCAGACGCATCAAATTTTACATTCTCCCGCTTTGTCTCCGAGGCCAAGGTTGGCTTTAAAAGTGTTGCACGCGTTTCAGGAGCCTGTGACGTTTCTACTTCTACCATGCGCCCCGGTGAGAACGCCGGGTGATTTTGCTCATCATCTCTGTTTGTTTAGATAAAAGCAATAACTAGTAGACACAGAACATACCTTTTGAGTACAGGACATATGGAATTGCGAGTCTCTTGGTCTTGACTTCCTATTTCACGCGGAGCAGACTGACCGTCTTCATCTGTGACAAACAGCTGTAACAGCTTCTGGAGCGTCTGCAGGGTCTGTATGCGTTCTTGAAAGGTCTCGCGCCGATTCATGGGCGTGAAAAGGAATTTGACTACTGCCCAAGCAACCGAGGCGGTGGAAGAGTGCGGAACCACCGCTCCTGCAAGAGATAAGTACGCTTGCGCAAAGTCCGATAGTCTCTTGAATCTCTTAGGCCAAAGAGACCTTCCCGTATCAGTGGCCTCCGCCTCAACCATGAGTTTCTGGAAATATTCAACGACGTATTCATAGAGTTCTCTTATATTACCGTTTTGTTCGTAGACACGATACGCAGCTTGGATTGCCATGGCTTCGTCGACGGTAAGCCCACTACGCCGTGCGCACCGCTTCTCTGCCCATATCCAATTACCGTAGCCTGGCTTTTGGACAGATGGAATTCCATCCAAGTGGACGTCCTCACATTTCTTTTTCTCCTTAGGCTCGGGGATGAGAGGCGTATTCAGACCATCGAGATCAGTAGGCGGGTTCTCAATATCAACAGGGCGATCATCGTGATTCGACATGTTGTTAGAGTTCTGACACAAGTTTTAGACATATTGTAGTGGATGGAGCGGTTCTCTATAGAAGTTGAACATTACTCAGTCTCTCTCAGCTACAGGGCAGTCCCAATCAATAAGGCTCAAGTTCAGCCTAGGGGGATGCAGTGCTTTTGTGAATTCCCCAGATCACTGACTATTCCAAATAGGGCGGTAACAGCTTAGGAAGGACAGAATAGTTGACAAAGCAGCGGTGAATGATCGGCAGCTAATGTGAGCTTTGTTGATCTATCTAACAGAATCTAAGAGGAAGAGCTCATTCTGAGGAAAGGATGTCCTCCGTTGCTTAGTCATGGCTCGCAATTGTCCCTTCCCACACCGATAATCCCATTAGCGCTGATGATCGAATAAGGCTTAATATATTATGTGAAAGCTAATTTAATGCGCATTGAATTTAGGCAATGTTGCTCCCGTCCTGGTTTTGATAGTCTGAGCGAGCTAAAGCAGCGGCAAACTGAGCTGAAACGGGCACCGGATTCCCCGGCACACAGCAGAAATGCAAAATTAGATTGTATAGAGAATATCTATATGACAGTATTTAGTTTTTTGCATCGCACTATACTACACTACTACAAAGAAACGCGAGAATTTTGCGCCACGAACAATGTTCGACGCGCGTGTATACGCATAGTGCCTCATGAGGTGAGATGTCTCAAATCACCGTGGTTGACTCTTTAGAATAATAGATCATAACTTGTTCGAAATTTAGTAAAAAATAATAGGAAAAATCGATTTATGATTCAAATTATTCTCATTCAAAATCAAATATATTGAAAAACAGATGAGAGCACGATTTTATTCTAACCCTACAGCCCGCAACGCTGATTGTACATAAGTCAGAGAGTGTTTGATTAGTTTGAGAAATAAGCGCCTTCTCAGAAGGCTTCGAAGTGAAATTTTCAGGTCTGTTGTAAGGACCGACTGGATTTTGGGCTCCGCTGTGTCGTCATGAGTCTTTCAGCATCTCTTCCACCGCGCTGATGAGCATTAAGGACCCGAATCGTCCGGTTGCAAGTGCCCGTATCAAGTTCTCTCACATCCTGACTTTGCCGTTATTTCTTTCGGGCAAGCTACAGGCTGGTAGGTGATGGAGGGGTTTGATGCACCCTGCAACCACTGGAAGCGGAATTGGCAACCAGGTTGCAGTTGTTTAGGCAGTTGGGCACAGTCTGAACTAGAGGAGATACCACCGTATTGGGCACCCCAGCCTCCAGTTGGGGCACCCCATTGGGTTCCACACGCATCATATTGACCTACTCCCCCGCCGGGGATGAGAAGATCGAATTGGTCGCCGGCGACATCGTCCCCTACAATTCAAGAGTTCAATGTCAGCATCGAATTGATATGAATCAGGTAGAAATTCTAGCGGCATTCACCAAGACAAAGGCTCTGGTGGGATTAGAGGTGGGATTAGACGGACCTGTATTAATAGCCTGGACAATCATGGTGCGCTGCACCCCGGGTACGCCGTTGAAGTTCAGTTGGTAGCACTGGCAACACGATTGAGACTGGTCGACACCTGACAGCGCGACGGCCGCAAATCCGTAAGCTAAAGTAGTAGTGACGGCCCATGGCATCTGATCGCTGCACGAAAAACCGTTTCCGCCGGCTTCGCATGCAGAAGGCGTGTTGAAGTCGGTGATAGGATTGTCATGGGCATCGCAAAATTGCACCGGAGAGGAGACCGGGGCCTTGCCCGGCCATGAGCATGCCGGCTTACAGCAGTCCCAGTACCGGGTTGTGATGCCTGCTGTACCCGTAGCAGCAGCGATAGAGCCAAGAGCGAGGAGAAGCAAACTCAGGAACATCTTGACGGTCAGTAAATCAAAGATAGATTTGAATTAATCAAGTTTATTTAAAGTAGTCTCGAAAGGAAGATGGGAAGTAACTATGGGAAAATCAGAACTAAACACGGGAGTATCGCTTTGAGGACTTTATAGTTTGTAGAAAAGGCCAGCTTTAGAATGACATCTGCGACCGACATGTCTTCAACGATAGGATTTGAAGCCCGCAATCTCGCCAGACGCATTTGACATGGACAGGAAACACGAAGTGGGATTTCCGAAGGACCGATTGACACGTAAAGTCCCGAGCGCCGGCCGACTCACGAAGACGATGTTGCAAAAGATAGATAGAATGCGAAGCATAACTATTGGATTTGATCTAAATATCACAGAGTGTATCAAACTGAGAGAGGAAGTTGTCGGCCGGGACATTGCCAGTTGTGATTGATCGGGCTCGGTGCGTCATAAAAGAACTCGGAATTCGTCATCCTTGGATAAGTACCTAGGTACCTTACCTAGCTTAAGCACGGGCTGTCTCACCATCTCGTCTTGTACGATTCCTTGCATGCCAGAGATCAGAGATTGGAAAAGAAAAAGAACAAAAAAAAAAGGTGTATGAATTACATTTCCTACTCGTGGGTGACACTTCTTACCGTAACCAACAAGTCAGCCATGTATCCTGAAACACATCCTCTGTCTCATCAACAACTCGTACCACAATCGCTTCCTGATTAACTATGAAAAGGAGGTGAGTAATTTCTAATTTTGGCTAGAGATAATATTTCTTTTAAACCATTGGCAAAGTCAGGATGAATATACCTTATGTCATGCTGCAAGGTCTTCTCTTCGGTTCACGCCCCTGTGTGTAACGTCGGTAACAAATTCAGAGAATGCCTCAGTAAGAAGGGAAACATCACCTTCCCATACTTTACTTTACAGTTGATCGAATCGAGCGCGACATGGGATCCTCAATGTCAACTCCTGCGCCAGTCGACTCGCTCCCGCCTGAGCTGTTGGCCAAAATATTTGCAGAGCTCCAGACGTCGCCCGGAGACGTGCTAAATTGCATGCAATGCAAGAAAGCCTGGCATGAATTGGCACAGCCCCTACTCTATCGCCACCTTGTCCTCACCAGTACAAATCTATCAAAGTTCACGAAGCAATGTCCGACTTCTGCAGATGGCAAGATTCACAGCCTGACCTTACGCATGGAGGATTTGTCGCGTGGCACAGACGAAGATAGAGAGACTGCTCATTACGAGGGTAGTCGGGCTGCCCAAGATCTGTGGCGTGTGCTTGAAAGATTCGGACCACGGCTTCTCAACATGAATCAAATGAAGAGTTTGTCGGTCCATCGTCCCTATATGGACTTGCCTGCTCTCGGGTTTTGGATCCCCTACTCCGCGCTTGACAATCTTGTCCAAAACTTGCCTCCCACATGCACTAGCCTTGAAATAGACATCAACTCAAGCAGACCGAAAGGAGGCGTGGACTTATGCTCAACCATTGGCAGCAAACTCCAACAACTAGAGTACCTACGCCTCCGCTTGCCATTTCTTTGTCCTAGAATTTTCGACCGTCTCTCACCTGTCCACACTGAGACATTTACTGCACCCAAAGACTTTCCAACAGTCGTGGCCCCGTGCCTCAAGCAGTGCATTATCAACACACACCTATCTCATTTGACATTCGACACTACTCTTTTGTGTCATACGTCTGGTGGTTTCGTGGTTTCGGAGTGGCGTTGTTGGCCTTCCTTGACAAAGTATGTCAAAGCTCTTGTGGATGCAGGCAAGGCACCTGCCACTGAAAAGCTCTGGATCTATAGCTCTGCGTCTCCAGTCCGTAACAACCATACAGCATACTCGGTGTATGTGAAACATGATGTTTTGTCTGATAAAAGCGTTTCTATACCAGTTGACCTTGTAGAAAGATATAACAAGCTTGTGCGCATGCAGGGAGAGGCGGACAAGGATCTTGTCAGTTCATTTGAAGGGGAAAATGTAATGCTTGAAGAGTATTCGTGGCAGAAAACGCCCAGCGGCGCGAGGCTTCCTGCCCCTCTCATGTTGAAGTATGGTCTGAAATGTCTGCCAGAAGCTTTGACTATGGAGCAGTCGTGGCAGCCGGACGGGTTGTTTTTTATGCTGTTGAAACATGTGAAGGAGGGCGGGTTGATGGAGGAGCTGGCTGTACGAGAGATGACACCGACTGGATGACAAAGATGTGATTGTTAAAGAATGTTCCTAATATACTGAGTGGCAAACTATCTGAGTGGCTTTCAACATCAGAAGTTTACATGGATCAAAATCCTACAGCGTGCCAGCTAATCTAAGTTCACCACCAGGTACAACGAAGATCACCGAGGCACTTATACAAATCCACCGTAGACCCTACAGTGTCGTCTATCCCACCTTCCAACCCCCCTTCACCCAAGTCATATTCACCGCCCACCCTTCACGGCACCCTCCCCTTCATCCTCTTCACAAAATCCGCCGTCCCGGCTCCACTCACACTCCGCTTCATCCCCCAACCCCCCCTCGAGCTCCCCTCCACCCGACTCATCGGCACCCCACCCGCCCCACTCCCCGGTCCCGCAGCATCACTCGCACCCGCCAAACTACTCTGCGCACTCATCGGCACGCCACCTACCGCAGCCAGCCCCGGCGCACCCCGCAACGCCGACTCCACCACCTGCCCGCCCGCGCCCGCACCACTCGGCAGCGCCAAGCCCGGCACGCGCAGCGGAATGAACTGGCTCAGCGGCGGCGCACACGCCCGCTCCAGCAGCCGATCGTTCAGCCCGTCGATGCCACCACCACCACCGCTTTCTCCTCCTCCTCCACTCCCACCATCTCTCCCACCACCACCGCCGCCGCCGCCGCTGCCATCCCTCCCGCTGCCGTTCAACCCCATAATCGCGAGATCCTGCTCGATCTCGCTGGCCGACAGCGGCGGCGGCGGCGGCGCCATGGCGTTCGCCTTGTTGACGGGCAGCGCGACGGGCCGCGTGGACGGGAAGGGCAGCGGCGCGGCGGCACGGTCCGGGAGGTCGGCGAGCGCGGTGAGGTTGCGGGTGGCGTGGCGGGTGGCGTGGTGGTAGGTGGTGGTTTGGGTGGACGCCGTGCGGTCCATTTCCGGGGCCGAGAGGGCCGGGTTGGTGGCCGTGTCGTCGTCGGCCGCGCCGTCGTGCGTGAGGTCTGCGCGGGGAGGAGGCGGCGCTGCGTCCGCGTCGTCGAGGTCCATGGCGTTGGGGTTGGCCGCTTGGTCGGCGGAGGTGGATTGTGTGACGTTGGGGTCTTGCATGCGCAGTTGCGCGAAGTGGTGGCTGGTGGCGATGTGGGCGGCGTTGGTGACGAGGGCTAGTTCTTTCTCGGAGAAGAGGCGTTCGATGGAGTAGAGCGGTGCTTCGAATTGGGTTTGGAGGAGCTTGGATTTGGCGTCCCGGAGGGGCGAGCCGACGCCGTAGTCGATGTTCCTCACTGCTGGCGCTGGCGATCCATTCTCATATTCGTCATGGTATAGTCTGCGCTTGCGCTTACCTCCGGCCTCTACAGTCTCATCCAATTCTGCCCTTTGGTGTCTGGTATGCCGAGTTTTTCTTGGGTTCTGAGGTCCCCCTGGACTGGAAGGATTGGTGATGCCAAACTGGTTTGGATGAAGGAAAGCTGCATTGCTGTCGGCTATGTCAAGCTGTTCCTTGTCTCGCTGCATCTTGGCTCGCCTTTGACTCAAGACTGAAATCTGACGTTCGCGAATAGTGTTTTTGAGTTGTTGCTGCTCCTCTTTTGCAAGGTATCGCTTGTAATGGCTGGTGTAATGAGCTTCGTCCTCGATTGCCTGCCGACGGTTCTGGAAAATTGATTAGCCCCAATGCCAAGCCCCAAGCAGTTTGCGATAGCATCAAAGAGAGCATAAGAAGTGCTCACCCAAAGCATTGTCAAACCAGCATCTCTCTCTTCCTGGGCTTTGTTGACCTTCTGGACAAAGTCTTGATAGCGCCTACCTGCCATGGCAAGAAAATCTTGAAGTGCGGCTGGATTCTGTGGAATGGACCCGCCGGTGATTTCTTTAACCAATTCAGCGACAGAGTCTGGATCGTCGTCAAGCGGAGAGTCGTCGTAGGCGTCGGCGCGCATGATGAGGTTCATGTCGACTTGCAGGGCGTGTAGCTGAGCACGGTAGTGCTGGTCACGATCTTTGGAGAAATTAGCCACCATGTCAGCCAGCCTGTCTTGGAGCTGTCGCCGTCGACGATCGCTCTTGGAGACGGGCTGCTGAGATGGGCTCGGGGAACGATTGCGGTCGAGGTACGCCATGGTTGGAGTGAACAGAAGCGCGATAAGACGCAAAAGAGGACAGGGGAAGAGGCAAAATGCAGTCAGAGGTAAGAAGGAGGGCACGAAAAAGGGACGGAATCTCATAACAATGCAGCAGCTGGTATTAGGGTCGCAATGGCATAGCGGCCACCGAGTTTTAGCCGAGTACCTGACCTCGGTGCTATGCGGCGATAAGCATGTATCTCTGTATCTAATGTAGCTATCTATGCACCTGCTGCACATGGTCACAGGTGGTTGGCACGAGACGTCCAAAGCTCCTATCTCTCCACTCTTGTTTCACATTGCTTCTTCCATCTGTATTCTCTTTTCGATGAGCTTTTGACTCTCTGACCATCACAACATGGGTAATTCACAGTCTGCTTCTGTTGTTGAGCCACCGCGTCGAACCCCACCTCGTTCACCTCCACCACCCAAGGAATACGCACATGTCTTTAATGAAAAGCAAGACGATGGAGATGATTTGCCAGACCCTGACTCTCAAAGCGTGCCCGTGGCGGCAACTAAAGATTGGGCAGAGGAGCTGCTCTCAGATCCCAAGGCATGGCTTCTTCCACTGTGGTTATCATCCCATCTAACTAGATACAGAATCGCCTGGCATTATTGACTCTATCATCCAACAATGCAAAGGACTGCTTAAGCACTCCATCCACTGCCATCCGTGACCAGCAAGTCTTCAACCTGAGAATCCCCTTCGAAGGCTCCCCTGTTACCAACCAGCGAAGCTCTGGCCGATGCTGGCTCTTTGCTGCCACCAACGTCTTTCGCATTGCTATCATGAAGAGATACAAACTCAAGGAATTCGAGCTGAGCCAGGCCTATCTGTTTTTCTGGGATAAACTCGAGAAGGCCAACTACTTTCTTGAGAGCGTTTTGGATACACTGGATGAGCCCGAGGACGGTAGGTTGTTGACATCGCTCATGGCCAGTCCAGTTGGCGATGGTGGTCAATGGGATATGGTCAAGGCTCTCGTCCTAAAATACGGTCTGGTATATCACATCTGTGGAGCTAGCTTTTCTTATCGCTCCTTGCTGACTTGATCGAGGTACCGCAAATTCTTTATCCCGATTCCTTCAACGCAAAGAACTCTTCTACCATGGACCAAATAATCACGACTAAGCTTCGAGAAGATGCTTTGCGTCTGCGTGAAATGTCAAAGAGCTCTACCGTCTCTCGATCAACCATCTCTAAAATCAAGGCAAAGATGGTCCACGAAATTCACGGCATCTTGACCTTGATGCTGGGCCCTCCTCCGACCCCAAATGACCAGTTCAAATGGAGCTACTACGATAGTGACGGCAAATACTTGACACTCAAGACCACACCTCTTGACTTTGCAAATGAACTCTCATCCTCAAACACCATTCGTGCTTGTGGTGGCACAGACGTACACAGGCTTTTTAGTTTGGTCAACGACCCCCGTAACGAATACTCGAGACTCCTTACCGTCGACCACCTCGGCAACGTCTTCGGTGCCAGTGCCGTTACGTATGTCAACACTGATATTACAACCATAAAACAAGCTTGCATCGAGATGATTCGTAAAGGCTTCCCAGTCTTCTTTGGTTCGGATGTTGGCAAGCAGAGCGACAGCGCCAAGGGTATTATGGATACCTCACTCTATCAGTTTGAGCTGGCTTTCAATATCAAATTGGGCATGAGCAAAGCCGAGCGCCTAATCACGGGCGAGAGTGCCATGACACACGCAATGGTCCTGACTGCAGTACACATAGAGCATGGAAAGCCTGTGCGATGGCGAGTCGAGAATTCTTGGTCCAAAGATGCTGGCACTGATGGGTACTTTGTCATGGCGGATACTTGGTTTGACGAGTATTGCTATCAAGCAGTCGTCGATCCGACCTGTGTGAGTGACGAACTGCGGAAGGTGCTCAAGCAGAAGCCCCATGTACTTCCCCGCTGGGATCCGATGGGCGCTCTCGCCTGATTATGTATGTAGCTCAATTTACTTTCGGTCTAGATAATTACTTGCCATGAACGCCTTTTTGCTATTAACCTGATGGCACTCTTCATATCCTACAACCCTTATTTCTGTTTAACGTCACCGGCCTTGTCTTGCTGAAATTCGAAATCGTAAAATCATTGAGCGGAACATGATACATATTTCAGTCGATGCAATCCCGTAATTAGGAACCATTCATGTTACCCCCTGTGCCACCAAAGAAAAATCCATCCAAAAGGTCCGAACTGACGGCCTCATTCCAGTCATGCCGACCTCCACCCAAGCCAAGTTGCATGCCGAACCCAAGATCTAAGTTTTCGGTATTCGAGAGATCCCAGCCATTGCCCTCTTCGTACGGGAAGGCATCAAGGAAGTCGAGGTGACCTGAGCCGATGGTTTCAGATGCGGAAAGTTCCGTGGGTTCTGCCATTTGAGCCACCGAAACTTCAGTTGGATCTTGAAAAGGTTCATTCCATGTTTGCGACTGCAGATAATCGTTAGTCTCGTTTCCAATTTCTCGTTGGCTTTGGTTGGTCGTGTACGGTGCTTGACCTTGATCAAAAGGTCTGGATGCAACGTGATCACTTGGTTCCTTGGTCATCGGCGTACTCATTGACTCTGTATACACCGGCTGTGACGGAGATTCTGTTGTACCTAAAAATAGGTTCTGAAGGTTCATGTCAAAGTGCGGCGTTGGCATCTTCGATGTACGCTCGGCTTTCCCCCAGTTACTGATTGTTCCCGTAAATTCCGAGTTCGAACCAAGTACCTCTGCTGACCGAGGTTTAGCACTACGTTTCACCGTAGATGGATTAGATTGGATTTGAGCTTCGGTGTTTGTGTTAATTGATAGACAAAGCTTTATCGTAGCTTTGCTCATACGATCAAAAGCTTCCCGACAGGCTGAAGCAGGAGGACAATGTTCAGCAAGGTCTTCCAGAACTGATCTCGCTGCAAGAACAGTCGAATCAATCTCCTCCAAGGTCTATGTACCATTAGTAAATCCAGAAATTTTCTATTGGCTTCAAAAGACTTACAAGCCCACTTCTCACGACCTGTGAGTGCCAGATGGCAAACAAAAACGAGATTCCTGTTTTGATCAGTTCCTGTGCTTACGAAAGACTTGACAAAAATGATAACTTGCCTGCCATGAACAAATGATGAGTTGCCAGATACGCTGATCAGGTATGAGCATGAGTCGCCAGCACATAGATACTCAACTTACTGTAATTAACCAAACGCAAGCGATGAAGTTGTCTATACAATTTAACGACCCTTTGGCCTGCTTCGGCAGTCTTCATAAACACAAAATCCTCTTCTTCTTGTTCCTCTTCCTCCTCGTCATTTGTGACATTCATAAAGGTAAATCGGGGGTCTTCTCCAGGCATTGTTCCCGTCGATGGGTTTGCTGAGCCTGGAAATCCTTGACGATACAGTACAATTATTGCCTGCCAGTAATTGAGTTCTAGAAAAAGCGAATCAAATTGCACGCCAGTATCCTCTTTTTGGGGTGCAGATTCTTTCCACTTCAGTAGCCGCCAATCGATATGCCTCCTCCAAGCCCTAAATGACTCAAACCCATAAAGATATGGCGATGGCGCATCAATCATGTATGCGTTTGCTGTAGCTAATCCATTTGCACGAGCTTGTCGAGTTTGCCGGTAGTAAAGAACGCCTAGAATCTCACTTTGCAGTAACCGCAAGCGAGAGTAATGATGGGCAACGAATTTATAGCTGGGCTTGGTTGATCTGCAGGGTAAAAATCCAGTAGGAGTGATATAGGCATCATCGAGTGGTGAGCAAAATTCAGTCGTAATGACTTGGTCGCTAATTCCGAAAGGTCGTCCAGTGCATACTGATACAATCCTGTCCAAGGAGTACGTGGTCCAGAACAAACGTCTCCGAAGATCGCGTGACCACTGCCGTCGGCCGAGCTCCCTTGCGTCTGGCCTGCTAGAGAGACTCGTTAGCTTAATACGTTCTTAGTAGACCTTGACACTCTTTGTGAGATGTAGTCTGTCAGATCTACCTAATTACTAGAAATGTTTAATTGCGCAACCAACTTCCCAGTTGAAGAACACAAGCAGATCTAAGTGCGAACATGCCGATATAAAAGCAGGGAACTTACCTGATCGATTGCCTCTTCTGTCCTTGGTACAGAACATCACTGGAGTTCGGCGTCTCAAAAGTATCTGTTGGGTGATCAGCGGCGCTGCTTTCATCAATGCCGACTCCCTCCTCGTGATGGAGACCCAGGTCGATGGCCAGGCGAACAGCGACGCCAACAATGTACCATAGACCAGGCGCTACTGGTCGAAGAAGTGCAAAACTTGCTAGTAAAAGCACAGCTTGTAGTTCCTCTAAGCCGCTACCGAACCCATCTCGAGAGTCGTTTGTCGGGTTGGAGCCGAGAAAGCTTCCAAGGTGGACAATCGCTGAAGCGTGATATTCTTCTGGCTTAGCTTGCTGACTTGGAAGCCTACGTTTTTTGGAAGACGGAGGAGATCCTAATTCGGGGCTGGAATCAGGAGGCAAAGACCTGAATGAACCAGAATCGCCAAGGACTACCCCAGCCCCTATTGCAAAAACTATGTTGAGCATGTAAAGATCTCGTGGACTTCGCAAGCTCTCTTCTTCATTATATACTCGTTCTACTTGTGTTAGAAATTGATCTCGGTGAAGTATGGGATGCTGTGGATTCGCGTAATTGAAGTAGAGATCTACGAGTTTCATTGCTAGTTCTTTATGCGGAAAGGGTGCCTTTCCAATCGTCGGCCTTGAATGTAACCCGAAGAAGGAGTCTCGCATGCTTGACTTTGCATAGTGGTTGGCTGGCTTGGAATGATTTGAGCCTGTTGAACTACCTGACACAGAGCTACGAATCGCTGCAAACACGACCCGCGCAAAAGAAATGCCAGAGGCTGAGCCAAGATAATGTGGATCGGAAGTCCCCTGGGTTGGTACCATACGGACTTCATCAACCAATTGGTTCATATCGTCTTCAACCGGCGATTCGTCTTTGACTTCGCTATTTTCGGACAAAGTCTTCTTGCGATTGGGGATCGCATCTGATGGAGCTTTCCCAACATGGTCGTGGAGAGTGACATCGTCTGCAGGTGGGACCTCAATACCATTGCGTTCTAGATGCTCTTCGAGTAAAGTAATACGTTGCTCGAGATAGAAAACATAGCTAACGATAATCAGTATGAGTAAACTGAGCCGGGGAAAAGCGAATTGTCAAAGAAGCAAGCAAGATTATACCTCCGAGGAACTTCTCTCTTTCCATCAAAGCCAACACACCTGGCACCAACCTTTGCGCAAGCTCCGCACGAAGGAAGGGCGAAATCGCAGCGGTTCTTACGTTGTCTGCATCGATTACACGCCGAAACTACGTAGAGCCGGCGCGATCAGTGCAAGTGACTAGATTCGGCGAAATATGTGCATACCATTACGAAATGTCGACGATCTCACCAATTCAGGGGATTGCCTGGATGGGGAATTGCTGTGAATGTCTTGAAAAGCAATTTCCTCTTCAGTTTCACGGTGCTGAAGGGAACGTTTGCCTCTCCCCGGAGTGCCTGGTCTTCTCTCTTTGACTTTGCTCATTGTGCGTGAAACATCTTTCAACGAGGAGATCGAAAGAATCGATATAACGACAGTCTATCCTGTCGGCGATCCCTCCAAAACCCTTCCAGGCCAGGCCAGGATCCATTGTAATGCAGGAAGCACGTTGCTTCGAAGTACAGCAAAAGCAAGCAAGCTTCGCTAAAGCTTATCAGACTGATAACGAAGGCAATCAAAGCGGCAGGTGGGCACGCCAATGAGAACGTCTCAAGCAATTCCATGTAAGAAATCGTAATTATTTCATTTATTTCAATACTATCTAAGTCATACACCAATTTTTGATCTAGCCGTGCTGCCGTATGTCGATCTATAGGGTATATCATAATTATAGGATACCAGCAATTTCAAAGACCTTGAACAACTCGAAACGCCTGTTTGATAACAAATTGATACATCCATAGATCATCGCGCGTGCCTTACTGACAAAAGACGCCTAATAAGGGTATGTTGGGGAAGAAAAAAAAGCCTAATTCCGATTAAATCATGGACATAAGTGTGTGTCTGGCTCTCTCCTCAGCCACAGCTAGGCGCGCAGATCCGCCTAATAGGCAGGATCCTTCTCTTCCTGAGAAATGTTTGCGTCCTGCAGAGTTTTTGCGATACTGAAATCATCCTGCGAGTCACAGGGGATGGAATGACCTTTTGGTAGATGATCGATTTCCCCTCGACGCGTCTCGATTGTAGCACAGGCCATGATGGATCCAATCGCTGCTACACAGGCTGTTACCCACCAAGGTAGTCCAACCGAACCCAACCCCAGGCCCGCTGCTTGGATGAATCCTGACAGTGTTGGCCCCACCGCACGAGCCAGACTCGCAGCGGAAGCAGCAACTCCATTGAGGGTACCAAGTACCTTTTTGGATGGCGCTGCATTGGCAAGCATAATTGCATTCGCTGGATAAGACAGAGCTTGCGCAGTGACTTTCCACAAAAGGATCGGGTAGATGGCCAGCATCCGAAGGTTGTCCGGTAAAACAGTAAGATATGGTACAAGAATGTAGAGAAGAGGATAAGTCAAGGCAACCAAGCGGAAAGTCCGCAATGTACCTATTTTCTTATTGACGATTGGAAAAACGAAAAGTTGCACTATCATCTGGATAAATCCCTGAACCGATAAGAGGAAGCCAATCGATTTTGCTGACAAATCGAAGCCACCTAAGAATTTGAAGGGAAAAGAGGGCGTTTCATGAGATTTCTTCATAGCCAAGAGAACTGGCAGGAGCTGTTCAGCGCAGATCGTATGACTGAGATTTTATCAGCGAACCAGGTCCGACATGACAACGCCACACAAGGTCACTCACTATGCCAATACACCGAGACTCACTATATTGAGCATAATTTGGGGGCTGAAAACCGCATGGACAGTAGAATTCTCACAAGAAACTAGGAGATCCTCGTCCATAAACTGTGGCAGTGGCTCTGCACCAACGGCTTCCGAGAGAGACATGCGTGGCGACACCTCGGCGGATTTGTAATCTGGTGGATCTTCATTTTCAACGAGTAGTGCCAAAGTCTCCTCAAGATAGTCTTGTTTCTCCGCCGGACAATCCTGTGATCGATAGCAAAATCGAGCCTGGATCCATTTACCGCAAGCCAGACCGACGTCTCTGTGATGTTTCTTCTCCTCATGTGTTTCCTCGAGAAACAAGATACCGATTAGTAGACTAATGAGTACCACCACAGTGCATACCAGATTAGGGAGAAGATAGGGGAACTTTTCGAAAATAGTTCCCGGTAGAAATGTGGACGGGTAGTTCTTGACCGGATCTGCGAGAGTACCGCCAAGGCCAGAACCAATGATGGATCTATAGCATCGTCAGACAATCCATCCCAATACTTCGCTCCAAATTTCAGAGCTAGACATACCCTAAGCACCAGATAAATGGCATGATTGAGTAAGCCAAAGCTACATAAAGTCAGTGACGCGGATAAAGAACCACGGTGAGATCCGCCGTGTTAATACTTACGCTGGTGAGCCTCTACAGTAACCACTTCCGCGACGGTTGTCTGCAGTACTCCTATATTCCTATCTTCATGTCAGCCTCCTCGACCTCAATTATCAAAGTATGATATTCGTACCCGTTCAGCAGTCCACCCAAGGCTCGCGCGAGGAGAGCCACAGGTAGACTTGGGGCAAACCCGAAAGCAATCATGCTGATGCCCGTGCCCGCCAGTCCACACAAGAGTACTGGCTTTCGCCCGACAATGTCGCTCAACCGACCCCATAGGGCACCCGAACAGAACTCTGCGAAAGCGAATGCCGAGGTTACCATGCCTGCGTAGAAAGCGATTTGTGTGTCGTCATTTGTAATTCTGAAGGAGGCGATCATATAGTAGATGTAGGGAAAGATTGACATGAAGGCAATGGGTTCGCATATCCTGCACAATGCTACAGACGTAAGTTAGCCATGACAACACTGGTCGTGCGCTCTGCGCTCTGCGCTCAAGGCATAGACGAAGAACATACCGAGTATTGAAAGTTGTCTCGACGGAAATGGAGTGCTCTCCACTGACTTCCGTGCTGATGGGGGACGGTGCTGATGTGAAGCCATTTTGGATTATATCGAGGAGTCCTGCCACAATACCGATCCTCTCTCACTCAGAGAAGACTTCAAAGGTCGTGGGGCTCAAATCGTGGACGTGGGAATCTTTTGAATAGAGTTGAATCAAGGCCGGCAAGATCCGTAGATCGAAAGGTTAAAACAGGCTTTCAATAAATGTTACAAAGGTACAATGAGAAAAGAAGGTAATATAGTCAAAGAAAGTGGATATTGGCACGGAGAGGTCCAATTTAGGGTTCCTGTCGGTGAACATACTCAAGCTTAAGCAGCAATTACGATCAATCGCAACACCAAAGCGCAAGGGAATGGTCGATAAGCGAAGATCAAACGAGCTAAATTGGATGCGTGGCCATCCTGACTTACGGAACTCGGGTCAGGGTGCTAGACCCCCCGCGGTGAACCTACTGTACATTACAAGGCTCGGTAGTAGACGGCAATCGAAATCTTTTAGATGCCAAGTACATCTCGCTCCACAATGCCATAACCGTTACGCTGGCTGGCCCCGGGAGCTGCACCTGAACAAGGCTGCCGATCCACCACATCCTTGGCGGGCGGTGTCCAGGGACCAAGAGCAAGAGCTGAAAAATAATGAGGACAGGGACATTGGATGCCCCTGATCGGCAAACAACGTAAGTCAAGACAAAAGTCTCCCTTTGGGCAGTGGCAACAACGCAGCGGGATATTGTGCGGGTATGAGGGTGACGGAATCAGCCGTCCGGAACACAAGGCACCAGCGGTCAGCAAAACAGGTACCAACGGAAGCAGATGGTACAAACAGCCATGGAAGCCGGCCAACATTCTTTGGTCCACTAATGGTGATGGAACAGGAGAGAGCAGCAAGTGGTGAGCGAGCGTAAAGTACTAGGCTGTCGGCCCGGCATCATGTCACACGCACAGACCACAGCCAAAAAGCATGTCATTGACCCCATATGCGACCTGACTCTCAGCCCAGTAGGCAAAAGCCTGCAGCCACGCTAGCTCACGGCCTGGGGTCCCCGGCTTCAGACGGGGCGCCGGGAACGCTACAACAGCATGGAAGCCGTGGAAGCAGCCAAGGCTCTGGTTTTGCTGGCGACGTTGTACGCCCATCCTTGTTCCCGAACCACATTCGGCGTACAGTGTGCCAAGAAACCCGCGAGTATTGAGCGCCTCAAGGTCTGCAGTTAACCGGCCCGCAGCGTCATGGTACATTTGCTGTATTACGGGAGATCACTGTGCCCAGCGTGCAGGCGTCAGCAATGAGCTGCCGCGTCCACAAGTAGGAGATTGGGGCGAGGAGCGTGTGATCACCTTTTTGGACGCGGCAGCAGGACAAAATCGCAGATTCTTGAATCGCGGCAAATGGGTTTCCCCCCCCAAGGCGAGGCTGCTCTCGAAGTAGGAGCTAGCTCCTTTCGATCCTGACACTCCACAACTGCCAGGGTTGACAGCGTAACAAGCGGTGAAAGAAATCTCAAGTGATCAAAAGGCTCTTCGTAGGCTTGTACTGCCTTGAAACCTAATGGTCGAATTGGTCAGTGTGCTGTACCTCGGAACCAAAAAATTGCTGTTTGACCGTTGCACAGGAGAGAAAAAATTATGGGGCACCGGTATCGGCAGGCGAGCCGAGAGGATCTGATCAATCCTGGTTGGCACGCGGCCTCGACGCCCATCTGACACTAGCCTTGCACTTTATTTAAGGAAATCTCCCCAAACCAGCCGTGGCAAGAATTACGATCTGAGGAAAAAAAAAAGTTTGCTGGGGTCAAGCATAGCGGGCTGAATGCCAATACACAGGTCTAGATGAGGACGAAATCCGTAACTTCTGAACCACTTACCGAACAAGACAAGGCAATTGTAGTCGTGCTTACGCCCAGGTAGCTATGCAATTAGTTTTAGGCGAATAAATTGGGCTGCTCCGTGAGTCCAGAGCAAAGCCCGAACGTTCGAACCAACCAATGCCGTCAGTGTCGAGCACATTATAAGCGCCGAGGCGGTGAAGGATGACAGGCAGAGAGAAGAAACACGTTGCGTCTAAGGTTCTGGTGCTCCAATTTTCCAAGATGCAATCTCGTTCCACTTTCCAGGTGGTAGAAAGCGCCGAACAGATCTTGATTCGAAGGACAAAAGACGTGGTGATAAGAACGTGGCTTTCTAATCTTGATCTACATTCAAGGAAATTATGTTTCGAATTGAGAAATCCTGTCAGCACAGGGTCCGAGCGGAAGGAGGGGTATGCAAGATTCCATGCGAGAGCATAAGGGCTAATTGCCTACTAGAGTAGGTCGAGCCTGCTTGATTCGCGGTGAGCTGTCGGCCAGCCTCTCATTTCGCGGTCAGTCTTCACGATTACCGTACGGGGTAGGTATAATGAGACGGAGCGGCAGGGCTGGTTAGGGTCAGGGGGTTTTTTCGGAGATGGCCCGTGACAGCGTGCGAGCCCGAAATCCTGGGCAAGGCCGCGGCAACGTGCAGATCAAAAACGTCATTTTCCATCCTCTCTCTCTGGCCGTAGCTTTCTGCCGTCCAGAGGTACGGAACGGTTGTGCCCCCAAAACGTGTTTCAAACTTGGTCAACTTTCCCAAACCGGCTGGATACGACCTCCCGCGAGGGATCATTATTCTACGGTTCCGCACTTGGTCCTTAGCTCAGGCACATAAAGTTAAGGTAGGCTGTTGAGTCGGCAGAGGAATGGTCCATCACATTGCATAGCACTACGTAATTATCGAATCACTGAGGCTGTTTCCGCCTTTGAATGTGTTATGTACCCTGGTGAGAGTGCATCTAGTGATACGTTCAACCGTACGTTGAGGTAAGTACGACAAAAGATTGCGTTAAATGGCGTGTCATAAATGGCCGATGCACACCATTGCGGTGAAGTGATCGGTAATAAATGAGTCGCTGCACAGAACTTCCCATTCTGCATTTACTCCCACACTCCGGGGCTCAAAGCGGCTACCTGCAGCACGTTCCTCTGATTTTAAGGCGTTCTATCCAGCCAAGAGCTCGCTGTGCGCTCGATACGGAGTCACAGGAGTTTTTCACTCGTGATTTCTTGCCGCTTTCATAACTGCTCTGTAGCGCCGGAAATGGTGCGACCAAACCCGTGTCGTACTTGAGGGCGACGTGAATTTATTGCATGGTTTCCTTGTAGCTCTGATGCAATTTTGAAAAAATATCAGGTGCCGATGGAAAAAGCCATCAACTGATCATCCTGAAGCACCGGAAAGGTTGAGTCAATCCAAAGGGAATGCTTGTACGCGGCAGCGTAGGGTCGATGCCGCCGACAGGGCCAAGTAGCGTGACCGGGGTTCCAAGTCAGAATTTTGTCCACCTCAACCACCACTAATGTTGCTCAAGGACTGGCACCATGTGGTGGGCCATGGAGCGGCAAACTGAGATCATATTGTCGCATTACAAACGGCATATTGAATGATACCTAGGCATGTCTCGTCAACCGCTCCGCTGCGCGAGCAAGCAGCGTATTCTTACGGAGTTGTAGGTCGCGTTCTCTTGCAAAATACAGCACATCACCTAACTCCATTAAAGTGCGAGTCTCAAATATGCTAGCCCGAAAGGTATCTATGTGAGCCTGACTTCAGACATCGCAATCTGGTCAGGAGCTTTGTTCGTTCAGTAAGCGAGCGATTATCATAGCAAACAGTAAGTCTCGGCTAATCAGAGCAGAAAAGGGCCTTATTCTCCTACAATTCTTCGATTTCAGATATCTTTCCCTCCAGACTATCCTGAAGCTCCACCTGTAATTATCTTTATAACTGACGTATTTCATCCATTGGTAACGCCACTCACTACTTATACATACACGACGAGCTCCTCCGAAGCAGAAACTGTGAGCGCAAGTGACGCGCAGAGGCTACCTCCTGGAGGATTCAGCTTGCGTCATGGCTTCCCTCAATGGCATCAACAGCATTCATGGGCATCTCTATCAGGAAATAATAGAAACACTGTCAGTCGAAAAGAGCATTCCATTCGCGATGAAGATGAATCGGATATATCGAGGAGTTCCAAGACAAACCAACAAACCCAACCGGAACTGACACATGAAATTTCTAATGCAACACAAATGCCGCACTCGCGATCTCAGCACAATGTTCCAATGCCCATGGTTCTGGAGTATTTGAGAGTCACGTTCTCGGATGAATCTGTCCTTGATTCCTTGCCACTAAAAGCTGCCGGAAATCCAGGTGTAAGTATCAGGTCGAACTAACACATGCAATTCCACATTTATTTAATATCTATAGGCTTGGCACGCATGGAAATCTTACCGGAGCACCGACTCATCTTCATCTGCGGCGAAACGTAGGAGCCAGTCTTTGGAATCGGAAGCCACGGAACTTTCAAGCCCCTTGGCCAATGGACGTCGGCCTGGAGAATGGAATTGGGATGGAGTTTGGGAAGAAAGAGTCAGTAAAGGCATTCAATCGAGTCTTTCTGAATCCGTCTTGTACGGAAACAGTGGCGTTGGTGATGACGTGGTAAGTCCACAATAGTCCACTTCGGAATGGCTTGCTTACACAGACAAAGATACATTTCCTTGATATTGATGCAGCTGTTGTCAAAGAAATGGTGCCCTGGGCTTGAATATGGAAATGCTCGTATCAAGATACAATTCTCGTGTTGTTAGTGATTCTCAGGTGAGGCGGCCATCGTAATGATGTTCCCTCACCATTTTTCTTCTGCTGTTGGAAGCAGTGTCCAATCCCACAAGATTTTGCTTATTTATTGGTAAGCACGTCTTGTAGAGTGTGCTTCTCGATACTGAATGAAATATTGCACAATGGACCGAACGGAGCATTTTCAGGCAAATCTATCCTCGTTTTGCTTGTCAAAGCAAACAACTTTCATCTAGTGAGGGCCAACTGTCCGGCCCCAATGATATGTTGTCCTAATAAGTCACTCAACCCCAGTTTCGTGATACGAAGCAAGGATCAAGTCGATACGACGGCTCATTTTGCTCTGAAGCTCCAGGATGTCATGAGGAAATCCGAATTGATCGGCTATCAACTTCTGGTGTTCACCAAGAAGCTTGCCCTTGTTACATTCACTCTTCTTCGATATTTCACCAATGATTCCATCGTCGGCTTGTCCTTTCGAATGCAAATAGCACATGAGTCGCTGTTGTCGCCTGTGACCTGACTATGTACGCTAAAATCTATCTCCGTGTTCTTCTCATTGATTTGTATTCTCCACAGGTCCATTACTCAATGCGGTCTCTTCAGGCAATGCGGGACTCTTCTCCACACTTGCTATATCTCGCTTGTGCTTGATTGCCGTATATGAAGTCAATATCAATGTCACGATACCACCGGCTAATGCAGATGTTTGGTCAAGAGTCCACAGTGCTTGACCAGAGGGTGGCACTGGAGAGCGCAAGTATATTCTCGGGATTATGTATGCTTCTGCAAGAGAAACCTGCATTTTGAAAGTAGGCGAGAAGGTAAAGTGGAATGATACTCCAGGAAACAACGGTAGTCCAAATCCCAAAATTATCATTCCACGAAGTAGATAAGGCCCGAATAAGGCTCTCTCACCGGAATCATCTTGACTATTCCCGTTCTTCCTCTGATGGGTTGGAGCAAGACCTCTTCTTTCTTGCTGTATACGCGATTTCGAGAGTAGCAGACTTCCGACGATGGCAAGCATGGCTACATAAGCAACGAGACAGAAGGCATATAACAGTATAGCAGGGGAGCTCAGGGCAAGCTGTATCGCCTTCGGCCACCATGGCACTGCATCGTCTGACTCTTTAAGAGTGAACAAGGGTATGCCAATATTTGTCACAAGAATTCCTGGGAACCAAACGAGAAGACATAGGCCAGCAGCGACTAACGCACGCCTGACACGAAAGCGCGAAATTGCAAGAGATATCAACATAAAGCTCAAACAGAAACTCGTGGAGTTGACATTGTCACAGACGCGCATCGCAACAAAGGCTGGACTCGGATGTTCCTCTGGGAAAACATTCTGCCGTGCCAGCTCTAACAGTCCACCGCCTGGATAATGAACGATTTGGTATATAGTATGGCCTGCTGCAATTGCTGGAAATGTCACGGCTGCGAGTAAATCATTGTCAATCGTATCTTTCGCTCGTCGTATTGGATCAAAGGTCCATGCTACAAAGATGGAAGACGTGACCAGCAGCCAGCATCCTATCGCTCCTGGGCCGTAAAATGATGAGACGAGCTCGTATTGAGCGGTACTAGTATTGCTCATGAGTGGAGAGAAAAAGCCGAAGTATACTCGTTCGACATTTTTGCAAGGCGGGAAGAAGAGGGGCTGATAAGGTGGCCAGATGCGCTTACCAGATTCGGAGGCACTACAGCCAAAAGTTATGCTCAGACTGGAAATCGAGGATTTAGGTCTATAAGAGAGTTGCGGAAAAGCAAGCCTTCGTAAATATTGTGTTCGAGATTCGCTTTGTGATAGGTTGGTGACGGTAGCCCCACCAGCCCATGGCATAAGAAATGTCACCCACGATCGCGAAAGATATAATTCGCCACAGATCTCACTGAGAGACCCTCAACAGAGATAGACAAGTATATCTTAGACTTTATTTCTCGATGAATTATTGATAGATTATTCGTGATTTATAATCCTTTAGAATGGTATAAGGTCCTCCTGATGAGGCCTGCGGAGAATTATGCCTTTCGCGGTCGCGGGTGACATTTCTTATGCCATGGGCTGGTGGCCTGGAAGATAAGCTTGAATAAGTAAGCACCGAGAGATGGCCACTGGATCCCGCGCTTTTGCCGAAGGGACGTCGCATTGAAAACAATTTCAGACATGTATCCGGAGCATTATGGAGTCAGACGAAGGTTGAATCGTTGCAAACGCAACTTGGTTCTATACGGTGAGATCTTCCCGCACATTATTGATGTTCACTCATCTCGATTGTTCCCTCTAGAAACAAAATGACTCTGCTTCGACCAACTGGTCTCGACTCGGCGACTTATTCCTAGATCTTTCATGCAACGACGAGCCTTGGCCAGATACCTCTCAGTCATATGGATAAGAGCGCTTTGCAGCCGGTGAAGGTCATTGGCGCTACTCATGGTTTCAACCCATCACAGATGCAGACATTGGATGACTGGCCAATTACAGAGCATATGAAAGGTTATATTCCTGAGAACTAAAAAATAATTCGTGTTTGCCTTTGAAATATGGAGGAAAAATGATTCGTTATGTACGGGTTGACGATGCCACCAGGGGTTGCAATAAAAAATGTCACCCACGACCGCAAGAGATACAACCGCCGCAGGGCCCATGGGGAGGACCCCATCCCATTCCAAAGTATTGGAGCCCATCAACAATTCAACAAAAAATATCTCTCAAGACTCTGATCATTACATATTGTTGGGGACCTCCCCATGAGGTATGTGGTGATTACTACTGTTGGAAGTATTGTATACTGGGGTTCAACATGTTAAGCTGGGCTTTAGCTATGGCAATAGGATAAGGCGCTATCAAGGAACACCCGTTCGTACGTTACCGTTATCAGGACTACGTAATATCGCACTTGTGGACTTACAAATGCTTTCTTTTTTCGCCGGTTTATCTATTTGTTGCTCTATACTCGTTATCCAATCAAGTCCTATCTTGAGAGTCTACTCTATTTCCCCCCTTTTAACTCTTTTACTATCCCGCGAATCGCCTTGGCAATCTCGTGTCGCCCGTCGTAGATTGGGTATACGATAACAGCAAGAATAGCGCCGAAATGCCAAATAATGGCTACAGTCACCCAGCCGTCGAAGAAGCTCTTCGTGAAGATCCAATCCCGATAGAGAGGCAAAGGCCAGAGAACGATAGTGACCAAAACGTTGACAACGAAGTAGATACTGGCAATTTTGAACCATCTTTTGACATGTCTGATTGTCTCTTCATCGAAAGGGTGCGTCACTTCTTCAAGAGGAATTTGAGCATTCGATTTGGTGCGTGGTGGACTTGGTGGTGGGCTACGCTCCGCTCCACCATTGATGTAGGCACCTTTCTCGGATCCATTCTCCGTTTTGAGCGTCTCATTTATGGCCTCACTGCTAGGTAGTCTGGACTGCAGAGAGCTGTTCGGTTGACTGCTCTCACCAATTAAGTCAATTCTCAAAAACTCCGTCCAATCAAATCGACTCGGCCAAGCCAAGGAGATGATAACGGAATAGAGTGCTGGAGAAAAAAAAGAGACAATAGCGCCATAAAGACCTGGCACCTGATCTTGCGTGGTCTCGATGTTGATTGCCCCAGACCAGTACCAGGACAAGGAAAGCCAAGTTGCAAGGCCCGAAACAAGCCCAAGAATAGGACCCAGGATGGCCGCTAGCCTCGTCTGCCTAGACCACATCAGAGTCAAGATCATGGGTAGGATTCCAGGACATGAAATGATCGGGCGGAAGTAAGTGGACCAATTATTTGTTGCACCAGCGTATTCGAGCATGATGGCAAAGCCAGCGATAAAGCAGCCATGGAAGAAAACGCCCCAATGGCTAACTTTAAGAGTCTTGCGGTCCGATGCACGTGGGTTGATATAGGTGCGGAAAAAATCGAGAGAGATGATACTGCTAACGGCAATCATAGACGAAGATACTGTGCTGGTGATGGCCATAAAAATAAGAACAAGCAAACCGGTAGTGGCGCCTTTGCCGAGCAGAGACCTTAGCACATATGGCATAACGAGACCGGAGTTCACCTCAGTAATTGTCAGCGTATTCGGATAGTCGAACCATACAGGAGTCTTCTCGATCGCGCGAGCGCTTAGACCGATAATTGTTCCAGTACACCATGGTATGGCAAGGATGACAATAGACACAAGGTTGTATGCCGGAACAGTGGAGTGGACTTCGGAGGCAAATGATTTCTGCCAGAAGGCCGTGTCCATAAGCACAAGTGCAAGGTTGCCAAACTTCAGCACAAGGCCGAAAAGAACCGCTGTATCATGCGTTAGTATAGAAGCTTGACAGAGCATGAAAAATTCGCCTTACAATCCTTGGACTTCATGGTCAAAAGCGAGCCTTGATAGTTTCCAGGTATGTAATCGCCCGTTGCTTTGACTTTCTCGTACAAGCCCGAGGGACCCCCGATATGCTCATTTGTCAAGACTGCGAGGGAAAAGTATATCAAAAGGATTAGAGCAATGGTGGTATGTAGAAAGTCAGTCAAGAAGGTGGCTTTTAGACCGCCAACTGCCGTGTAGGTGACGACTAGTAAAGTATAAAGATCAGCGTCCGCATTTGCTGTTGATCTTTGAACAACCTACCTCCTGCAGGAATCAGGATAGACGCAGCGACAACATGCATTCCAGTCATTCCGGTTACCAGCTGAGCGCCAGCAAGAATCATGCTGCCGCACCCAAAGACATTGTTAACGAGGTTCAAAAGGATAAATAACCAATGAACATAATGACCATATCTCATCTTCATGATTTCGAGCGAGGTGTGCGCATAGGGCACTCGTAGTTTTGCCACGATACCGAGCATTGCCATGAGCGCAATCTGGAAGGATAGCCCGCTTGCCCACCAGACAGGCAGAGCAACACCCCATTTGTAGGTGTAGGCGGCGGAAAAGACGCTTTCGTTGATCCACATCCTGAACCGTCCATCAGGATCAGTCTAAATCTTTTATATCATGGCCATTCGAACTTACCAACTCGAGAAAACGGCTGAGGCGGTCAATCCGGTCTTGACGGAACGATTCGCAACCATGAACATCTCCGAATGATCGCTATCCTCTGAAAGATACCTCTTCTGTATGCGGACTGCAGCGATGATGATAAGGCAGAATAACACGGAAAGGCCGACGATGATGCCATATCCATCGGCCTGGGAGAGAAGTTCTACAGCCATCTTCGAATTCGAGTGTTCTTAACTATTCAAGAACCAGACGAGCGACGGGAAACTCTTGAGTACATTCTTGAACTACATATATCATACCTGTATGCATCCACAGTCGGCGTTAGTGTCCATGGGTAGATTGTATCATCAATCGTAGCGTTGACGATCACTACTTGTGCCTGCCGAGAGAGAAACTAGCAAGTCTTTCCTTATGCTTGCTAAGCGGTAGCATTTCTTATTCGCTGGGATACCCAGTTGGGACGAAAATCGTGTACCGCCGTGGTGGAGTAGCGCCATTGCGTTATGCAGCTCTGGCAGCACGCAACCCACAGCTCGAGCGGGAGATGTGCATCATCGCAGCAGCTGTCAGATAGGAATGACATGGGGATGAGATCAAACCCTAGAACTCGAATTGATAACGCAGGTAGTTGCTGAATAATAGTCCAAGCTAAATGAGATGAATACCAATTCAGAATGATGTGTCTTTTGGATGCAGTGGCGTTCTGTGAGGATCTTGATCGATACTAAGCGTGAGACATTTTGAAGCTAAGTCTTGGAAAATTAACAACCCATAGAAAACAGACAGCGGGGTTCGACAAGAGATTTGGTTTGAAAGCCTCTGCATCTTGTTTGATGCTATGAAATCTGATAGCCTGGAGTTTACATCAAGTATCTTTTAGGGGCGCACCCTGGTACTCTAACGTCCTAATTGGACTGCGGGGGTTGCAATAAGAAACGTCACCTGCGGCCTCAAGAGATTAAAATCGTCTAAGCCTCCTGGGAGGACCTCAGGTGATTTGAAGCGAATCAAGACCGCAATCAAATTCGCCGGGAAATAAGTCTCAAAAGTTGCTCCATTTGCCAAGGGTCTCCCTAAATCGCCCCCGCCAGTGCTGTCATATACTCATTTTCAACGGTAACACAATTTTTTAGATTGTTACCATTTCAGAGCTCCAACCAAGAAATTAAATGGTCAAGAGAAGAGAAGGCGTCGTTTTCGGTAACTATTCTGATAGGCTTGATGGCTCATAGATCGTTGGGGATGCGGCTACAGAAATACAGAGTTCGAACAAACACGATAAATCTCGCCCAGCGCATAATTCAGACGCCTTGAAGCAGTCACTAGGGTAAGTGCGTAGGGAAGGCTAAATCAGGTTGTTCATTGGTTGTGACTTCTCTTTTCTTGTGCGGTGTTTCTACCGCCATCAAAAAGTTTTTCCTAACAAGATTTCATTTTCGCTGGTGCCATTGCTTCACTAGCTCGTGTCCAGTCTTGTGCAGCGAGTGGCCTTATGAATTACGCGAACAACTAGTTAATGTTTTTCAATTTTACCTCTAGTCATACAACTAAACGAATCGAGTAATCCAAGCTTCTGGACTTCGACAACTCTTCACAGACCGTTGAATCACTATGTCTCTTCCCATCATGCCATCGAAGGGGCCTCCGACATTATCATTGAGTGTTCAAGGTCTCTTTATGAGTCTATATGTTCAATATGTACCTAATCTGTTTTAGATGATAGGTCAGTGTTGAAAGTCCGCAAGAGCCGTGAAGCCAGGTGTGCCGGGAAAGAAAACGTCAATATGTTGGCAAGCAACCATCATCAAACTTATGAAAACCCGGAAGAGCCGAGAAATAACATGAAAGGGGGAAAGACCACGAGTTCCAAGCACACCGAGCCTTTGGATGAATCTAATATAGAAACGTTAGATCTGATCTCGAACGACGCATCATTTGCTAGCCCTCGCGCATCGAATGCAACGCAGAACGTCGATAAACGAGACTTGTAGCGCAAGCCTTCGGTTCGACAGCGTGTGTTGACGAAGGTTAGGGAAGGGCTTTCTGTGAGATCAAAAAGCAATCTCAATATACGTTGTTCAGAAGCACACTTTCAACATTCGGACTCAGAGACAAGTCAAGGACAAGAACTCAAAGAGTCACTGATTAGTTCACAAAAGGGCAGTTCTTCGATTGAAAGGCTCGAGAAGGTGCTGCGGTCGGCCTCACTATCAAAGTAAGCATGCCTTGGGCCGTTTCGCCAGCAATTACCTTGCAAGATGGCCTCACTATCGTCTGTACCAAAATGCCCATTTCAGAAAGACAGCGGACCAGGAGCCACCATATCCGCCATGACTCAGGGACACCAGAGGCTAAGTTTGCTAGGACAAAATCAAGCCTCAAATCTATCGCGGAAGTGTCGCCAAACATGGTGGAAGAGCCAAAGCCATCATCCCCATCGCCATCCTCTGAATCCCGTAAATTGACACCATCGTACCTCAATTGTCCGCAATTTGATTCAACAGAATCACATGTGCTATGTGCGCATATAGGTTTCGAATCCGGTATAGAATGTATCGATGCGACGACCGAACAAACCGTGTGGGTCCAAATTGCGATCCAGGCACGTTGTAATGGAAGAACCATTCCATATCTCCATGGACAAAGACCTTCAATTAATTGTCTAGTCATAATTGACAACTCGTATGTCCCGTGATGAAAAGCCAAAAGAAAAAATATAGCCTCTACTTACGGAGAATACAGGAATTCTGTAGAGTCCAACTGCTTGAACTTGGCATGTGATCTGGCATACCAAACAGTACAGGCATTAGACGTACCTGGTGACGAAGTGGCAATCTGTACCACATCTTGCTTCTGCACTCGATCGCTGCCATCGATTCAGGATTGTATGATCCATCCTTTGAAAACCCCCGATCTAGAGGTGATTCGAAGTCAATTGCTGTCCATACAGAGAACCACTCATGGGATGATTCAGAAAACCAGTTACGATACTCAGATTGCAGAGATGACATTTCTCGACATCATTTCCTCGTTTCTCAGTTCCATAGCCGGCAGTGATCTGCTCCCTATTCATATCATTTTCCTTTCCTCCAATCCTCCAGGTTCTCTTCAAAAAGGCAACCACAGAGCTGAGCTGGTGTACCATCATGTAAACCCTTGCGAAGATCTTCCTAGGACAGGAAATAACAGAGACCGTACCAGATTAGCTGCTAAGGAAGTTAATCCCAAAGGCTGGATACCTGATGATGTCCATAACTGGAACAATGTACGGATCATGATTGACTTTGCTCGTATGCATGCAAGATTCGGCCAGCTTCAGAATATCAGTGTTCAAGTCTTACCTAAGCCCGGGTGTGAAATCAAAACAACGATTGGGCCTACGGCTTCTGCTTTACTTGATGCTGGACAGGTGCTTCCAATATTGGTGCAAGTCAAAGTGCCTTCGAACACATCGACGAAGAACACGTCAAAGAAGATGCCGCGTCGAGATGACGAATACGTAGAACCATTCACCATAACAAACCAACTCATCAAAGAATTGGAAGACTTTCTCGGCATCGCTGAAATGGGTGTTTTCACAGTTCAGGTACAATACGAGCATTCTCTATTTCCAGTGGATAGTGAGATCTTCGTTCGAAAAGAATGCAGGATACGACATTCTGTTGGCGGATCTGACTGGAGCTTGCCGATGCCATTATCTGCCGACACTTTCAACCTGGCCAGAAGTGAAGCATGTGCTGGACAGAGAGAGCCATCTCCAATCTTGAAAGACTACACTCAGAGTGGGAATTGCGATACAGATGACGATATGGCCGAAAAGAGGACAGTCAGGGTGACTAGCGTTGCAGTCGATGAACCAGTCATACGAAAAGATGGCGCATCTACCAATTCAGTTGTCAGAGATGACCAGAGTGATGATGACAGAATAAGAGAAAGGTACATACGCAAGGAAGACTCTGCCAGCACACTCAGTGGAGGGGCTCAAAGCGATTTTGACGCGCCCAAATGGAAGTCATGGTCCACAAGCTCAACAAGACTATCATCGGAAAGCCCGAGCAGCCCACAGATCCAGAGCTCCCCGGACAAAGCTCGGAAGATATGGAGACACATGCGTAAGGAATCAAGGTCCAAGCGAGAGAGTCGTAGTTCTTGTGATAGCCTCGATCCGTCAGCAACAAACGATAGCAAGCTCTCTCACATCAGAAAGACGGCGATAAAAAACAAGAGGAGTCTCGGTGCGAGTACATTGCGAAGTTTGAGACAGGAATTCGAACGTTCGGTGTGGTAAAAGTCTCTGTAGAATATGTCTTGATTCAAGGTTTTGTGTACAAGTACTTAAATACATTGGTACAATGAAGTGCGACACCTTGTTTTTAACTCTTGTAGCCAGCTCTCTTTCCTCACCATGAGAATGCGCTCACCGCCTCTGGCAAAAAGCAATTGCGGGGGCCGAAGGCTAACTTATCGATAAGACACCGTGCTCTATGGCGTCAGGCGTTACCAATGTGTGAGAAGCACCTACTTAACAACTGCCATTTAGTTCAATCTTTTTTTATTAATTACGAGACAACTTGTGAGACTTCTCGCTTCATATTTGCTCCTCTTGCTGTATCCCTTGCTACGGAATACATCTTCTTCCGGACGCAACGAGACTGCCCTTTCACAAATTACAACAACACATCAACTTTTCGCACCATTGAAGCAAACGGTCACTCTAAGCTGCAAGCAAACCAGAAGCTCCTGCGGCTTTGCTGATAGTTGGGAACTGTGCAAGGATCATTGGGAATATGGCTTCCGGCGCTTCGGCAGCAGGAGGGCTCCTTGGTCGGCAGCTGAAGCAGATGCAGACGGATAAGGACATACCCGGCATCAGCTGTGGTCTGCATGAGAACAACATATTCGAGTGGGAAGTCATGCTCATGATTAGTGATGACTGCAATTACTACGGTGGTAAGTGTATGCGGCATTTGTGGATTTAAACTCAGCATCCACAGACAGCAAGCGCGAGGCATAGTAGGGATGACAATCCTAAGATCACCAACCATGTCTGAGGATTGATCAGGCCTAGAGGCTGCATACTGACGTCGATGCGTGCGGCAAATCATCAATCAACGATGAGGTGCCCTTTGAACTAACTTGGGGGACTTAGGCGGATTTTTCAGAGCGAGACTGAGCTTTGTACGCTTTGCCGATCCCTCATTGACTTCCAAGTTGACATGCTAAATTTGACCTGTGTAGCCACAAGAATATCCTCATCTTCCACCAAAGATGAAGTTCGAGACCCCTATCTGGCATCCAAACAGTGCGTGTCCATCAGTCGCTGCAGTCGACGGTTTGGAGCTTCAAACTGACACATCCCCAAATCCATAGTCTACGAAAACGGAGAAGTGTGTATTAGCATTCTTCATCCCCCCGAAGAGGACCAATACGGATACGAAAGTGCAAGTGAGAGATGGAGCCCTGTCCAAACACCGGAAACCATACTCCTCAGCGTGATCAGCATGCTATCAAGCCCGAATGACGAGAGCCCGGCGAATGTTGAGGCGGCAAGACAGTGGCGTGAAGAGCCAAAGGAATTCAAGAGGAAGGTTCGAAAATGCGTTCGAGACAGTTTGGAGGCAGATTCATGAGCCATTCACTCAGGCTGGTTATTCGGGCAGATTGGCTCGGAGGCATAATGGTCTTCTTTGTCATGGCTGCGGCAGTATCGCAATAGCGTACTCCTGATTGCATAGCACAAGGCGCTTGGGCAATTGAGGAAGAAATTGGTGAATTGCGCCACTCTTGTGGCCACTGGAGGGTCCTCAGACCACCAATTCTTACATACCCATTGCGTTTCAGTCCCAATAAGGACTTGCTGGTTTTAAGGTCATCAATCGTCGTTCTGATATACAAGATCGATTTTCTCTGACCTCCGTCTACTCCTTGACAGACATGTCCATAGTAGCACGAATGCATCGTCATTGACCAGTTCCAAACCCATCCCCAGATTGGTGAACAAATTTAAAGCGATCAAAGAGCCCGATTTTTTTCCTCTGCAAACCGGACAAGCCCGTCGATCATTTTGAGCCTTGCCTTCTCCTCTGCCGTTCCTTTCCAAACTTGAGACAGCACTCGTAGAGCTTCAATGCGTTTCATGGCCTCGTCCAAGCCAGACGCACCGTTTGCACCACCTCCTGAGACCAACTCTTTAATCTCGCTACGAGTGTTCTCAATGAACTCGCGACCTTTTTGTTCGCGATTGGCTTCGTCTGCATTTTGATCAGGCGTCGACACAGAAATGAGTGAAGACGCAATGGAGAGTTCGGACGGCGGCAAGACCCATTGCATAGCATCACCAAAGACCTTGATCACACTGTCCAGACGGTCTCGGACCAGGGTCAGCGTCCTCAGCTGCGCCATGTGCGGCGGTAGACGACTATTCGCCTCCATCGGACCATTTTTTGCGTCTTCCACATTTTTTGGGCCGTCGACCTGATTCGCTCGCGGTTGCGCAGCAGGAAGGAATCTGGCTACGTCAGCCTGCAGAGTCTCTTCGAGCGTGTCCGACAAGCCTATGGCATCTCCACGGAGCACTTCAACCTCGTACGCAAGCCGGCTGCCCGTCCGGAGGATCTCGTCTGTGAGCTGGGTCAGGCTGAGAGAGAGGCGCGAAAGCTGGGCGTTGAGTTGGGAGAGCAGAGTTTGAGTTTGGCCGGAGAGTTCAGACAGCGGGACAGTAGACGAGGATCGCGATGACTGGTGTCGTGCAGTAGAGGACGACAAAGATGGTAATGTAGTATTGAAGTATTCTGCCGGATCGAATGACGGCTGCTGGAATGCAAGGAGTTGCGGGGGATTCGGCGTCGCTAGTTGGTCAGCCTGCCGAATCTCGCCTTGGGCAGCACCGGCCATGCCCACGGTTACAAACAGCCTCACCTTTGCCCGGCGTGGGGGGGGCAGTGGTGCTGCATCGACGGGGAATAGTGGAGGATGCAGAAGGTTGCCAATGGCAGCTTGGTTCGCAAGGTGAGACCACAGAAAACTGGATAAGCAGGTTGAGTGCGGTGGTGGTAAGGAAGAGGTAGGTAGGCATCCGCCCGCAGCCTTGTCTCCTGTGTAGCTAGGCGTGCCTACGCAGGCAGCACAATCTGTATGTGTTGCAGTTCAAGCACTCCCTTGCTCCTCTTTCTTCCTCTATTCCGTCCTGCGTGTCAGCTAGCTTCCGTCTGTGATCGTGGGGTGTTCCCGACACACTTGGTGAGCTCCATGGCGTGTGCAGGGTGAAGCTCAGTGAGAGCTCTGGCATACACGTGAATTTTGAGGATCACTGTATCGCCATAGAGTCCTCACTTTTGCGTCTGCGTCGGGCAGCGTTGCTTTTGCCCTTCTGGATCCCCTCTTGACTTCCTTGCCACTTCTACTTCTTCTCTTTGCTCAACCAACCTTTCTCCAGTCCAGACTATATCATGCCTCGCAAGCAGTACCTAAACGATCTCAAGCAGATCCAGCATGGTCACGAAATACCGAATATCGTGGAGATTGCGCCAGGTGACGAAAGCGGCCAGTTCAGCTTCTTGTTTAGCGGTCCCGGGTGTCCTCCAGTGACCATTTCTGCCTTGATCCCAGACCTCTCTGAATACCCAGAGACCCACTCATATATGATCTTTGCTGGCGAAAATACGCTTCCGGAACTAGCTTCGCTTCTCGAGGAGCTTCCTAATACGAATGGGAAATCCGTTAGCCAGCTCCTCGAGATTGTATCTCGAACGCTTTCACGGACGTTTCTGGATCACGACGGCGATACCTACATGCCAGACTCTCAGGTTGAAGAAGATAGCGAAGACGATGATCCCTACGGCTTCGATGATGACGACGACGATTGGGGAATTGGGCATGGATCCGCCCGTCAAAGCCTCGGATCGATCAAAAAAACTCATTCATCGATTGAGCCACAAGCACTTACAAAGCTCCAATCGAGAGTCAGACTTGATCTTCAAGCCGTCAAAGATGCAGGCCTCAAGGTAGGCGTACATGGTCATATTATGGAAGGGGATTCCTGTTTCGTCAGTGTGTCTTGCAGGGTTGCCAAACTCGGTGTCTCTGATGAAGCAATGCAAGCATGGCAACTCGATAAGGACGATTATCTCATCCTCCTGATTCACTACCCTCAAGGATATCTATCTCTCAACGATCTCATGGCGTATCACGACTCGTACCA
The DNA here is from genome assembly GCA_021030915.1 of Astrothelium macrocarpum. Lineage (NCBI taxonomy): Eukaryota > Fungi > Ascomycota > Dothideomycetes > Trypetheliales > Trypetheliaceae > Astrothelium > Astrothelium macrocarpum. Next base: position 18,196 of record JAGEMR010000013.1, on the reverse strand, counting down.
CACTCGCCAGAGGCTTGACATGCGCGTCGGCAAAAGCAGCACGTATAAGCCAAACTATGTGGAGGCCCTCCACGCTTTTAGCAATGTGTCGGCAGCAGAACCCCGCGAAACTCAGAATTCAAAAGAAGGAGAAATCGGCAGTGGATTTCGAAATACGTTCATCTCCAAGCCACTCAACCAGCTTCTCAACGAGCGTTTGTTAGCTATTCTCCAATACAGGTATGAAGGAATGGGATGGGATGGAGCAGAAGCCTTTTACGACGACAATCAGGCGGCAAACACAGTGAGGAACGATGTTCTGGAGGAGAAGTATATGAGGGAAGATGCTTTGAAAAGCAACTTATCCGATCTGCTAACTCACGACCACATCCTCGAAAAGGAGAAAGATCACTCCTTACCGCTCACCGGAATGCAGTTCCTAATGCGACATGTCGTGCAATGCACCGAATTCTGTCTTGTCTGTCATTGCAGACTAAAAGAGGACCTCGAAGCGATCAAGCCTTATGTTTGCGACAAGCCGTTATGCCTCTATCAATACATGTCTCTTGGATTTGGCCCAAGCATCGAACATGAAATCATCTCCCAGCCGCATGTCGTGGACCTATTGGCCAGCTTTTGCTACTCACGCGCCAGTGTCGAAAAGTTGCAAGACTTTCCACTCGGCTTGAGCCTTCTCGTGCCACCTCCTTGTCCTTCAACAGTCAAAAACTTTTCTACTCCCAAATATGGTATGAGGCCACCAACATTTAACACAGAAGAAGACGATATGCCTCCTGCCGGTGACGAAATTGCGAAGAAGACCCCAATGAAGTTTGATCAAGGCAATATGGAGATGATCTTTGAGAACGGAATAGCTTGTCCCGTAAAGAGAGGAGATTGGATCATGATTGAGCTCGGGAAGCCCTCAACAACACTACACTGCCGCGTAACCGAGACGGTCCTATATCCGATTGTCAAGGTTTCTGAGCCAATTACGCGTGCAGTGGAATCCACATCAACCTTGGATGGACGCGAAGATACATCAAGTTCCACCACTACAACAACAATCACACCTGCGGGAACACCGGCTTTTGTGTCTGCATCATTCACCAAATATGACCGAAACTTTGACACCTTAACCGACAAGGGCAAGTGTTTAGCTATTTGCCAATTGCTGGACACGCTGCCAAAAGTCTCTGAAATGAAAGAATTTCTTACTAGAAAATTTACTGCAGAATTGAAAGACTGGGTGGATCGAATATCTCCAGCAGCGCTCGGGACCCTGCGCTGGATCATTGCGTCTAATCGTGCTTGTATTGTGCAGGCTGACACCGTTACGACTGATGAGGAGGCAGTACCGGTGGTGAAGAAGGTTGAAGACCGGGTGCGTGGGATGGATGATTGGGTACAGTTCCGGTTTGCAATGGGTGCTCCAGATAAAGAGAAACGTTTTCGAAACTCGGTCACGTCTACTACCAGTCGGCTTCACCTGCGGTACCCAACTTTGTTTGCTTGGCATGGCTCACCTCTCCATAACTGGCACTCGATAATTCGGGAAGGCCTCCATTTTCGCGAATCAACTCATGGTAGAGCTTATGGAAATGGTTGCTACCACTCCCTGGACCACTCTACTAGCCTTTCGTATAGTGGCGCTTCTTACTACTATCCAACCTCAAATGCAGAGCGTCACTATTCTGGCTGGACACGAAGCGAGTTGCATATCTCATCTGCGCTCTCCTTAAATGAAATCATTAATGCTCCTCGGGAGTTTGTCAGCCATTCGCCGCATCTTGTCGTGTCCCAACTTGACTGGATCCAAACAAGATACCTATTTGTCAGGTGCAGTATCGACCTGAAGATAGCCGAGAGCCCAAAACCAGACCAAGTATACGAGCAAGATCCGACGATGACTCCTCGCGGAACCTCAGGCTCGATAGTAATACCTGCAGCGGCAGTATCACGCTCGCGTAGGGCTGTCATCGAACAACTTGACCACAATAAAGCAAAGGGAAAGGGGACCGTCATAGATCCTATCGCTGTTGGCATGAGCTCGGAAGACGATGACGACGACTATGCAAGTGTTGCGACTCTAGCCGAAGATCTCGAGATTTTCGAAGACGAAGACGAAGATGATTCAGCAACAGAAACCAAGAGCGAGGACGGGCATGCTTCTCACCGTCCAAAGCCCGTCGGGATCATGGACTTCATCCCCAACCAACTCAACAAAGACTCTCTCCCCCTCCTTCCCTCTCCCGCCTACGCCACCCCCTCTGCCTCCAAACGCCTCCAACAAGACCTCCGCCTCCTCCTCAAAGCCCAATCCGCCCACCCCATCCACGAACTCGGCTGGTCCCTGAACCCAGACCTCTTCTCCGACAACCTCTACCAATGGATCGTGCAACTCCACTCCTTTCCCACCAGCCTACCACTGTCCCACGACCTCCTCCGCGCCAACCTCGACGCCATCACCCTCGAGCTCCGCTTCCCGCCCTCGTACCCGCTCGCGCCGCCCTTCGTCCGCGTGCTGCGCCCGCGCTTCCTGCCCTTCCTCGCCGGCGGCGGCGGGCACGTCACCTCCGGCGGCGCCATCTGCCTCGAGCTGCTCACCAACACGGGCTGGTCGCCCGCCAACTCCATCGAGGCCGTGCTGCTGCAGGTGCGCGTGGCCATCATGAGCGAGGAGCCGCGCCCCGCGCGCCTGGAGCAGCGCGGCGTGAGCCGTGGCGGTAGCGGCAGGGGAGGAACAGGAGGCGCTGGTGGTGCGGATTATGGCGAGGGCGAGGCGATGGATGCGTATTTGAGAGCGTGTGCGATGCATGGCTGGGAGGTGCCCCCGGGCTTTCGCGAGTTGCGGAGTTCGCCTGCGGGAGGGCAGGGGGGTGGGAGCTTGTGAGTGGGGGTTTCGTGCGTGGGCGTGGGTTTGCGGGATTTTTTTTTTTTCAAGGCATCAGGCTGGGACATGTGAAGGTGGGAAGGGGTGGAGATACTGAAAGATTAAGCGAGAAGGCGGAAATTTTAAGGTTTGCGATTTGATAGATTGATATGGGGACATTATGGCTTGCCTTTCATGGCTTGCATGGCATGGCTAGCATGGCGCGTGGAGCTATCAGGGGAAGGGAGATGATTTCGGTTTCGGAGCTGATGCCATTTCGGTGGTTCGCTTGGGTGTGATGAAGGAGATTGGCGAAGGCCAATGTTTTGCTAAGCTTTCGAGCTAGAACATCGTCACAATGACTAGCGAATTTGCATCCATAGCACCACCTGGCTGACTTCTAGATAACGAAACTTTTTGAAGAAGCTAGATGAAACTACTTTTCTTCAGTTCATGTCTCATCTCCAAAGTTCGTCTAGATTCATTAAATGTATCTACATGTGACTAGCTACCGCGCTATTTATTGGTCGTCATCAATAGAGATTAAATCGTGAGCGATTCATACACAAAGCTATTAGAAAGGGGGTATCGCGCTATTAACAACACATATCCATGATGGTGATAGCACTGAGTCCGGCATGGCGACCTCAGTTCTCGACCATTTGTTGCGCCTTCGTAAACCCTGTAAAGCCGTCTAAGGCAAGAATATTTCCATGAAGCAAAGCCTGTATCCTTTTTACAAAGCCACACGTCTGTCCCAGACGATGCTCGTCAACGCCAAGATAATTGCAATGTCAAGAGCCAGTAACGGCTTGGGAGATGATAGCAAGTCTTTTAGACTCTATCTGGTGACAGAATAAATGGTAGGGGCCGGAGTCGTGGGAGTATTCTGCTCGCTCGTTGGGGCAGTGTAATGTGAGGAATGGTCTTCCACCAACAAACCTCCAACGTCTTGCAAACTCTGGGAGTCGTTGGTCAGTAGCGGCCCAACGCTCCCACTCGAAGTAGCATTAGGATACCGGCTGACAGTTTGCGGCATCAATTCATGAGACTCCGGCAATGGCGATTGCTTGGAAGCTCGACGTGCCATTTTTGCTGACGGAGACAAGAGGCCCCCCAAATCCAACAACAACGCTCGTGAGCCTCTTCGAGAAGGTTGGTTCGCGAAATCTTGTGCACTAATTGTGCTTGTTGGCGAGGTTACGGTATTCCCTGGTCCATTCTCCAGTAAACCCCCGACATCAAAGAATGTCATGTTTCGTCGTGCAGGTGATATAGTCACCTCCCCAGGACTTGGAGCATCATCATCGTGCTTAGATTTGAGATCGCCATCATCACCGGAATCTTCAAAATCAACGTCGGACTGGGGAAACCTCCAGTGAGTATCTACACCAGGTCCAGAGCGGGGTGCAGGTAAAGCGATTGGTGCTGGACGAGGAACGGGGAGTCTTTCGTGGTTGTCATCTTCGAACCTGAACCCATGACCGTGGAAAAGATACTCGTCACTGTCACGCTGAAACGTGGTCAAAGTCGGTCTCCGTGTCGATGTCCGATCCATGCTGTCTGTTAAGGAACCAAATTTGTATTTCGCTTTTTTCAACCCACGATCTCGGATAAATGAACCCAGTACCAGCGCGTTTGAAACAGCAGCGGCAGCAAGCATTTCGCCCGATGCCCACACGGTGCGATATTGCTGTCTGCCCTGATGCCGGATAACTGCAGGCATCCGATACAGAGTGATAACGATGAGGATCAAAGAAAGGCCGAAGAGTACGACCAAGGAAAGTTTGCGCTTAATAGGCATTGCGGAGCGAAGAATGATAGGGACGGGAAAAGCAATGAGGAGTACATCAGTGATGATATCGGCGATACCCATAGTGAGTAACTGAGCAAAACCTTGTCGACAACGTGGGCCAGGGTCAGGTGTGACTTGCCAGTAGTGATCAAAAGGATGGCATTCTCCGAGATCTGCTATGACGGTAGCGAGAAAGGTGATGAGGAGGAAGATGCGAATGAATTTTAAGCCGGTTTCATAGCTTTTGCGCCACATGGTGCTGGTAAGACGCTTTAGAGCTTCTGAAACGGTAAATTTGGCAGTCCATATGAACATGGCGTAGAATATACGCGAGAGCAATACCAATCTAGAGCCAATCGCGCGTTCGCGAATTTGCTGTTCGGTAAGGCCATCAATAACAACATTATTAGTCCCGTAAAGTAGGATGACATGAACGAAACCCATTCGAATTAGGAGTGGGATAATGCTCAGCGCCATAATCTTATCCTCACGGAATAGTCGCTCAGTCCGGATGTAGCGCCCACTTATCCGAAATAGGATGATGACCAAAGAGAACATAGTCGTCCACCAGGAAAAGAGCAGAGTCGGATTATTTTCAAGTCGAGTCCTGGGCTCGGGAGGCGACGAGCTGTATACCGACGACCCCATTTTGTTGTTCAGCGTTTGCCCACCACCTCCGAAGAGGGGTGAGCACCGCGGGATGGAGGATCAAGAAGAACTGACTGCGACCGACAGTCGGCGCATCAGCAGGCGCCCAAGTAATGTGATCATTGAGAATCACGCTCGCGAGAGGAGCAGCGGATTCGAGGCGTGGGCGATGGCGATGCAGTAGAGGAAATGGAGAGGCACGAGGGTAGCAGAGAGGATAGGGAGGCAATGGGCGACCGGAGTTGGAATGATATGAAGGATGGGTGGGCAGTGTTGGCGGGAGGTAGCACAGCTGGCCAGGCCTATCGCGACAGGCACACGGCTTGTGCGATAAGCATCGACTCGTACGGCCCATCTTTTCGATAACGGCTGCAGGACTCGGACGAGATTGTGGCGTCTGCCGGGAAGTTGCGAAGACCCAATACACGCTCGTCGGCCCACCGCCCTCATCTCCTCGACGAACTCAGTGGCCTCGAAATAGCTCGAACCCCGGCTCCACTCCCGTCGACCTGGTGCTGGAACCATCCGCATCCAGCAGTACACATGTCGCCCGGCTACCTTGACCCCCTTGCCTCAAATCCACCTGTCTTCCAGCTTCCGGTTGGCTCCAACGCCTGGGGTCTGGTGGGCCTCGACATTAGACTGCTCACGGTGCGCCCTAAGATCTCTGCGGCCACGCCGAGCCGGGGGTTCAGGCGTGGGGGAGATGGTGACATCAGCCGAGGTTGCTCGCTCTCGTTTAAGTTTTCTTCACAGAGGTTTCTCTAGCCGGCTATTCACACATGCACTCTCTTTACGTGGGTTAAGCTAACCAGACTGCACTTGCTGCAGCAGTACGTACTCATTATCACTCAACCTTAATTGAACGTTGGAGAATGTCGAGAACTTTGCTCTTGTTATTGGCGTGACTTTCCAACCTTTGAGGCGTTCAAATCCGCGTCAGCCATCGCCATGGCCGCTAAGAGCACCCAGCGCTTGGGACACCTGGCCGAGAACGTTCCGCTGACGCCTCCAAATTTTCTTGTAGATTGGCTTTCAGCCTCCATTACTACATCCTTCGAGGCAAACGATCCAATCTGGGCCTGTGGTGAGTCCATTCTATCTGGTCTGCAAGTCTCACCAGACAATGTGATTCGTCTTGCACATGAAAAACTATACACCTTTCCGTATCAAGATGTTCCCGCTTGTTGGAGGCGACTTTTCGAAGAAGCCTCGTTGCACAAGGCTACTGAATTGATGAAAGAACTTGTAGCACATGGAGGCAAGTACCGCAAACAACCAACGAACTCACCCCAGATCGACTGGGTGTCGGATGTTGTTCAGATTCTTGATAGGGCTGCAATAATATCCGGCTTACCGCATAGAAAGGAGATCATTCAAAGAACTCTTGATGCCTTGGAGAATGTTCTCTACACTTTTGATGCCCAGGAGCCGGATCTCAAACGACGCAAGATCGGGCGCGACCCAAACGCTCAAAGTGAACAAGTAGAACAACTTGCCACTAATCTTTCTAACGAGCCAATCATTCAGCATCCACTACTTGCAAAGGATAATCTTTCATTCGATCAATTCCAAGAGCATCTCCTTGCTAACAATAATTCACCAAGTCCAATAATCATCAAAAATACCTTGACGGACTGGCCAGCTTTGAGTGATGAACCCCGAAACTGGTCAAACCTACGTTATTTGCTACGCAAGACATTGGGTGGCCGGAGGCTCGTCCCTATCGAATTTGGCAGAAGCTATACCGATCCTGGATGGGGTCAACGGATTATCACGTTTTGGGATTTCATTAATGATTGTCTAATTGCCGAGAATAGACAGACCGACCCAGTATTTCCCCAGAGCCACCAAGAAAAGCAAGCAGGGCCAGAAGGGCGGCGTTTGGATGCTATGAACTCCTCAGAGGCTATTGCTGGTGATCGCGTCTCTGAAGGCAAAGTAAATCTTACCGGTTATCTTGCCCAGCATGACCTGTTGTCCCAGGTTCCTTCTCTGCGATCCGATATTCTGATACCGGACTACTGCTACTGCACGACTCCGGCGGCGACATCAGTTACAGAGCTTCCCTCATCATCCGAGGAACCTTTCATGAATGCATGGCTTGGCCCCAGCGGCACCATTTCACCGCTACATACTGATCCCTATCACAATATTTTCTGCCAAGTTGTCGGATTCAAATATATTAGGCTTTATAGTCCAGATCAGACCTCGTTCTTATATCCACATGGCACGAACGAGCATGGAGTTGATATGAGCAATACAAGCGAGGTGGACTTATCATTCTTCAGACCCAGGTATAAACCACACCACGACCATTCCGTAACCGAGCGAGACATCGAATCACATTCGTCGCATCATGGACAATTTCCCCTGTTCAGCAAAGCAGAGGCCGTCGAAGGTGTCCTGGGCCCAGGCGACTGTTTATACATCCCAAGGGGATGGTGGCACTACGTTGAAAGCCTGAGCGTGAGCTTCAGCGTAAGCTTTTGGTGGAACTAAGTAAAGGAATCTTCCATCCGCAATCTCCTCGTACCGTCTATAGTGCTCTCGTGCCTTCTCATTCACGCTTTGGTCATTGCTCATTGCAATCATTCCTAGAAATTGGCTACGGGATGAGCGACTCTGTCGAAAACTTTGCAACTGTACTTGACATTCATCAGGCCCAAAGGAACAATGTCGCTGGAATACCGACATTGTAGACCATTGGACATTTTACAGTACAATATCACGGCTGTGAGTACTCACAATCACGCTGATTTTCTGGGGAATCTTTATGACGCCACCTAACTTAGGTACAAGTTGCTCGTTTGGTGAGCTCTTGAGGGATGGAAGTTGATGTTGAATCTTACTCTGACCCCTCGCGTGAACAGACTTGTACCCCAGAAACGTACGAAGATACACGGGTAGCCTCCAGGACTATTTCACCAATGAATTCCTATGCGTACTTCGATATCCCAGGCACTATGGTCTCCAATCTCTCCATCAACCGACTCCAGAATTGTGTTTGTATCTGCCTTCCCCATTCGTTGTCAATGTATGGTGGAGGTCCCGAATGGTCGTTAGTAATGTATCCGCCGTGGCTTTTCATCCCATGCATTGTGACACTATTCACCAATATCCTACTACCAACTTCGCCAGACCTAGCGAAGATATTTGTTCCAATCTCGATGCTTTTACGCATCAACCAGTTCACATCGTCACGGAAAATATTGGTTTTGCATGTTCCCGGATTGCAATAGTTAATAATGACCGGGGACGTGTCCGAGACAGGCCATCTTTCACCAAGTTCCCGGCATGCAAACATTAGCAGGATTTTTGTCGCAGCATATCTGCATCGCTTATTAGTTTGACAGCTATCTCAAGTTCTTTGTCATACCTATCATAATTATTTGCATCCTCCTTTGAGTTGAAAACATCAAAAAGCTTCTCGCCTTTGCTGTCCTTTTCTCTCGCTGCGGCGATCATTCGAAGGTCGGTGCCGACGAAAACCAAATGTGTCTGCCTTTGATATGCTCTCCCGCTCTCTTGCAGCTTCGGCAGCAATAACAATGCTAGCAGCACCGTACTGAATACATTGATTTTTATTTGGCTCTCGATTCCATCTATTGTTTTCCACTTTGTTGTTAAGACTGCCGCATTCTCAACTATTGCATCTAACCTCTCAAGCCGCTTCGCTCGATCCGCAAACGCTATGACGGATGCTGTGTCGGAGAGATCCAACTTCCAAACTTCCAATCGTGCTGAGCCGATGCGAAGGGTTTCGACAATCTTCTTTCTAGCATCTTCGCCTCTCGATTCATCTCTGACTGCGAGTATCACTTTGGCATTTTGCCGTGCAAAATGCTGAGCAGCCTCGAATCCGAGTCCCGTATTGGCACCGGTGACGATGATTGTTTGACCGGAAAGATCGATGTTAGAGTATTTTGGCTTGAAGATCAATTGTGAGTAGAGATAGTTTGGTATCAAGCTGATCATAGCGCCCATGGTGAAATATTATCAACGATGATTCGTGCGATAGAATTGTTGGTAATCGTCGGACAACAGCGAGAGTGCATCAAAAATAAAGTCATGATGAATAGATGGAGCGAGCACATAGGGTCGGGTTTGCTGCACACAACTCGTCACTTACAAGAGATACCGAAAGTCGAAGGTGATGGAAACAGTAGGACATATTGCCTAAATTCGCTATTCTTCGAAAGCAACCCTAAATCTCAGGGGTAATAGAAAAATTAAGGTTCGGTAATACGGGATCGGTCGGCCGGTTAATTTGTGCCCTAGTAGACAGGGTCACCATCCTTGAACGACTCTGTTTTTTTACCATGCTTATCTACCAACAACAACAAGAATTGCATATACCGAACAGTGGATCGGATACCGAATCTTGCGGCACTTCAATTACCATGTCTCTATCGTTGCCGTTTAGCCATAGCGCACATTTGGTTCCAACAGTTAGTACCCAATCTGGCTCTAGAATTCTACTCACGAGGCGTTCGCTGTAAATGCCGACCGCACTTCATTTTCTGTACAACACTTCAAACGGACTAGTGGGCGCGCAACTGGTACCCGATACTCACACTTGTGATATCATTTCGAGGCTCTCCAGCTTACATATGCCGGGGCTGGTCCTGGTCGATACCTCCGTCTACAGATGCACGATTGTTATCATTTTGAGACACTGGCCCTCTTACATCGTCCAATTTAACCATCGACAAACTTTTACGGTCGCACGATGACATTTCCAAGACTCTCAACCACGCAAGTGCCATATTCGGGAGTAGTGCAATGGCCAACAATCTGTGTTCCACGCTAAGCTCGCTCATGTAGCGGTGCAACTCGGCGTTCCTTCTGGAGGCTATCCTGTTCATGAGCACCGAGCACGGGTTTCATACACATTTACCAAGCCAAGCCACGGAGGGGAGTATTCACTGAAAACCACGAACCGAGTATACCAAAACCTGGGTTCTGTAAATTGCTTCCAGCTTCCATTGCATTTGGTACAATCGGTGAACGCGACTGTCAAACAAGAGGAACATGGACACTAATTGCTACCGCACGGTACATCAACGAGAGACAACCATGGCTCTAAATGGTAAACGACGCCCAGATTCTCGGTTTCCGCAGGCGGTCCGTCACACCTATCCTTGTACGCATTTTGGGTTTCTGCCGGACAGGATAGATGGGATTCGCCCAATGCAGGTAATTGGGAATCTTTTTTTGTGGCAAAATTACGAGACATGACGTCAAGGCCCTTCTCGTGATCGTCTCTCGTAGAAGAGATTACGATGTCTAAGAAACCGAAGCATTTACATGGCTGCCAACGAACGGCTCAGGATGGTCCAGTTCGAAAGTCTGTTGAGCCTCCGATCAGTAGATGGCTTGGTGTGGCAATCCGACGTATAGCGGCAGCAACATTATCCATCGCCATCTCGGGGGGAACTTATAGTCTTTACAAGCACTAATGCTGCGCACCGATGCTTTCCCATCAATCAAGCTGCGAAGCGAACGGATCGAGACAGAAAAAAATTCTACAATGTGGTCACCTACCAAGCGCTCGATTGCCACAACGGATTTACAGATACACCAGAACTAGGGACGGCGCGTCCCTTTTTTCCAGTGGGATTGCTTAAGTGTCCTGAGGCGTGAGGATTTCTTGGGAAAATTGGCGATGCTCACCTTGTTGATGCAATGACTAACGAGTTGGTTCAACGATCTCTCCGAAGTCAAGGCATGGATCTTATAGGTGACTCATAAGTGTTTGGTCTAGTCCACAAGGCTCCTGTAGACTCAAAATTGGCACTCTCCCTGGTACCTTTCTATAGTGGCGACATGATTGTAAATCACAGTAAATTTTTAGGGCAGCGAAAGCAATCAATACTATTCCTTATCACTACAAGGTGATCATTACATCCTCAACATCTCAATAGGTTCAAAGGACTGTAGACTGGGTTATTCGCAGTTCAAACTTCACACAATAGCTTCTTCGCCGATTACCAGTCCCCACCTTGTGCACACCTCTAGTATAAAATTTAAGTTTAATCATTTCAACAGCCACACTATATCTGCACATTAACTAAAAGTATATAGTAAAGTTTTATGAGAATTTATAGAAACATAAAAGATATTTTCGAAAGTTATTTCAATGAGATGACTTGCGGACCGCATCCTTCCCGCGAACTGTAACAAGAAATGTCACCCGGGAATGCGAAAGATATCATTCACCGTAGACTTCGGGAGACCCTCAACAAAAATAGACAAGAAAATTTAGAATTTTTTTCTCAACACATTATTGATGGATTGTCTATAATTTGTCATTGTTCAGAATGGTATGGGGTCCTTCCGACGAGGCCTGCGGCGAATGATATCTTTCGCGAGTGACATTTCTTATTGCACCCACTGGTGACGACGCAAAGACAGCCGCTGAATGTAATGTATTGTTGATTTGCTTGTTCCGGAAAAAGAAAAGAAGACGAGAGCATACGTGATTTGCTAGCATGGCTTAGCGAATATCACGAGTACTTTGGGTCCATTCTGGTGCCGCAGACTTGCATATCAGCTACAAATTCCGTGGTAGAAAAACTTGCAACTCAAGTGCCTTTTTGCCTGCGATTACCGTGCGCACGAGACTTGCGGCATGGTCAGGCGACGTTGTATTATCTGATGTCACTGGGGATTGTCTTTCGTTCGTCGGTTACCTCTAATTATTGCCAATTTTATAATCTTTCAATACGAGCTGCGGTAACTTCATCATTCCTAAAGTTCTTCACTGACGGTCCGCGAATGGACCATCATGAGTGTACTGCAAGAGCCTCCGTTTGTATCGAGCAGCATCCCCTACGTTGGGCACATCATTGGGATTGTGCAAAGCAAATTCAACTATTACGTTCAGTTGAGGTAGGCTCTATGCCACTTGTAATTTTCAGAATTTCTTTCTATCTGTGGCTTTGCTCCTTAATAAGTTTTTCATCTACATTCCGAATGTTTACTAGAATTTATGCTGATGTGCCTCAATAGCCACAAGACAGCTCATGATATTTTTACTATGTCTATGCCTGGTCAGAGAATGTACATCGTCACCACAACCGAGCTTATCCAGGATATTCAAAAGCATCCCAAGACTCTCGCCTTCCCGCCAATTGAAGCCAAATTTGCAAATCGCATTTGCGGAGCAAGTTCCGAAGTCCAGAAGATCCTTGATCAGAATGTTAATGGCGATGAAGGAGATTGGGGCCTGTCAATGGAGTCATACGTCAAAATGCGGTCCGCGCTTGCCCCAGGCCTTGGTCTTGATGCGATGAATCGAATCATGGTCCAAAACATCGCAAAGTCTCTTGATGAACTCGTACCTCCGGGGAAAAATGATGTTAAAGTAGGACTTGCCGAGTGGTTTCGTTATGCGGTGACCATTGCCACGACTAACTCAGTGTATGGTCCTTTGAACCCCTTCAAAGATCCCGATATACTAAATGCTTTCTGGTCTGAGACACCTGTTCTAAATGCGAAACAACTCACCACTAACGCTTTCTCTAGGGACTTCGAGAGCGATCTTGTCTCTATTTTAGTTGGGGTCTTACCTTCTATAACTGCGCGAAAAGGCATCAATGCACGAGCGAAAGTTGCAAAAGCTTTCGTCGAATACTTCCGATCTGAAGGTCAGAAGCAGGGGTCAGTTCTTATAAACGGCCGTCTGGAAGTAGCGCTCGGTAATGGACTCACGATAGAAGATTTTGCGCAATATGAGGTGGGAGGAGCGCTTGCAGTGTTAGTCAACACGGCTCCTGCTGCTTTTTGGATGATCTTTTTGGTTTATTCTGATCCGGATCTTCTTTCGGATATTCGCGCAGAGGTGGAGCCGATCATGAGTGTTTCAACAGAAAACGGCTTGATCCGCAGCCTAGACATCACCGGTCTCAAGCAGAACTGTCCGCTACTGACTTCGACCTTTCAGGAAGTCTTACGATTTAGGTCAATGGGTACATCAATACGGCAGGTTATGGAAGACACGATGTTGCAAGATAAGTGGCTTTTGAAAAAAGACAACATGATCCAGATGCCAAGTCGTGTCATCCATACTAGCCCCTCAATATGGGGCAATGATGCTGATGAGTTCAATGCAAGGCGCTTTCTCAAGGAGAACGAGTCCAAATCTGGAAAGGGACCAAGCCCCGCCGCATTCAGGGCATTTGGAGGCGGCACAGCGCTTTGTCCTGGACGTCACTTTGCAACGAATGAAGTCCTGGCGATTGTTACCATGTTTGTCATGAGGTATGATGTGATTCCTTGCGTCGGAGAATGGTCATTGCCAACAACGATGAACACCAATTTGGCATCCGTAATTATGACACCCGACCGGGATGTTGAAGTACAGGTGAGCGTGAGAAAAGGATACGAAGACGGTACATGGGCCTTCGGACTGAAGGACTCGGAGAAGGTGTTTGCTATGGTTGCTGAAGACAAGGAGGAATCGGCCACGATGCAGACAGGATAGGTCTAAGATAATAGATTTATCATGTGAAACGAAACGACTTCTGACACGCTTGGTCATTCTTTCCAGTTACTCTTCCTGGAAACCGATTGCACGCCCTGTGCGATGCGGTCCTTGTGGTTTTGGGTAAGCGTAGACAGTGAAAAGTAGAATCGAGCTGGGAGGCGGTCTTGTATATTATACGCTCTTTTCCTTCCACAAATATGATGAACAGAGACCATTGTTCTCTTTCTACATGCCGATTAAAAGATGCTCAGTTGCATCGAAGTCCATGATAAATCGGGTTCAGTAAAGGACTATCCGCACAAAAACGACAGCGTGCGGAGTTTGAAAGCTAGACGTCCACGATCCCGCTAGCAACTTTAGCGCTTACCCCCCTGAGCTGGTCTGAGTGGGGGCGCATTTAGCGTCGTTGGTTATTTGATAAAACTTTCGTGTTTCAAGACACAGCCAAATTTCCATCATTCCTATTTGTTTCTTTCTATAATGGTTGCTGTAATAACTTGATCTATCGGAAGGTCTTAGAGTACAAGCGTGACAAAGCAGACGGGAGATCGCCTTGCTACAAATGGTCTATTTCGGCGAAGTAGAATTTTCTCTCAACTCATCCGCCACAAGGCGACTTCTCCACGCTACTACCACACCTATATCCTGGAAACTATTATCTCCTAGTATGTCAAAAACAGCCATATCAGCTTGAAACTCCTTGCCATACCAATTCCTCAACTCTACGGCAAATAGCGAATCGACGCCATAAGTGTGCATCGGCTTTCCGAGGTCAAAGCAGTCATTAATACTTTGATCCTTTGAGACTTATTCCGCGGCCAAGAGCTTGACAAGAAGACTATTGCTTAGGTTTCTGAGGCATTTTAAAGCATCGAGCCTTTACTATCTTTCCCCGTAAATACCCAGTATCTCTCCGCTTTCTCTCTCATCATCCTATACGCTTCTTCATAGTTCAACGTCGTCAAGGCCCCCACATCTGTCTCACGCTCCAGCAGACCTTTCGCTTCAACAAATGCCGCGCGAGAGGTAAGACCCTTGGCTTCGCCCAGATCTTTTATCACCTGTGCCCATTCGTCCCATACCTTCTTGGACTGCGGGGACTGAGCGAAGACCGTGGTAAAATAGTGCGGCATGCCTTCATATTCTTTAAACACAACAGGCACCCCCTGCTTGAACGCGATCTGAGCCAGAATCTTCACTGAATCCACCACTTGCTCTTCTCCACTAGCAAGCCATATTGGAGGGGATCCTGACCAGTCTTTGCACAGCAAGGGACTGACGAGAGGATGGCAGAGCATGGAGATATCACAGTACAGGTTGCCGCGAGGAGGTTTCGACGGCCACACTTCGCACGTGGGCTGTCTGGGTTGAATTGAAAACGGAAACTCTGGGATATAGTCGTTCTCGGCGTTGGACATAAGCGAAGGGAGACAATTACCAACGTCAAACACGGCGCTGACTCCAGTCACGCCAGCTGGAAGCCCAAGTTCCACAGATTTCCCATGGAACTGAATGGTTGAAGTCCTTTGTCGAATTCTTAACAGCACTTGGGTCAGTGCAACACAGAGATTGGCCCCGGAACTATCCCCGGCCAGCACGATGGAAGATGGAGGTATTGCATCGTGTGGCGAGCCTGGGGGAGGGGAAAGGAGTGATAGGTAGCCAAGGAATGCATCCATAAGGGCAGCCGGGAAGGGATTTTGTGGCGCGAGACGTTGGCGGACGCAGAAACAGCGACCTCCGGTCATCCGGGCGAGTTTTGTGAAGGTCTTTCGATAGGCAGAGGGCGAGTTCATACTGGTGTTTCAATCCTTAGGAAATAGCTCTATCCAGCGTGATCTTCAAGGGGACATACTACCAAGCTCCTCCATAGACATACATGATGACTACCGGGCTCGCCACTTCTTTCATCAATTCATTATACTTGTCCTTCTCAGAGATACTAGGTTCTTTTACATCGCTGCCCACGCCCGTACGGTAACCTGTCCATTCGGCATCCGTAGGGCCAAGCGTTGGGCGGACATATTTCTCGCCTCCAACACACATGTCATCAATCGTTCGAATTAGTAGTGATAAGGCCTCATCTTCTTCAAGGGGTGCTATAGTGAATCTGCTAACCCACAAAGGACCTTTGACTGGCAAGTCTCTCGCTGTCGCTCTCTGCTGGTCCGAGATAGAGTAGGAGGCTTGAGTCAGAGCCAGTAACTTTTCGCGATACCGCCGTACCGCTTTGCGTATACCAACTGCGGAGTTCCAGTCCATGTTCAACCGAAATCGTTACCAGTCAAGCAATCTTGTTGGGTATGGAGTTTTAGGTCTTACAAAGCTGATAGACCCTCTTCGTCCAGAATGAGCAAAATGCGAAGACAGGTTAACGAGCCTCGGTTCACCGTACTCTGTAGCTACTGGCCTGCATCTGTGCCTCTGTGGCACAGCATTGCAGTAAGCAACCAGACGGGCGCAATTCTTGTCCAGACACTCCTGGCGCTCTTGCGCATGTACTAAAGGATGTAAGGCATTTCCCCACTGGCTAGTTGCCAGCTGCAGTGAACCCATAAGACTGGTTCCCCGGCTGCGCTGGGTGGCACGGCTCTTTTCGAGTGGCAGTATTTGTTTTTTGCAGAAGTTCGCGGAACCCTTGGTAAGTTGGTACGGGACCTCCGTACAGCGCCATTTCGTCTCCGGTGGATAGCGCTGACGACCGTGACAATCAAGCCATTACCCGTCCTCCCCACCTTGTGCAAACACCCACCTTGTGCAAGCTATCCGAATTCTCTCCGCCACCATTTCGTAGATCTATTAAAACTTAATTATAAACTATTTTATTGATTTAATTAATCAAATTGATATTTCTGAATATGCTGAATTGAATAAATTAATTGAATTAATTTTCAAATTATTTGAATAAACGTGATTATCGCCGAAATTTAAAAATCGAATAATCAATTTTATTATTCTCAGATATCTTTTTTATAATTATTTTTATATTATTTTGAATAAAAAATTATAAAATATTTAATACATCATTTTTGTATATTTTTGATTTTATATAAAATTATTTTGAAAATTATTTTTAATATTAGATTTTTTTTTTCTAAATTTTTTATTAATATTAATATTAAATTATTTCTTTTTTCATAATAATTATCTGATTCTTTCATTATTTTATTTTTATTTTTTTGAATTATTAATCTAATTATTTTTATAATTTTATAATTTATTTTTAAATGAATTATTTTATTTATTCAATTTTTTCAATTTTTTTTTTATTTAAATAGATTTATATTTTATAAAATAAAAAAAATTGAATTTTATTAATATTTTTTAATTTAAATATTAATTTATTTTTTTATTTTTATTATTTGATTAATTAAATAATTTTTTAAAAATATATTATCTGATAATTAAAAAATTCAATTTTAATTATAAAATTCAAAAAATTATTAATTAATATTTCATTTATAATAAATTTTTGATATTTTAAAAATAAATCAATAAAAATTTTGATATTTTGATAAATTTTAATTCATATATTTAATAATTTTAAAATATTTATTAAATATATAATTTATATTCAATATTTCAATTTAATAATTATTGTAATTGAATTTTATAAATATAATCCAATTTTAATCTAATTATTTTTAATATTTTTAATAATAAATATATTCTATTAAATTTATCAGAATAAAAAAAAATCTTTTTTAAAAAAATTAATATATTTTGAATATTTTATAATTCATTTATTTAATATTTTAATATAATAAATTATTAAAAAATTAAATAAATTAATATTTAAAAATTGAAATTAATAAATTAAATAAAATGAATAAAATATTATTTAAATATTATATTTAAAATAATATTTTAAAAAAATTATAAAAAAATGATTATTATAATTATTAATAAATAAAAATCGTGGATTTTTTTTAATATAATAATCGAATATTATAATAAATTATTATAAATTCAATTTTTTATTTATTTAATTATTTAATAAAATCGTGAAAAATATTATATATTTTTTAAAATCAAAATCATTAAATCAGAAATTTTGAATATTGAAAATTTTTATTATATAAATTAAATCTGATGAAAATATTGAATTATTTATTCTGATATAAATAAATATTATAATTCATTTTTTATTATTATTTTAATTAATTTCGAATAATTTATCGATTTTTATAATTTTTTAATTAAATATATAATATAATTTATTTAAATATCCGATTAAAAAATTCTTTTTATTTAAATTATATATATTTTATAAAAGAATTTTATAATATTTAATTTTTATATCAATTTATAAGAAATTTTAATATATCAATATTATTATATTAATTTATTTATAAAATCAAAATAATATTAAATTTATATTTTATTATTTATTTTAATTTATTTGATATTA